>JAVLUE010000480.1:0-451865 GCA_034190945.1 Octodonta nipae
CTTTCTACAAGTTTCTTTTGATTCAACAGTGTGTACCTAAAACGTTATCTTTAGTGCGATGATAATAATGATAATGGACAACCTGCATTATCTGTGCATTTTTCAAGTTTTTTCGAGTTGAAACTCTTCTTGCTTTTCCCAAGTTTGTTTTTACACATCAATTAAATGATTTTTTTTCTCGTCAAAAAAAAAAAAAAATTTAAAGCTAAATTTTTTAAAAGTAATCGAAGAAAATTGAACGATTATTTGGGTTGAAAGGTTTCATTCTCGCCGGTAGAGAGTGTTAATAAATGTTTCTTTGAATGATTGGTATTCAATGGTTTGGTTTGTTTTCTGACTCTCGAACGCCGTTTGTTCGAACGTCGATGCCGACACTCACACACACACTAAAAATCTTGGAATCTCCTGTTCTTTTTTTCTGCATCACATTGCAACAAACACCAACCAAACGACACATCAAACTTACTTGTGACGGCCATATCATAAATCGAATCACGAAACGGTCATCACTTTGGTCGGTTTCACTTGGTGGTTGTTCTTTTAGCCAAACTGTTTTTTTTTTTTTACCTGAAACATCAAACAAAACAGAAACAGAAGGATAAAACAACATTTACCTACATTCTTGCACCAAAAGGAAAAACAACAGCAACCAACAAAAAAAAATTATGATGATGATTATAAATCAACAAACGAAACAAAAAACTAAGCGAAACAAAATGAAAGGAGTCGTAAAAAAAAAAAAAATTTTCGCTTAAATGTTTTTCACTCGCTCGCTCGTTTGTTTGCTTGTTTGTTTGGCTGATTGAAATTTTCTTTGAAGCTCGTTTGGTAGGTGATGATAAAGTTTCCCTTTGAAGAAAGATAAACCAACAACCTACCACACATCCATGGAGAAAGCTTTTGAATAGTTATTTTTTTGTTGTTTTTTCATTTATAAAAAAAAAAAACTTCAAACAGCGAAACGAAAAATTACAGACAAATTTTCTTTCAACTCTCTCTCTCACACACACACACACACACACACACACACACTGTGTAGTTATGAATCCTGTTATCTTGACATTGGATCTTGTTATTTCTTTCTTAAGTTATGTTACATTGAATTTTTTGACTCACTGAGTGAGTTGGTTGGTTTGATGTTCGACTCTGTTTGCTCTCCCAGAAGAGTCTATTCAAATCTCTCTTTAAAAAAAGTGAAATATCAAAATTATGATTATTTTTTGTTTTGTTTAGAGTAATGAGAGGTGTCATCGAGAGCTCTAGAACTCTCGAATCATCATCACATAGCCTCATCATCCTTTTGATGAAAGATGAGAGAAAGCATTCAAGAAAAGTTTATGAACTATGTTTTAGTTCATGGAATTTTTTTTTTTTGTAACATGGAAAAAAATGGTAATTATGAAGAAAAAAGCTGATAATTTTTTTTCTAAAAAAAAAAAAGAAAAAGCCATTCACTTTATATTTTTTTTTTTTTTTGAGAAATATCATCAGCCAGGTTAATTTACCTGTTTACCTATTCATCACATTTTTTTTTTTTTGTTGCTTGTTTTAATTTCTAGCCATATTTGTCTTTTGAAGAAAGAAAGCTGAAAATTTTCTTAGACAAATTCTTGTTTACGATTTGATACATCTCACTGAGTTTGCTTGCTTGCTTGCACTATACATTCACACTAAAGAAATAGTGTTTTAATGTTGAAGAATCATCATGTTGATGATTCGAAAATAAAATGAGACGAAATCTTTTCGTAAAACTTTTGTGGAAAAAAAAAACTAATCCTCAAACTCACGGTCACTTATCGCTTTTGTTCGGACAATTCGTTTGACTTTTTTTTTTTCTTCTCTCGCTCGTTTCTCGAAGCTTTTTTTTTAAGCTCCAGGCAAGTTTTCATCATCGTCATCTTTGAGTTCGTCATCTTTTTCCATCCATCCATCCATCTAGCTATCCATTCTATTCATTATTATTATTATTGGTGTGCATCCTAGATTAACTATTTTTTTGGCGATTGGGGAAGAGAGTTCGCTACGATGTGTGTGTGTGTGTGTGTGTGTGTTTAATTAAAGAATATAATGAATTTGTGTTCATCTCGTTCGCATTTCGTTGGTTCGTTCAATTTTAATGTTGTTTCATGTTATTTTAATATATTTCTGTGTTTTCTTCTTTCTCCAACAACTTGGTCATTAAAAAAAAAAAAAAATAGCGTAGCTTCATACAGATTTGCGTTAGTTTTTAATATTTTTTTGTTTGTTCGTTTGCAATTGCTTTTCTAAATCAACTTTACCCAAATGACCATTTAGTTTTGGTCATTTTTTGTTTCTCTCTCTCTCTCTCTCTCTCTTCTTATCGTATCAGGCGTTCGTTGCCGTGTTCGTGAGTTAAAGTTTTTCTTTTTATCAAAGAAATTCATAACCAAAATCGTTTATTAGTGTCGTGGTTTTTCATTAGTTGTCTGTGTCACCTTAGTGTTTCGCTCTGGCTCGAATTATTCAGATTGGAAAACACTTCTCTTCCACACTCCCAATCATTTGATCCGATTTCTTTTCTTTAATCTGAAAATTTATTTATATTTTGTAGTAGTTTCTTTAGAAAAAAAAGCTTTGAATTCTTTTAAATCTTCTTTTATTGCTTAAATGATTGTATGACGATGGTTTTATTCTTTTTTGTTGGTCGATTGTCAGCATTACCCTTTCTTTTCTTATTCTCTGTTGCCACAATGGTATTATGAGTATTTGGAGTTTTAAAATATTCAAATCGTTATGTTTGAACCTTTATTTTCTTTTAATAAGAATGATGATGATCAAAAAAATCGTCAAATTTCTCTTCTTCTCAACAATTCAACACATTGACACGGCCATCATCGATGAATATCATGATGATGATGATGAAGAAGTGTCTTTGAAATTATTTTTTTTCTTTGCCTTGTCGACTATCTTGTTCTTCTTCCATCATCTTTCGTTTTAGTATGCTCCACACTGTTGTGTGAAAGTGAATGACTTGATGTATCTGTGTGTGTGTTTAGTACGTATCTTTTCTGTTGATCGTGGTTATAATAATTAACCATTCAGTTGCCAACGTTAATGGCGCGATACTAATTGAATTCTCTATTTATTTATTTATTTTTTTCTATGCTATGTTTACTCTCCTCCTTGTTGTTTCTCCTTCTTCTTTTGTATATCTCCTGGATGATCAATCTATCTTTATTTATATAAATGTGTCCTGTTTATTATGATTATTATTTTACGTTTCAAAAAAAAAAATTAAAACAGTTGATGTTTAGGTTGCTGTTTAGTTGATGAATAGTTTGATTCTTTAGTTGTGAGTTTTTGACATTTGATGCATGCATCCATCCATCTATCCACCTTTCAATCTATCTATCTATTTATCTAACTTTCGAATTGACAAACACTGCCTAGCTGGAGAATGGGAGAAAGTACTAGCACACACACACACACACACACAAGGATGACGGTGATTATCATTATTATATGAGCGACATATTCTCGCTGAGAAATTCGCTGGTGTGTGTGTGTGTGAGCGAACACACAGGCAAACACAAATAACACACCATATCAAACACTATGGTTTGTTCTCATATTATTTTCATTCGTTGTAGAATTGAACAGATAGAACTGTGGGCATTTTATTTTTTTCTTATCCCTCTTCAATTTTATTCTATTTTGTCAAATAATATGATATTTCAGTTTAAAAATTTAGCTATCTTTTTTTTTTTAAATATTCCACGCATGTAGCTAATTTTCTTTTGATAAAGAAACAAAAAATTTTTTTTCTTCTTAACCGTCTTCAATGATAAAATCAATGAGAATGTTCTTCTTTGTCGTCATTTATTGTTGTGGCGATCTTTTCCTTTATCAAGTGGGTGTAAAAATTTTCTCGATTCTTTTTGCCTCTCGTTGTTGTTGTTGTTGATTGTTTAATTCGTTTTATTTGCCAAAGTAGGTTTTTTTTCTTGGTTGGAAATTTTAACTTCAGTTTAAACTCTCAGTCCAAACTCAAATCAAATTTATTTCATTTTGATAAGGAAATGTATATATCGAAGAGATATATATTTCTTGTTTGGTTTTTTTTTTTTTTGGAAAATAATAAGAAAAATAAACTCAAGGCAAAAAAAAAACTAGCTAACTAACTCAAACAACCAGTGTCAGTACAACACAGCCAGTACAACAACAAAAAGGATCTTAGGTTTCGATTAGAATTAATTCTCTGTTACGTGGATTAAAGTGTTTTCTTCTAGTTTTTCAATATTAGAGAGTTTTTTTTTCCTTTCTCTCTCTCTCTCTCTCTCGTTCAAGCTTTGTTAGTTTTTCTTTTATTTTTCTGCTTACCAGCTAGATGCTTTAGCTATTTTCTTTCCTATCGAAAGATAATGGAACTTATTACAAACAAATAACACAAAAATAATAATATCGACGTGCGGCTAATAAGGTTTCACAGTTTTGGAGTTTTTTGGTTTGGTTGTGTGTGTGTGTGTGCGGTGTATGGTGTTGACTTTTTATCCCAATCGTTGTGTGTGTTTGCCTAAGCGCCTTGTATTTTAGTATCAACACACCAACACACACTCACTCACATAAATCTTAATCAAGCAAGCCTTGTGTGTCTTCGTTAATATCTTCGTTTGTTTGATGTTGTTGATGTTTAATATTTGTATAAAAAGTTCTTCCCCTCCCCATATTGTATTATTATTTGTAATATTGTTTCTGTATGTTCACTCTCTCTCTCTCTCTCTCTCTCTCTCTCTCTCTCTGTTTCTCACTGTTTTAACTCTCCATGTTTGTCAGCCATAGTCGAAAGTCACAAATCAAACACACACACAAACACACAATGCAAACACCAACTCACAATCGTTTCAAATTGAAAAAAGAATAAAATGTTACTTTTAGGGGGGTTGCAGTGGTGATGGTGGGCTTCATTGAAAATGGTTTTGTCAAGAGAGAGAGATGCCTAGAGAGTTCCAAAACTAGTTTGTTGAAAAGTCACGTTGGCTGTCCAAAATTGTTTGTCACAAAAAATTTTCTAATGCCTTATGAGTTTCATAAGGGCACACATGGCCTGTATTGACACATCTTGTCATGAAACTCATAACATTCTCTCTAAATATTCTCCTATTATCATCATTATAACTTTTGGGTTGTTGTCGTTTTTTTTTTTTCCTGGCAGCATACCAAAGGTTTGTGCCATGTGCTGCTGTTTCTTTGTTTTCTTAAAATTGGTTCATTTGATATCGAAAATCTCGGTTATTTCATCGTTTTGGATTCAAAACTCAACAAAAATGAAATTTCTGTTGTAAATCGGAAATTGAAAAATTTCAATTCAAGTTTCAGGCTACTTGGTGACATGTTGACATCATATTAGAGAAGGAATAATTTCAATTTCCATGCAATATTGGAATCGAAAGGATTCTTAAATTTTTGTTTTGCTTGGTGAACACATCAGAATAATATTTTCCAGCCTGTCATTCATTCATTTATTTATTCGTTTGTTCTTCAGTTCCTGATTCAATAAATGTATAAAGGAGGAATATGTAAAAATACATTTGAAACAATAAGATTGAGAGAAAGAAAAACATTGCTGACACTCTGGCATAAAAGAATCTAATCAACATATAACACTAGACACACACACTAACACAAGGAAACAACAACAACAATACAAAGGCACCCAAGATGTGTCATTATTAGAACAACTTTTTGGGTTGTTATTAGCAGAGGTGGTGATTGCCAATCACAAATGCCACTCGAGATATATTACCAACCAACTCAAATTTAGAGCGGGTTTATTTTTTTTTTCCATTTATTAAAATTTTGAGTTTCACCAAGTTGAAACTTTTACATTAAATAAATTCTTTTAAATATTATTGGAAGAATAACCGTTTTTTTTCCAACTCTTTTTTCTCTGTTTTTTTTTTTTTTTTGGTTGTTGATTGTGTGTTGTAAAACAAAACCCACAGCCAAGAACAATAGTAAACATACAACCAATCAATACAACCCTACACTTCCAAACAGAGTTAAGTTCCTTGTCTATTTGGAATTACTTGTAATGTTGTTGTGCTGTTGTTTCGACCTTCGTTTTTGGTTTAGTGTGGAATAACTGAACACACGGCTGATTTTTTTTTTCTGCCATCAAAAAAACTTTCAACGCTGTGTCTTTTTAAAACAATTCAAACTTTTAAAACTAACCACTATATTCAATGATATCGAATGGTAATTGATTTTTTTTTCGAGTTATAAAGAATACGAGAATATGGCTAAATTTTTTTTGCGTCTTTTTTGTTTTAAAAGTTTTAACTTAACGCAAGGCACAGAGCAACAAAAAAAAAAAATCAATTCATTCAAATTTGATGAATAATGATGATGGGCCATTGTGTGTGTGTTTGTGTTTCTGAAAAGAAACGAAAAATCATTTATTTATTTATTATCGCCCTGAGAAAATCTTGTCACGCATAATGCCAGCAACAACCATCTCAAACAATCTCAAGCAAACAAACAAAATTGAGAGAGAGAAAAGTGTTGAAAGAATCAAGAAGAAACTCAACAAGAAAATCATTTATTTGCTTGCCTATGTGTGTTGTGTGTGTGTGGCTTCTGTTGCTTCCATCCATCCATTTTATTTTATTATTATTATCGACTCGTTGTCGCATCCAATTTTGTTGTTGTTGTTTTATTGCCATTCTTCCCATTCGGCGCGGTGTGTTGCATCGCTTGCCTTTGCTCAAAGTGAACGAGTGTTAGCCAGCAAGCAAGCAAATCATCATAATCATTGAGCAGCAGCAGCAGCAGCCTTACTTTCTGTTTGTTTGATAGAAACTTCATTATTATTGTTATATGATTGCACCGAGTGTCGTATTTATTTTACGCTCTCTCCCTTTTTCTTTTTTTTTTTAAAGATTTTATTGCCATCATCATTTCGTTTCATGTTTGGCTCTTCACTATAAAGTTTTTTTTTTTTGGTTTGAATCGCGCGCGCACACACACATTTTTGTTGTTCGATTATGAATACCTCAGCAAAAAGCACAGACCAACAAAAAAAAAACATACCATACCGGCATTTATATCGTAAATTTATCATCATCTCCACCGATCGATCGATCGATCGATGATGAGGATGATAATTTAAACCACTTTACGCTTTTTTTATATATATTTTATTACATCAGTACTAGAGGAAACCAATTGAACCGATTATTAGTTTTATAGGCGAGGTAATCATAATCATAATGTAACGATGTGTATCGTTTTTCTTTTTTTGGCTGTTGAAAATCTACTTGTTTCCCTTGAAATTTTGGAATAAATTTCGTTCCAAAACCAATATTTTTGAAAATATTCTAATAAATTTTTTTTTCCTATTAACAGGTGAATTGGCTGAAGTTTCTTCTGTCAAGATTTCAAAAACAACGAGCAAATGCAAAAATATTGATTCTGTGATTATATTAAAATGTCTCTCTGGGACCAATTAAATGAAAAGAGGAAAAATCCAAGGTTTTCTTTGAAATTTGATTCCAATTTGAGTTTGGTCCTGCTGATCGAAATTTAGAGGATTTGTTTCTTTCTTGGAAAAAGTCAACAACAACAAAGACGACATGAAATTTCTTTTTTGAAGATAATTTTTTTTTTGTTTCAAAATTTACGTTTTGTGCGTCTTATTTATTTTTCAGTTTGTCTAGCATTTATTCACCAACCAACCAACATTTGATCCGTTATCTTTTCGCTGAAGAAAAAGAAAAAGAAATTCGCTAAACTGGCGCGGCAAATTGGTCTTTGAAAAAAATATTCGATGTGATGTTATTTGTTTTCTTGTTGATGAAAATTTAAACCGAATCATCGATTTTTTTTCTTCCTTCTATCTATCTATCCTCTGCCATTATCGTACTATTCGCGAAACTAATCGTATCGTCGTCAACGTATTATTATTGTTATTACCATTATCATCATCATCGTCGTCGTAACAGGGAATAGAACGATGACAACATATTAAGACGAGCAGCTATCTATTATATTATTATCACTCTTTTTCTTTTACTTTCTTTCTTAATTCATATAATATAAATATATAAAGTGATTCGATTTACGTTTGTTGTTGTTGTTGTTTTTGTCAAAGAAGAAGCCGCCAACACGCTAACAAAGACAAAGCTTAAACAACAACTTCATCATCATCGTCGTCGTCTCACTAGTATCACACACACTTGATGATCATCATTGAGATTCAGTCTATCTAATATTTCATTTGCTGCTTCGAGAAAAATTATCATCGTTGCGCCAGCCAGCCAGCTAACCAACCAACCAATTTGTTGATTAGTTTACGCGCCGCATACACACAGTGTTGGTGTGTTAGTGTGTGTGTGTGTGTGCGTGCGAGTGTGTACCCTTTTAATAATTTAATTTTTATTGGTATTTTATCGCGCGATTAAATATTTTCTTCTCCATCATCATCATCATCAAAGCTATATCATACAACATTTGAACAACACAACAAGCAAAAAAAAGGAAGAAAATTATACGATGAATACGAAGAAAACGACTACGATGACGACCAAGACGACATTTTTGGTGTGTGGATGTTCGAATGTTTTGTGCAATGTTTTCCATATTTCATCACGTCAACAACAGCCAACAACAACAACGACAATGATAATCGAATAGATTTATCATTGTGTTGTTTGGGTTGTTTGTTTGTTTTTTTTTTTTTTTTTACGAATTTATTATTCGATCATTAATCTCATTCAATAGAAAAGTGGTTGATTCATTCGGTGGTGTTTTCTTCTGTTCAAATTAGTTTGTGATATCTTTCTTCAATCTTCGATCTGTTTGTTTGTTTGTTTCTTGTTTTTTTTTTATATTCTTCTCATATTTTGTTGGTGCACACTGGTATTATTCTGGTGTGAAGCATCGAATCGTTTTCTTCATTGAATCCGGTTATAATTTATTTATAAAATTTTTCTTCATACACTTCCCAAAACACACCAACCGCCACCATCGCTCCCACAATCGAATCATCGAGCAACCCTCTCCACCACCATCATCATCCTCTCCATCATCATCATCATCATCATCATCATCCACATCGTTTATCAACGAAATCAATAATCGCAGCAACGAATAAAATGTCGACCAATGCCGTCGTTGGCGGCCATTATGGTGGTCCGCTCGATGGTACCCAACAACCGCCACCGCCTCCTGGCTTGGTACCACCAGTCGTCGGTGGTAATGGGCCATCAGATCATACGACTGGAAATGCCCCAACCAGGCACGATATTAACGAAATCCTTCAACAAATAATGAATATCACTGATCAATCGCTCGATGAAGCACAAGCGAGGTTTGTCTTTCTTAAATAAAATTAAATTATTAAATTTTGCATTGAATCGTTTCACCAGTTTTTTTTCTTAAAGATTTTTGTCATTTTTGTATCGTTTTTCTATTTAGTAAATTGGTAACCCATTTCATTCTCTCTCTCTCTATCGCTCTCTGTCTCCCGACCCGATACGAAATAATCTAATTTGAATGGAATTAGTCGATCTATTGTTTGACTTTTTTTTTTTTGCTTTCTCATTCTCTTTGTTCCTAGAGACAGGGTCGCTTAGGTTGAAACTTAAAAAAACTGGAAAAAAAAACGAACGTTTATCCTTTTTTTTTCTTCTCATTCGTCAATAATATTTTACGAAGCAATTTTCGACTGTGTGTGAAAAATGTGTGTGTGTGTGTGTGCACTAGGTGCAATATGTTTCTCGCCGTCTAACAAAAACATGTTCAAACCAATTGTTATTGTTGGTGTCGGCCATCATAGGGACCCTAACCCAACATGCACCTTCTGTCAATCTTCTTTCTAGGTCTTTTCTTTTTTTTTTTGATACATTTCGTCATTTTTATTATTATTATTTATTTGTCCCTTCAATAGGTGTGCTAGTCTGTTTGTGTGTGTGTGTTCATTTCAAACCAAACTATTCCAAAAAAAAAAGCCAATAGATTTAGTTTGGTTGTTGTTTTTTTTTTTTTTTGGTGTTTTTGTTTTCAGTATTGAACCAACGGACACACATCAATGCTTTTTAAGATTTCGATTGATTTTTTTTTCCACTAAGCAACAAATAGAACAAAATTTAACTACACCAGGGGGTAGAGGAAAGGAAAGGTAGTTTGAAAAGCGTTTCTCTCGGTTTGGTTCTTCACATCGAGCAAAAACATATCTCTCTCTCACCCTACACACCAAACGCAAAGTCAATCTCTTGTTGAATGAGAAGGCATAGAAAGAAAGAATAGAAAGAAAGAAAGTCACTTGTAAAAGTCAAATTTGAAGGGAACAACTTTTTTGGTGAGTTTTTTTTTTTGCTTTGAAGACTCACACACCATGAGAGATTGACACATTGTGTGTGTGTCCGGCGTGTGCTACTTCGCGCTAGCTTTTCTAATTCAATAAACTTGGGACAGATTTTTTTATTATTATTATTTGCTAGTTTTCAAGCGCAGTGGGAAGCGTGGTGTGTTCTCATTAAAAAATAATGTTTTTTAAGCTCTCCTTAGGAAAATGTTTTTAGCCTTAGTTTTTCGTTTCTTTTACAATATCGTTTTGTGGCCTTTAGAATTGTGTTGTTTTCGTTTTCTTAGTGTTTCAACGCGCATTTAACGTTTTTTTTTCTTGCTCATTTTAGGTTATTTTTTTCCTTCTTCTTTTGATCAGGCCTAATATAAAAATGTGTGTGTGTGTGCCAATGTTTAAAATAAAGATAGGCCAAAGAAGAGAGAGAGAGTCATCTCAAGTTTCCAGCAATGCACACTATGAAGCTAGGTTCATTGAATATTTCCCACTGAGTTCTTCGTTCGTTCGTTCGTTCGTTCGTTTGTTTGTACATTCGTTCGCTATTCGAATGTGTTCGATTTGGTGGCATTCTTTTCTTAAAATGTATTTTGGTTTTTGGTTTTTTTTTTCTTAAGAAACTTTGCTCGATGCCCCAGCTTAGTTCATGACCTTACTTGATCATAGTACACCACCACCACCACCGCCGCCACGCATACCGATACATTTGTCCAAACAGTTTTTTTTTCCCATTTCGATAGCACTGAAGAAACTAAACAAAACAAAAAACAAAAATCTTATTGGAAACCTTGGTCTCCTCTTCTCAAGTGTTATCGCTGTTCAATATCTTTTTTCTTTTTGGTTTTGTTGCTGATTGATCAACCTAGGTTGGTTTTGGTTTTTGTTATTGATGACTAGAAATTGTTTTCTTAGCTAGGTTCGCTTGTCGCGCTGGTCAACAAGCGAAACAAGTTTCATGTTTTTTTTTTCTTCTTCGGTCTGATTACTTCTTAATTACTTTCTTTTCATTGAAAAATAAAAATAAAAAATGTTTCTTTGTCCATTTTGTTGTTGTTATTTTCAACAACAAAAATTCCCAAAAATTTTTCGATTTTTTTCGCTTGGTTGGTTTCAAGTTTGTTTCGAGTTTTTTATGTGTCATGTAAGTTGTGTGGGGTATTTTCATTTTTTTTTTTTGGTCATTTTTGCCAAAGAAGAAGAACAAAAATGTTGTAACAAGATTAACATGGAGGGGAGAATAAAGGAAAAAAAAGGCCTTATTTATTCACGGAAGCTGATGGTTTTTGGTTGTTGTTGACTTTGATGAGTTGTTGAGTGTGACCCAACAACACACCACCAAATGTTGCAACTCGAAACAAACAGAAGAAAAATTGTCAATTTTTTTGCGTCTTCTTCTTCTTCTTCAAAGGTCAAGTGCAAGGATAAACTTTTGACATTTTTTTTTCCTCATTAACACGTTTCACTTTTTCTCTTCTCGCTTGAAATTTAGCTATGCTTTTCAAATTTAAGGCTTTTTTTAGGTTGAAAATTGAATATAATGAAAAAAGATTGAGCAAAGGTTTTTTATAAGAAAATGAAATTGACGCTCAAACGGCCTCAAAAAACACCGTCCAAGGCTCTCGAAACAAGAAGTTTATTTCTCAATAGAGCTAACACACGCGAATCATTAGAAGACGACCACCTTCAACGTGTTTGTTTTTTTTTAAATTACTTACGGGATTCTTGGGTTTATTTTTTCCGTTTTTTTGAGTAATATTCTGTCGTTTTATTTGAGATTATTCATTTTAAATCATCCGGATCCAAAGACAACATCTGTTGCACGCACTCCTCACTGCTTTGGTTTGATGATGGTGATGATGAAAAGCAAAATTAAACACCAAAACAGAAAATAGAAATTGAAGATTGTTGTGTTGTTTGGACTTGGTCAAGGACCATTTACCAAAAAACTCGTTCATCATCGAGGTCAAACATGTGTGATTGGATCCGAACACCAAATCCATCATCATTTTGTTTCGTTTTATTTATTTTTTTTTTTTTTTTGAAATCTTTTTTTCTTAGTAAATTTTTTATTTTTTCTTGATGGGTTGTTGACCTGAAATCAAAATTGTAAATGATACCGACATTAGGTGTTACATTGTGTCATACAAGAACTTTTTATGAAGAAGATTCTTTTGTCTTGTTGTTGTTGTTGTTGCGGTTAAGTTATTCATCACCGCCAACAAGTTTCAGTTTCCATTAAAAATTTTCAAAAAGTTGACATCCATTCTCACATCATGATGATTGAGATGGATTAATTAGTTTTTTTTTTTTTGCTTGCTCGTTGTGGTAATAAATACGCTGGTTGGATTGACTTACATATCGAATTCACTGTCACCACCACCACCAACATGCATGCAACGTCACTGTTTTCAATGAAAACTTGAATCTGTTGCCGTTAAAACGCTCGGGTTTTTTTTTTTTTTTGTTGCTCCTTCTACTCCCATTGTCGTATTATTTCATCTGATTTACAATTCTAAGGCGTTCAGATTAATCGATGTTTGAGCGTGTGTCTTTGTATGAATGTGTGTGTGTGTGTGTGTGTGTTTGTTCGCCATACAAACAAATCGCATGAATCTTTCTTCATCTTTGGATGGCGAAGAAAATGAGATCTTGGTGTTGTGTTGGTGATGAATATTCACAAACACTTCTTAACTTACGATACGTGACGATCTTGCTCTTGATCTTGGTGGTGGTGGTGGTGATGGATTGAAGTCTTCAACAACAAAAAGAATAGAAGAGACAGAGAGTTTTCTTCTTTCTTTTTTTTTTTTCTTGAGGGATTGACAAACGATAATAATAATGATGATGATGAAGACGAAGATGAAGCACCCAAACGAAAACCAAACTAAACGACAAAACTTTCTTGTTGAATGAATGAATGAATTTAAACTCGTGAGTCTTTCTTCACGCTCAATTAGCATCTTTTATTGATGATGATGATATATTTAAAAAAAAAAAAAAAAACTTAAAACACAATAACCAACAAGACACAATGACACAACAACAACAACCACATCGCAAATATCTAAATATATTTACGAGAATGATAGTTTTAGATTTGTGAAAATGGTGTATAATTTTTTTTTTCTTCTCTCCTACCAAAACGTTTGGCGTTTCATTTGATTAAAAAAAAAATTCATAGAATTCAATGAATGTTTTCCAAAGAAAGAAAGTTACATTGTTTTATTGTATTTAGTAGATTATGTTTCTTAAGTTCGCAAAAAAAAAAAGACCACCAAGTCTTGAGAAATTAGAAGAATATATTAAATACATCTCTCTAGTACACTACGTGGGGAAAAAAAACTTGCCAGCAATGTAGTAATCATATTCAATGTAATTAATCAATGATTTATTACATAAATTTTTTGAAGTTAGAATAAAAAATCCTATGTGTTGTTTCCTAAGTTTGTTGTTGTTGAGCTTTGAAAAACTATTAGAAGCTCAACTAGAATCTTCAATGAAATGATAATATGTGACATTTTTTTTTTTTGTAAAAAAAATTTTGGTGAACAAATTTTTGTTTTCCATTCGATCATGTTGTAGAGCAAATGATTCAATGTCATCAACATTGAAAATGTGTACATCATGGCATAGAATCTTTTTGGTTGCTAAAAAAAATTGTTTTTCTCTCATTTCCAATGTTTTCAAATTCCAATCCTCCGCATCTTTTCTGTTTCTAGAGAAAAAAAAATTTGTGATTCTTGAAAATTCATTGCGTTCGTCATGACGCCAGTGAGCGCGTTCATTCACATCTCCCTTACTGAGATGTTCTTCGTTTTGGTGATGTTTTTTTTTGAAACTTTCAAATATCTTCGTTTTTTTTCTTTGTAGAAAAAAAATGTTACAATTTTTCTCCACACAACAGCAAGAATGATGAGCTCAAGAAGAAAACATTTAAAAATATCGACAGCCACGACAATGAAGGGCGATGATGATGATGATGATGAATATATTGAGCACATTGAGCACCGTTTCGCCTGTGCTAATGAAAGTTGCAGCAGCGAACAAACGAAATGAAAGTTTTGCCAATCCAAAAATCAGAGAATGAAGAAGAAACATTGAGAAACAGCTTCATATGGTTGGTGGTTGTAACATGAACAAACATGTGCAAAATCATTTTTCTCCTCGTGGATGTCGTATTAATTTTGTTGTTGTCTTGTTTGAGCTTCTTGTTGTTTTTTTTTTGCAGAGAAAAAAAAATCATTATTATCATCATTATTTTACTACATCCAGCTAAATTTAGGAGAATCAGGGAGAGTGAATATTGGAGAGAGAGAGAGAAAATATGCAGCAACAATATCCATGATTTGGTTGATTGTTTAACTCTCGCGCGCTTTCTTCATTTTTTTCTTAGCCATTTTTTTTGGCTAGTATTTTTTTTTTCTTGGCTGTTGTTGGGTTGTTGGGTTGGCGTTTTGATGTTTTTTAATGAATTGTTTTGTATGAATTGCGTTGTGTGCTCAATGCACAATTTGAATAGGCAAAAAAAAGCCATCTTCACTAACAAGCAAGCAACCAAAATGAAAGAGAGGGTTTCATCCATGATGCTGCTGACACGTTTAAGTATTTTTCCTAAAAAAAACAAACATTTCTTAAAAATAAGAGATTAACTTTATGAAGAAAATTCCAAGTAAAAAAACTTTCTGTTCGAATGTTTTTTTTTTTTTTTTTTGATGGTTGTTGATTCTTAAATTTTATTAATTCTAAGAAATTTTTTTTTTTGTGGAATTTCTAGAAATCTATAACAACACCAGTACTTTCTAACCAGAAAAAGAAGAAGAAAAGTGAAAAACTATCAAAATAAAAAAAAAATAAATTAGACTTAATTATATTGAATTTTTTTCTAGCGAGAGAATTTTCTGTTTGAAAAAAAAAAAACATTAAATACTTTTTTCTCTCGACAACACATTCATTTCAATTACAAAAAAAAAAAATCAAAAGCTCTTCAACTTGTGGTGGTTAATGGTGAACGAGGTAACCAGAGGAAAAAAAAAACGTTTTTTTTTTTACGATAATGCTAATGAAAAAATAAAATTCAAGTTTTTTTTTTCCCGAATATTTTCTCAACAACCAACCAACCAACAGCGAAACAGCAGCCAACCTTGAATAATTTTTGTTGATTGAAATTTTTTTTTTCTGGTTGGTTGTTTGTTTTGTCTTGTTATTCTATCCAATTATTACCTCATAAGACAGCGAGGAGAGGGAAAAAAATCCCAATATAGAGATTTTCTGTTCGATTGTTTGTTTGCTTGTTTGTCTGTTTGACACCTAATCCATTCTTCACTACCTGGTTACCATTGACTCTAATCATCGTGATTTGTTTTCTTTCTCTCTCTCTTTGGTGACAGAGCGTAAAATTCGTTTTTTCCATTCGAAATAGCGTTGATTGAAAACTACAACTAGAATTTTTTTTTTTTTTTTTACATTAATAATACGGCGAATAATGAATTATCTTGTTGTTTTTTTTTTTTTTTTTACATAAATTTAGTTCAGCTCAATTTTTTTATTTATGTTTTTTGGGAATTTTTTTTTTATCATAGTAATAATAAAGCTAATTAAATATGATTTGGTTGAATGCTAGAATAAATGGATTTTTGTTTTGTTTTGTTTTTTTTTTTCTCGAAGCTCTAACGGTTTTAAAACCAGAAATCACCAGAAAGCAGAGAAAAAAAGATTTTAGTCTAGAAAAAGTTTGATTACATTGAAACAAATGTGCGGAATCCGCCCAGTTTCAATGGAACATTTTTCATGTTTTTTTCCTTTGAAAAAAAAAATTAAGAAAACAACATGGTCGATGGTTTTTTTTTCTGTGTTTAAAAAATATAAAAAATATTTCCAGATTCTTAAAGTTTTTTCTTCCCAGTATTCAATTGTTTAATGTGTCATTGTTTCTAGTTGGTTTTTTTTTTCGGATAACAAACACAATCAGACAGAATTATGCGAATCGAATGCGATTTGCGTACATCACATCATATATTCTGGTTGATTCTGTTTTTTTTTGGGGGGGGTTGGGTTGGATGGCGGAAATTTCATTTCCCATACTTAACGAAAAATTATTCCGTTGAACTGGAAAACTTGAAACTCTGGTTTCGAAGTAAAATTGGAAAGAAAACACTCGAAAGAATTTCTCTTTACATTTCTTATTTATTTATTTATTCATTCATCCATTCACTCAAGACCAACATATCAGGCCTAAAATATCGAGAGTAAAGTAAGACTAACAAGAGTAATATTACTAGAAAAATCATAAGTCCAAAATAGGATCCTATTATTTTGCGGTAGAGTTAACCCAATCATCATCATCGTTATATTGTTGTTGTTGTTGATTTTACTTTGGTAATCATAATTGTTCGCTAGTATGGTGACGACGACGACGACGACGACGAGTGCCGTTTATTGGCTTTATATTATGTTTATGATGATGATGATTTCTTTCTATGATTCTCTTATTTCATTCCTGTTTCTTATTGTTGGCGAAAAATTATTATTATTGTCGTTACCATTGTGTTGTTGTTGTTGTTGTTTGTGGTTATGTTAGACTTTTTCTTTTTTTTAATATGCTTGCATGACATTAGTCAAACAGAATATATTTTATTATATTCCACTGATAATACTGTAATACTAAATTCTAATAAAAAAAATTCTTTGAATGTGAAACTATTCGATTTCGATTAAGAAATAAGTGGTTTTCTAGTCTTTAAATCGTAATAAAAAAAAAAGACACACACACACACACACAAACGCTTTAATGATGATGATTATTATTGTCGTCGTTGTTTTGTGTGTGTGTTTTGGTTCTAGGTCCAATGGATCATTATAAAAACATTACATTGTAATGCACACTTTCTGAAATTTCTTCCCTGAATTTATTGGGCCAGGAACTGAAGAAAGAAAAAAAAAATTAAACTTAATAACAAACAGTTGTGGGGAAATTTGGTACAAAGCAAGTGTTTAAGCAATTTTTTTTTTTTTAGAAAAAAGTAATAAGAGCCTAATCAAATTTTCTTATGAAATATAAAGCGTCTAATTTTTTTTTTTTTTAGAGGGAACCCAAAAATTGTGAAACGATTTCATGTGGAAAAAACACATTTAAATTTTTTTTTTTTTGAAAAAAAAAACTTTAATAATATTAAAACTAATTTCTGTTCTTTTTTTTTCTCCTCCAAAAAGGAAACATACGCTGTACTGTCATCGAATGCGGCATGCGCTCTTTAGCGTCCTCTGTGAAATAAAAGAGAAAACTGGTAAGTTTTGTCTCGAATTTGCATTTCTCTCATTCATTGTCTCGGGTCATACGTTCTTTGAACAAATAATCTTTCAAAAGTTTAGTTTTGTTTGGCAAAAGAAAAAACATTTAAACCAGGATGAAAAATTAGGAAACAAAAATTTTCCTATTCAAAATGATTTGGAAAGATTTCAAGCTGATTTTTGGTTGTTTCGAACAACCTGGCGGTTGGTCGAACAACAAGATCCGTGAATTTCAATTTTCTGAGCATTGTTGCATTATATTCGATTCATTTATTTATCACTTGACAACACACATCGGTGGTTTTGAAAGAAAAATCTAACTGGAATATATTTTTCTCTTTGTTTTCTCACCAAATAAATAAATAAATAAATAATTGAGTTGGTTCCGGCTAAGATTGTTTTCAATTGGAACCAATTCCATCGCTTAATTATTTTTTGTTTGAATCGGTTTTCATATTGGGTTTTTTTGGAAAACACTTTATTTTAGGTATTGTAGTTTGATTGATGATTTTGTATGAGATAGAGACAGAGAAGGAGATGAATCTTATTTATAAATAAAGCTTTATTATGGAATAACCATTAAGGTTAGTTCTGGGAACCTTTCTCCATATCCTATTCATTGGGGGCAAATAGTGGAATGTTTTATTTGTCTCGACCAAACCAAACCAAACCAAACAAAACAAAACAAAAAGACAATCCGCTAATTATTATTGCTGAATGAGACCATAGTGATATGTGACAAAGAATGTTTTTATCAAGCGGTGGAGATATTTTGTTACACGACACACATTCCTAGCAATCATTGAAATGAAATCTTCTCTCTGTTCTCCAGGTCCTTCATTCATTCACTCACGCACAGAAAGAACTTGGAATCTAATTTTTTTTATGAAAAAAAGGCTATTCGAGGAATGTCAAGAATGATTGACCTGAAAGTGAAGCATCTCTTTTGCTCTTTCAAAAAAAAAAAAAAATTTCCTACACAAAAAGATTTCATTTTAATTTTTTGGAAATTTTTTTTTCAGGACCTAAGGTTTTCCATTGTTTCTCTGTTTTTTTGTTTTGTTTTTGGAATTTTTCCTCTGATGTTGAAACATTGAAAGAAACTTGGAAAAAAAAAATCTAGATTAGCACACAGTGATGTGTGATCCTACTGGAATGTGTGTGTATGTCTGTTCGAGCTATTCCCGTTGCACCAACAACACTTATTCATCTTGATTTTGTTCTCGTTAGGGGAAACTTTTTTCGGGTCCCGTGAGTTGAAGTTTTTGGGTTTTTTTTTCCAGTGTTGGCAACGGAATCTTGTCATCCAGAACTTTTTTGTTTTCCATCATAGTAATTAGTTTTTTGTTTTGTTCTCCTAATACTTGCTGCTTGTGGAGAGAAATTCCAAACTCTCCAAATATTATCTAGCATCTTCCCTGTTGTTTGTTTCAGAGTATCGAATCATTCCTTCCATTTGAAAGCTTTCGCTGTTGTTTCAATAATATTATTATTATGATGACTATGTTGGTTGGTTGGTTGGTTTATGGCTCAAATGGAAACAGACTAAAAAAAATTCGGGATTTAGATATTTAAGCTCTTTGGCTTTCAATCTCGATTTAGTTTGCAGCGTTTTTTTTTTCTTCACTAGTGTTTGTGTTTGGTGGTCCCCTTAGGTTTGAAAACCCAAGCAAAACCGAACCCAAAACTAAAGCTAACGATCGATGTGACTTGTTTTAGTTTGATTAAAATTGTGTCTAACTGCCTTTTTTTTATTTTTTTGATTGGTATGGTATTCTGTTCTCTTTTTCTCTTGGTTGTTTCCACAGTTTTTTTTTTCTTTCGCCACACTGAAAGCTAGAAAAAAAAACTAGATGATGATGAACGAAAGTTTCAATGAATCTTTTCAATGAATTTGGGCTGTTGTATGAGTGTGTGTTATATCTCGTTTGGCAGCCTAGAAAGAATCTTTGTCTCTCTGTTTCTCCATTCATCCCGAATTTTCGGTTATCTTTGCAGAAAATTTTTTTTTTGGTTCATTCTCGCCCTTGTCGCTCATTATCAGTTTATTTTGTTGTTTAATTCAATTCATTTCTTTTATCTTTTTTTTTTTTTGTTGCTGTTGTTATACTTTGGTTGTGGCGTTTTTCATTGTCTCTATTGCAAACTTTGGCGTGATGGATTCATAGCCAGAGAAAAAAACTTGTTCATTCATTCAAGTTTTATAGTTATTCTTCTTTGGTTTTCCATAAAGTCAAATCAGCAAAGCAGAAAAAAAACCATAGCCTTACCAAGAAGAAAAAGTTTATCTTCTTTGAGTTTTTTTTTTTTTTTTTTTGTTGGTTTGGCTTAAAAACCAAGCAAACTTTTCTAATGGCATGGCAGTTTTCTTTAAAACATTGATCTGGTTTTTTTTGTCTGTTTGAAAAATTTGTTTGTGTTCTATTCATTGGTTCATTGGTTTATCGAACTTTTTTTTGCTGGATAGCTACAACATTTTTTTGTTTTTCTTCAATGAAACACATACAATCTTTTTTGATTGATTGTTTCATATATTAGTGTTGGTCTAGGATTCTGGTTTCCCAAATTTGGGTTCATCAAAGTGTTTGTTCGCTTGTTTGTTTCGAGTTGTTTTTGTTGTTTAATCTCAAAACATACATTTGATCATACACATAGTATCTTTTTTTCGATCATGACATTGATAAAACAACAACAAATCGAAACAAATAGAAAAATAATTTAAAGCTTTCATCATTGAAACTTTTTTCTGACCAAAAAAAAAAAAAAAATTTCATTATTTCAAATTGGGCAGTTTATTTGGTGTTTGTTTTGTGTGACAAATTCGTTAGTTTCTTCAACTAAGAAACTTAATTCCAATTTTATTTATATTTTTTCTAAAAAAATTTTTTTTTATCAAGCTAATAATATTACAAACACGCAATATAACATTTGATGCAATATGAAACACAGTATTTTTAGTCGCCATGTTTTTTTTTCGACGTAATCATTTACAGCTGTGTGCTGGATGGCCAAGTGCTCGCTTGCTTTTCTATTTTGAGCTTGATTTGGGATGGTTTGGTGCAGTGTTAGTCGCAACCCATAGAACGCGACCTGTCAATCAAATTTTAATTTTATCTTGCATCGATGTTGTTTCGTTGGTTTTTCTCTTTAGCTTTTTCTCTCGATTAGAATTGAATCAATAGATTTTTTTTTCTGTGTTCTCGATTTTGGCCAAAAAGTACGAGTATCCCCCCAAGAATTGAATCAGTCTGTGTGTTGTTGGTGTGTGTTTGCGCGCACCACAAAGTAAGCTGGCTGCTTATTAATATATTTAGAACAACAACCAAACGAAACAAAAAAAAAATGGACTATGTGTAGAATTGCATTTAATTTTGAAATGGAAATTTTTCTTTGATACAAGGAATGGCTTGGTTGGTTGGTTGGTTGTTAGGTTAATGGCTATGGGTTAGTTTTAATACGTGTGCGCCACATGTCCTCATTATATACACTCATCCAATCTTTCAAACAATCTGGCTTCAATTCTCGTACCAAGCATCTCGCACCAAACACTCACTTATCTTTTTTCAATAATCTCATTATATTTTTCAACGTTTCGCTTCTAAACGTATTCTGTTTCATTTAATATTTTTTTTTTTTTTTTGGTGTTTAATTGTTTCTTTAACTTGGTGGAGGAAAAAAAAATTATATCCTCAAGGTTTTCGTTTGAAAGAATTACCTAAACAAAGAAAACCACCACACCAAGCCTATTTAGTTGCTTGATGACTCTCCATTTCTCTCTCTCTCGACCACCAGTCGATTCTTTAATTTTCTATTTATTTTATTTAATTGATTTTTAGCTCGATTCAAGGATTTTTTTTTTCGTTAGCAATGGTGGTGGCATCAACTAAGTGTACTCTGGTGCCAAAGGGTGAACCGTCGAGATATGCCACCAAAAAATAAAAAAATACGAGGTTCTCGAAATAGAGTTTTGTTTTGTACGATGGTTTTGTTTCATTGTTCAAATTCATCTTCACATTGTTTCATTGTATAGCTTTTGTTCTTCAGTATTGCTTCATTATTTTCATTATCAAACTTTGCCACACACACACACACACACACACATAAAGATATGAATGCTTTAAGCTGGGATGTGTTTGATGAAACTGAAAGCCATCATGTGAGAATATATGTACGAATGTACATCTTTCTATTTGTTTTGGAATTAGAAAACAAAAACTATTGTTGTGGTATTTTACCAAACCAAACCAACCAGTCAACCAAAAAAAAAGAAAAAACTATTTACGAACAAAGATAGAATTATTTCAAAGCTTTGGTGTGTATGGTTGGTTGATATGGAAGATAGAAAGGAAAATAGCATCCAAAACTTTCCTGGCAGCGAAGCTATGTAAAATCTTTTCCAAGTGAGAAAGAAATCGAATGAACATTCTTGTATTTTATTGTTATTATTGTATCTTGATTTTTGAATCGCTCTTGAATCGCGAATTTCTTTGCCAAAAAAAACATACAACAAACGAAATTTGAAAGATATTTCGGTTGAGATAAAGAAATTCTTCTCGAACAACAAGAACAATTGAATTAGTTTAGTTATTCTGAAAAAGCTTTAAGCTCTCTAGTTTTAATTTTTACTGTTTGATAAAAAAAAAATTGGGCGTTAATTTATTATTCAATGTCGCTGAATTTCTGCGATTTAATCAATGGTAATGTGGAGAAATGGTGCCTAAAAGCGTTTTTTTTTTAAAATCCAACAAACCAGAAAATAGCAACAACAAATTTGAATTATTTTCTGATTATTCAATTGATCAACCGGGTTTTTATGTGGGAAAACCCAAAAAATCTTGTTTCTATATCAAAGCTATTAGAAAGTTTTTTTTTCTGAGCATGATGATGCGAATTCATCTCATCATCAGATATGCAGCTTCCGGCAAAACGTTTAAACTACCGCATCAAATGGATTCAATTTTCCATTATTATTATTTTAACAATGCTTGAAAGGGGTTAATGTAATTGTTTCAAATTGGATCTACTTCCTCTGCTGGCTTTGTTCTTTTGGTTACAGCATTTTGTAACACAATAGCTGTTTCTGGTAAAGACTTTGTTAGTTCTTTAAAAGGGTTTTTTTTTTTAAATAGGAAAAAAACCCTTGACACTGATGGCGGTGGTGCGGCCTATTAATTCTAATTGTTCTGTTTTTTTTTTTTGAATATACAGAATATATGAATGGTTCTAGCCTAAGTGTTTGTTGGTAGATTCAAAAGAAAACCAGAACGAAATTCTGGCAATCATTCTCATTGTTTTATTCTATTCTACTAAAAAAAAAAAATAATTATGAGACTTCCTCAGAAAATTCTCAAGTTAGGTTAGACTGGCTGTTGAAAGAAGTAAAAAAAACTTAGGTTAGAATAGGCTTTTTCAAAAGAACCACAAAATTGTGTTTTAAACAACAGTTGAAAAAAAAAAAAACTGGAAACTTTTTTTCTTTTTTCATCATCATTTTATTCGTTTCGTTGCTCTGTTTGTAAAACAATCATCATCATCATCATAAAAACAATAATAATAATCGACCATGTTAATTTTCATTAACCGAGGAGAAAGAACCAGAAAAAACAAAAACTAGAATCACTTTCAAAGCAAAAACAATGAACAAAACTAACGGGAAAAAAAAAGTTAAAATGTATTTAGTGTGAACGGAGTATTAAAAAAAGAATGAAGACGAGCATGATAATCGTCTTCTTCGTGTTGTTGTCGTCATCATCATCATTATTACATTATCATCATTATCGTTTTCAATTTTTTTTTTTCCGGGAAACTTGACTTTTCTGAAAATTTCTGGCGTGATTTTCTATTCGCTTTGCCAGAATCGATCAATCGTGTCGTTGGTTCTTGGTAGTCATTTTACTTTTAAGAACAAGACTGTTTCAAAGTCATGATGGAAAAAAATTATCTCAAAACGCTCATAAGACAACTGATTATAGAATATTCTCTTTTGGTTGTTTCATGTGATCCATGGAGAGAAATTTAAGACCACAGGCGATACGAAAAAAAAACGTTTAAAGAAAGTTGAAGATAAGCGTTAATAAATGTTCTTCAAAAGTTTTTTCGGGTCTGGTTCTGTTTTCTTAAGATTTTTTCCCTTTACTGAATCTCAGAACAGAGTTTTTTTTCTAGATTTTGACTGAAAATTTTTTTTTTCTGAGTCTTGGGCCTTGGTTCTTTATTATTATTGTTATTATGAATAAGAATGAAAGAAGGAGAAGATGGGATTCTAAAGCTCACTAAATAATAGAAAACAAAACAAAAAATTTTTCCTCGATTCTCTATTTTACGCATCAATCCATTCATTTGCTCATCCATGCTCGATGGAAAACACACTCACACACACACAAAGAGACAGAGAACAAAAAAAAAAAAAAAAGAACCCGAACCCAGAATATGAACAGAGAAAAATTTTCAGAGCCCAAACCAACCATCCATCCATCCATTCATTTATTTATTCTATAACATTTACTAATACTTACCATAATCGCCATTCTTCTTCGTCGTCGTCGTCGTCGTCGTTTTCCTCGTCATCTCTTTTTCTCTGGTTATTCTTGTTGGTGTGTGTGTGTTTTGCTAGGGATATTTGCACAACAACCGACCAAAAAAAAAAAGATGCCATAATATACTAATAATATTAATAATGGCACCATTCATTCAACGAATGAATGAATGGATGTAGAACCTTCCACACATCCGATTCACGCACACACACACACACACACAAACACAGATTCATGGAAAGAATTACGAGGGGAAGACGGACCCCAAAAAAAATATTGTAAAGATATTTTTAATTATTCATATAGTTGGTGTGTATTCGGTAGGGTGCGTCTCCATTCCATTCCTTACTCACACCAACCAACCAACCAACCATCTTTCTCCCATACATCGAGTAGTCAAATTACTTTGGTTCTCCATAATAATAATAGAATTTTATTTTATTTTTTGTAAAAAAAAAATTTCAGCTTTCTTTCTAAGAATTTTTGAATGATAGACTCTCAGAGACTTTTTTCTTGTGAGAAAGTTTTTGACTTTTAAATATGAAAAAAAAATTTCAAATCAATTCGCTGTGGTAGTAGGGCATTTAAAAAAAAAAATTTCAGTAGTTTCAAGTTTATTTATTTGTTATTATTAATATTATTTTTCCTGTTTCCATAATAGAATTTCCAAGCGTTTTGTTGAAATTGAGTTTAAGCATCATTTAATTTGTATTTAATTCATTTCTCTCATTGAGTCCCGGTATTACTCTTTTTGTTGTTGTTGCTGTTATTATTGCCTTCTCCCACCATATTCCATTTGTTTGATTCGTTTTCCATTTGGTTGGAATTCTCTCATTCGATTCAATTCCTAGCTCATTCTCCTAGAGTTTAGTAGTTTGAATTTGATGATCGTCGATTGTATTTTGTATATTTTATTCTATCTCTTTCTCTCTTTAGTTCCCTTGTGTGATTTTTTTAGTTTTCAAAACTTTCGCTGTGCCTTCTCTCTGACACACTCTGTGTGTGTGTGTGTTTGTTTTAATCCATTTTATTAATTCACTTTAGTGGTGTGAACTACTTTCAATGATTTCCTTTCCGTTCTATCTTCTTTTTCTTTTTTTTTTTTGATTGGATTCTTTAATAAAATAATAGTTTTAGTGGATCGATTCCCCGAGTGAGTATTACACACAGCCCATCACGTGCTTGGTGTAAGTTTTTTTTTTTATTTCCTTCTAGTATATTGTTTCAATATATATAAGAACAATAATAACACTGGAAATGATGATAATAGTGTTGTTATAAAAAAAAACAGCCATGTTGGTAGCGTTTGTATGCGTGTGTGTCGTGTCTTATCTCTGTCTGACACTCGTTTTTTTTTTTGTTGTTTTAAAAATTATTTTCCAAGCAAAACTGTGTTCTTGTGTTTGATTGTCTGGAGAATATTCTCTCTATCTAGTCTCCATTTTCATGCTGGTTTTCAACTTTTGGTGTTTTAAAATTTCTGTACTAGAGCCATCACTTTCTTTAGCCGAAAATTCTTACTTTTCAGGTCCAAGTTTTTTTTTTTAAAGCCATTCGATGAAAGTCTTTCGTTTGATTAGCTATAACCTTAGTTTACTGGTTCAATAACAGCATAAGAATCCTGTTTGTTGGTGTAAATTTGGGCTGATTTTTTCTCACATTAAATCTATTTGAAATAATATTTCATTCGCACAAGATTTGAGGTTGTTGTAGAGTTATTTTTTTTTTTCTGAGGATTTCGATTGTTCCGATATTGGTTTTATTCATAGGGAATAGAAAGGAAAAAGTTTGGAACTAAAATGAAACTACTCAGAAATTATTAATTCAACTTTTTTTTGGAACGCTATCGGTTTTTTGTTTTTGTTGTTGCTTTGTTTTGTTAGGTTTTTTTTTTTTTTTTGTCTCTAGAGAGAATGTGTCTGTGTGTTTTTGGAACTCTTCTTCTTGCTTTGAAACTTGTTTCGCGATTTTTTTTTTTTCTTTGTGCTTTGTTTTTGGACACCAGCTGAATCGGAAAATAAAAGTTTTATTCGTGGCTGGTGTTGTTTTGAATTGTGTGTGTTGTGGAAAAAGAGTTTTTGCTTGCTTTGCTTTCTGGTTGAGAGTTGATATAAATTAATGTCAGTGAATTCGTTTCGTTGTTTCATTATAATTTTTTTTCTGGTTCTGGTGTGTGTGTGTGTGTGTGTACTGTCATTGATGTGCATCATCAGTAAGATTTTTTTTTTTTTGCTGGTTGATGCGTTGGTGCCTTGCGGCCCGCATGGAGAATTTTTTTTTGTTTTTGGAATGAAGGATTAGTAGTGTTTCTTCCTTATTTTCAGACCCCTCATCGATTTTTTTTTTTTTGCTGGTTTCCAAAGTCATTGAATCAAGTGAATTTGGATCGAAGCGGAATATTCCTTTCAAACATTGCCCATTTCATAGAATTGGCTGAAATGGGTTTTTTTCTGTGTTTTTTGTTTTGTTTTGTTTTGGTTTGAATTGATAAAAATGAATGAAACAGAGAAGAAAATATCCTTGGTGAATTGGTGGAATGAGGAATGATTTTGGGAAAATAAAAAGCGACGATGAATTAGGAGCAACCGAAAAAAAAAACCCGGTCTCCGATGAGACTTTCTCTTAGTTTGAATCTTTCTTAGTTTCTTTCCGAACCAAAAATAAAAGGAATTTTCCCGAATGTATTCCGTGTCGTTATTTCCAATTCTCTTGCTTGCTCGTTATTTTTTTTTTTCTTCAGAAATTCTGTTTGATGCCGATTGACTAAGTTCAATTAATTTGATTTATTGATGGAGAATTCATTTTCTGCCTTTCTCTGTGGCTCTGTTCATCATCATCATCATCATGTTTTCTACTCTTTTTTCCTTCTAGTTGGTTAGAATAAAATTCTCAATTTTTTTTTTTGATTTAAGAACTTTCTACCCAAATAAAACAATGAAAACTTTTTTCCAAAGATTTAGTTAGGGTGGTTTTTCTCTCTATGTCGACACGCTTGAGCCCAAACAAACTGCGAATAACGGTCGATACACTAAGCATCGTATCTACCATTCAAATCCTCAGTGTATATTAGTGTTTGGGCCCTGAAAAAAAGCTTTATGTTTTGGTGTAAAAAGGCTTCGAAAACAAATAAACCTAAAACTATCTTTTTTGTGCTTTCATATTATTCCTGGAATAAAAAACTGAAATAGTGTACATCAAAAAAAAAAAAATTGTTATCTTTTAAGTTCATCGCCATTACTTTTTTAGTGCAATCTATATCAAATGTTTTTCTCTTTGATTTTTTTTTGTTGGTGATGAACACTATTCAAATCAAAGAAAAAAGAATGGGTGTATATCCATTTCGGCATTATCATCAACAATATAAAGTTTTATATCACAAAGAATTTTTTTTTCTATCTCCAATTTTCCACAATGATAATCGAGCGATAGCAATAAATGAATCTATTTTTCTATATTATTATTTTTTTATTCATAGACACACGACCAAATCAATAATAATAAAATGATTTTGTGTTTTATTGACTTGCCTATACACACTATTATCTATTTATATATGTATAATGTACATCGCTCTCGTTTATAGTGAAGTCAAACAATTTTCTTAAGGGTTTTGTTATTTCGTTTAGTTTTTGGCTGTTGTGTTGAACCACCGACCACCCAATAATATTGATGATGATAAATAATTTTTTTTTATATACTATTACCACCATTATTTTATGGATTGGTTGGTTAGTTGGTTTTGCTGACTGTTTGGTAGTTGTTTGATGATGAGGATGATAATAATAACAATAATAATATGGACTTTTTTTCTATTTGCTATCTCGTTCTCTATCATTTTATTGCACTTTGATCTGATCGTTTTATTACCCATCCCATCTATGAAAGCCGCTAGTAGCGCTGGTTTAGTGATGACCCAAGAAGAGGATGATGATGAAATGGTTTGATTTGTGGTCGATCAAATCAAAAGCCAAAACACACACGGATAACAGTTTGGAATTTCAAAAATAGTAGTTTTGGTTTTATTCAATAAAAATTGAGTTTTTTTTTTTGTTGTTTCAAAAACTGGTTTCTGATTTTGGTTGACCACGAACCCAGAATTAGGTTTTTTTTTTGTTGATAAACGTGTGATTGTCATTGTTTCATTGGTGGTTTGTTGACTAATTCTATTTTTTTTTTTTTTATCAAGAGTTATGATGGAGGAGAATCATGATGAGAGATAGAGAGGTGATCGCAACACGCGATAATCGCATTAGGCGTTCACAAATTGGACTCAATGTCTCTCTATTTCAACGAACGGAAAGAAGATTTAGTCTTGAAACCTTCAAAAAAAAAAAACTTTTTTCCATGATTTGTGATTATCATCATCATGATAATAGGGTCAAACATTAAATGAACCAAAGAAGAGACCGTTTGATTTACGCTCTAGGTGTTTTGGGTTATCGTTTTGTTTTGTTTTTTAATATGCGAACAAGAAAAATGGCAGGAGGTGGGCTAGGTTTCCGAATAGGTAACGGTGTTTGGTGGTAGTAGGTGACAAACGCACAAAATTATGGTGTTTCGTGATGATAATAATACTATAATGATGATACGATGAGATGGCGTTTAATGAACAGTTAGATGGACCCGTTTCAAATGTTCACCCAAGATGCGTGCCTATCATTATCATTATTATTATTTCACTTTTGGCTCCGTTCGAACCGATCGAACCAACCAAGCAAAAAATTTCCAATGTCCAGTGTTTTTTTTTTTTTTCTTCAGGATCGCCAATCTCATTAATATTAATTTATGACACTGAAGTTTTTTTTTTTCTCCTGGTCACCAAATTGCCTAGAAAACAAAGCGACACGCGAACTATTTTATTGTTTGATTTTTTTTACCAAAGGAAAAAATTGTTTGTAATGGACCAAAAAAAAATAGGGACACAAAAAACAACACAGAGGCCAAACATTAATTTTTGTGTGTGTGTGTGACTTAGGGCTCACCTTATCAACACACGCACACACTTGGTGTTTGTTGTGATTGGGATGTTTCTGTTCTGTTTCTTTGCTGTATGTCATTTGTAGATACGGTTCTTCTGACCATTGTCATTATATTAGCCTTGATTGTAGTTTATTATTTCCATTGGTGGTGGTGGTGGTGGAATCGGTGACAATTTTCTTCTTAGGAGAATTATTTTCTTTTTTTTTTCTTTATTATTCTTATGGGTATATCAATATGGGCTTATCTTTCTTTCTTTTTTTCTAATGGAAATGATTCTAAACATTTATCATCATTTAATTTCTTTTATTGTGTATGTGTTGGAGGAGGGGGGAGGAGGTTTGTTTTATTTATCTTCGTAATTGGTGTTCATTGTTTCTTCTCCAAATATGACAAAATTATTTTAGATAACTATCAATGGTTGGTGTACACGTTGATTTTGTGACTTGAATCAACGAAACAAGACAAAAGGTGGTGGTTTCTCTTGACCTTATGACCATACATATGTCACTTTTTTGTTCCAAATATTCAATGAATCTGATTTACATGAGTTTCCATGAACAAACAACATGAGATGGACAATACGGCTATTGATTCGTTATTATCGTGAAACGTGTGTCTCACTACGCGTGTGTTTTTTACAAATTTTTTCCCTTTATTTATTTATGTGTGGAATGATAAATTTTTTATATGATGTTGGATCAGTTTTTTTTTCCTTTTTGGTTCGTTGGTTGATTTGTTTGTTAGGTCGGTCAGTAGTTTTTTCACATTCAGCTGAACTGTGATGTGGTGCATGTGTGTCTGACATCATTAGCCTAGTATTTCCCGAAAAAAAAAAACCGACGGACTATCATGTCTCTCGCGGTGCATGGTTCAGGGCAAAGGCATATTGGTTTGTTATTCTTCCTAGTTCTGTTGTGTCCTAATGCTGCTGTTTGCGATGTCACCAACATTTCGGGTTGACTTTTGTCCCGATTTATCTTTATTGTATACTCGGGTTGTTGTTGATTTGAGTTTTTTTTTTTTTCTTCTCGTTTTCGCTTACACGAACAACAATCTGTGGGGTATGTGCCGTGTTTTTGTACCAAATTGAGCGGATAATTTTTATGTTTTGCATTTTGACGTTTTTTTTTCCTTCTGCGGGTGATAATGTGTTTTCGGGTTTGTTTTTGGGCTGCTGTGTCGCTGTGTTGTTTATCGTTTTTGTTTTGTTTTTTTTTCTATTATTTTTATTGGGTGTGTGAGACACACTTTGGTTGAAACGATAGTTTCCTCCTCATCATCTACGACAACATTGTCGAAACATTTTTCTGGTTCAAGTTGCTTGGTTGTTTCAAGATTGTTTTGGATTGGGGGTAATAGTTAGTCGGTTGATAAGTCTCCTACGGACATCACGATCGAGTATGAAGATCATCTCTATTCACAAATCGAATCGTCAAACGATGAAACACTGCTGTGTTGTTCTGTGCCCGTTATTCGAGTGACACAACTCATTGGTTTTTTTTTGTATGAAATGTAAATGATGCGTACACGCGTATTTATTACATTATTTCCATATAACATGCTGCTGCTATGTTTTATATGTTGGTGAAACATTCTTTGGGTGAATATATAATTCATCTATCGAGGTTTTTTGGTTGTTGTTTCTTCTCAAATCTTTTTGGCTTATTTGGTTTTTTTGTTGTCTAATGGAAAATAATCCTAGGAAGAAAAACTGCCCTCTGTCTCCTTTGTCCATACACGTCAGTGTCCATCCATTTTTTTTTGCTGTTTGTTTCATTTTTATTATGGGCTTTATTATCAATGTTTGCTCTGTGTAACATTAAAGCTCGTTTATCTTCATTTGTTGTTGTTGTTGTTGTTTTTTTTTCTGTTAAGCATGTGTGGATTTGTGATTTTAGATGGAGAAAAAAATTTCTCGAGATCTCTCATTGTCTCATTATTTCTATATGCAAAATCATCTAGCGAAAAACAACATTGTTTTCAACCAAAAAAACACCAGAACCAGAAATTCAATCTGGTAAAAACCCAAACAAACAAACAAACAGAAAAAAAGAGAATAAAATTCAATAAGTTTAAAAAAAAACTTTTAAAAAAGTTCCATTTGGAAACAAGTTGGTCGCAAGAACAAGAACAAGAGAATTCAATTTAGCATAGTCCAAATTTGTCACAACTCTCTCTCTCTCTCTCGCGCTTTCTCAACTTCTTTTTCTCGGTTGTTCACGATTCAGACAATTTTGGTTTACAGTAAAGTTACATTAATGAGAAACTTTGTCGCTTGTTGTTTTTCATACTCATTTCTTTGACGAAGAAGGAGGGCTTGATATTATTATTCTGTTTGCCATTCAGTTGATGTTGTTGTTTTTTTGGTTTGTTTAGCTTTGGCTCTTGGGAATCGAATGAAAAACTTGATTTGGTTTTTTTTTTCATTTTTGAGATTGTGTGTGTGTGTGTCCGAAATTAGGTTTTCTTTCCCGAACCAAACTCTGAACTCGAATAATAAAAAACGAGCCAGAAACCAGAAAAGGGACCCAGAGAAAAATTGATTGAACAATTTTGTTTTTGAAATTTTTTTTTTTTCTGTTTAATTTGATTTCCCAAACTTGAAGAACAGAGAAGAGAAAGAGAGAGAGAGAGAGAGAGAGAGAGAGAGATGAGAGAGAGAGAGAGAGAGAGAGAGAGAGAGAGAGAGAGAGAGAGAGAGAGAGAGAGAGAGAGAGAGAGAGAGAGAGAGAGAGAGAGAGAGATGGAGAAACAAAATTACGAATGGATGACCAAGGATGTAGATGATGTTCAACCAGAAAAAAGAAAGAGAATCTCTCGAATTGAGCAGCAATTCTGAGAGTAACATCATTAAATTTTTTTTTCTCTGCCTTCTTGCTTGCCTACAATTCGTTGGCGTTCATACACTAAATGAATAGCAGAATTTGTTGTTGTTGTTTTTTTTTAAATGTCCATTTTTCTATTCAACTTTGTGTGTTTAAGTTTTTTGGGTAGTTTCTGGTTTGCACATTTGAATTCAGTTATTTTAATTTGATTTATTTCTGGTTTCTTCTTTTTTGGCTCTCACTCACTGACTGTGTGTGTCATGCGCTTTCTTTTTCGATTGCTCTTTTGAAAATTGAAATGTTTGTTTGGATTGTTGGAACCAAAGTGGAACCAAAAAACGAAGGGAAAAAAAATCAAATCAAATTTGGCCAGCGCGCACGATGCGCGCTTCTCAATCTGTCTCTTTGACTTTTCAGTTTCAATTTGAAATTTAAATTTTTTCCCTGTTATTTATTTATTTTTTTCTTTGAAATTTTTTTGGTTCTCTGGTTAGACATTTCTTCAGACAAAGAGGAAGAAAAAACAACATTAGGAAACTGTAGAAGAAGAAAAAAAAAACGGAATTGACTAAAATGAATTTTGTGCTGAATTCTGAATTTGAAAATATATTCTTTCTTTTATTTTGGCTTTCTTTTCGGAATTGTTGTTTCTGAATTCTGTTGATGTTTTTGTTCGTTTGCTTTCAATACTCATGAATTCGATTCCATTTCATTATTAGTAAATAGAGTGAGAGAAAAGGAAAAAATAACACGCTGTATTTATTTGGGTCTGAATCGGTCGCCAAGAAAACGAAAAACGAAACGGAAGGAAGGAAGGAAATTTGATGACAACCCAAGACTGACATCAAGTTGAAATGTAAGAAAGTCTCATTTCTGGTTGTTGTTGTCCTAGCCTTGTTCTTGTTTTACATCAATGTTTTAAGAAAATAATGCTGAAAAAAAAGTTTCTTCTCTTAGAGGATACGTTTTTTTTTTCTTGAATGCTAGAGAATGTTAGCTTTCAAAACGAAACATAGCTTTAAGCGTTAATTTGTTTATGGTTTATTATTGGTGTAAAACACATTTCTCTCAATATTGCTGATATCAAATGTTAATGATAAAATGACATCAGGCCAAGCATTTAGATGATCTTCATAGCATACATCGGGCATCACACAATAATAATAATAATGATCATCATTCAGGCGATTCAAACGCTCACGCGAGCGAATTTCTATTAAATAATTTCTTTCATCTTTTTTGGATTTTTCTTAACTAATATTTATTCTTTTCTTTTTGTCGATATTTTTCCGGTTCAGAAAATTTTTCCCAATAATCAATTGATTTTGAAATTTTTTTTTTCTTTTTTTTTAGTTTGTTTTTGAAATGAAACTTTTTTATCTGAAAATTTGTGAATTTTATTTTAGAAGAAAAAAAATCAGGCTTTTTTTTTGGAAGCAAAACAGGAGAGAAAAAAAAATTGAATTTTTTTGAACGGAAAATTGAAATCAATTCAATCAAAAAAACATCGTTCTTGTGAATCAGAGAGAATCATGAGAGCCAACCATTCAACCAACTACCCACTCTTAGCGTACACACACACTCCACAAAAAACCATTCAAATTCGAGTTCTAAATTTGAATCCATATTTTTTTTTTGGGGATTCTAAGTGGGTTTTTTCCAATGTTGTTGTTGTTGTTTGGGAATGGAAATGATGATGAACAATGAAATTGTATTGTTTGGTGTTGTTCTCTATAAGTTCTCACCATCATCAGCACTAGAATGATCCTGGAGACGTCAAATTAAATCTTTTTTTTTTTTTTTTTTATAAATAATTCTTGAATCGAATAGCTTGAATCGATTTTTTTTTGGGGGGGGGGGGGGTTTTGGGTTTCCTTCATTCATTTCTAGTTTTTTCACTGGCACTCTATTGTTTAATTTAAAAATTTCCATATTTTCCATTTTCTATTTCTTTTTTTTTTTTATTCATATAGAAATTCTTGTTTTTTCGAGTGAGTGTGTAGAGTTGTTGGCTTTAAAATAAAAAAAAATAAGCATTCTATGCATGAAGGAATTGTGTGTGTGTGTGTGTGTGTGTTTTGTTTTCCAAACCAACCAAGAACAATGAGCATAAATTTTTTTTTTTAGTGAGTGAGTGTAAGAGGAAATTTAAATATATACCATGGTATATTCTTTATAAAATATTCCATATAACCGCACACACTCAAAACATTCGTATCAAAAAATAATTTTTTTTTTTTTTCGAAGTTTTTTTCTGTTGTTTTTTTTTCCATTGCGGTTTTGTCTTATGTCGAATGATTCTTTTTTTAAACACACACATACTCTCCTCTTTGCCATCACCACTCTATTGCTAAATTTTAACAGTTGGCACTGTTATTCAAGTATTAATCTCTTTCTCTTGGTGGTTGGAATTGTTTTTCTTTGGGTTTTTTTTTTGGTCTGTTGTCATCATTTGATTGTGTTGGAGTGTGTGTGTGTGTGTGTGTGTGTGTGTGTGTGTGTGTGTGTGTCTGCTTTTAATCTTTTCAAATTTTAATCAAAGTATTACAATCTCTAGAAATTTAATTTTGCTTGAAATCAAACCGTTCTTTCTCCGGGTATGAGTGGTGGTGGTGGTGATGGTTTCAGCTTGAATTGAAATTGAATTAATTTTTGTTTCTTCTCTCATTCTTGTTTGTTGAAGAATTTTTAAGAGTTCTCGATTTTTTTTTTTTTTTCTGAACGGAGAATAGCTTAGAAGATTTAATAATAGAATGAAACAGAGAGAGAGAGAGAGAGAGAGAAAAAATCTTTTGTTCCAAGTTCAAAATGAAATGTCAACATTTTTGGTTTTCCTGTGTGTGTGTTTGTTTCGTTTTGTCCTCATCATCATCTTCTTAATTCAATTTTATTAAACTTGAATCGCGTTTTAAACATTTAGTTTTTTTTTTTTTTTTGTTCTGAAAAAAAAATAATCAAATTATTCTGAATATATATATAAGATGATGATATTAAGAGAATGAATATATTTTCATCATTCTAAAATTCATTCTGAAACCCTAAAAAAAAAAAAAAAAACTCGAATCTCATTATCATATTTATAGCGTTTCATAAAATTATATGATAATAATATTTTTTTTTTGCTTTTTCAAAGTGATAATAAAACTAAAAACTAGATGAAACTTTAGAGCTTTCAGAAGAGACTAGGTTTTTTTTTTTTAATATTTATTAGTTGGGTCTAGTTTCTAGACAGTTTTACCGGTATTTTTTTCATTGCACCAAATGCTGCCTTAATCATTGTAATTGATGATGAGGACGATGATGATGATGATAATTCTTGATCCAATTAGTTTAATTGTTCAATTTTCGTTCACAAAAAAAAAATATATTCTAAGCTATGAGCATAGTGCTTTGGAATCATTGTTTTCAAGCTCATTTGAATGAAAATGGATCTTGTGCGAGTTTGTGTGTGTGTGTGTATGCAAGCTTGTTTCATTGTATATCATTGTTTATTCAAGAAATTCGATGATCGAATCGACAAAAAACTAAGACCCCACGCGGATAGGGACGCACACTTTTCCTCGTCTACCTCTTCAACCATCCTAGAGAGATTTTGGAAAAAGAAAACTGTGGCACGTGTTGACTTTTGATCAGATGGGAAATTGATTATTAACTCTTTCACCATAATCCTAGTTTTAAACATTAGAAAAAACTTTGATGAAAAGATCTTTGAGCACGTGCACAGCAAATAGTATTGCTTCAATACTGATCGAACAAGGAATGATCTGAGCAGAATTTTCCATTAGTTTGATTTTCATAATGAATTGAGAGAAAGAAAAGTTTTTTCAGTCTCAGTGCCTTCAGGGACTGATCCTGTCAAATGAAGTCAAATAAAGAAAAGTAAACAGAGTGTAGTATTGAAATTGGTTTGAGCGCTTTGCTTGCTTATCGATTTTCAAAATGACCTTTGCCATTCATTTGATTTCATGATGAAAAAAAAACTAAAAAAACTATTTGCAAACAATTTTCATTTAATTTTATTGTTATTTTCTTTCTATTTTTAGTTCTAAGTCTACGCAACACACAAGAAGAGGAACCGCCAGATCCTCAACTGATGAGACTAGACAATATGTTAATCGCCGAAGGAGTCGCCGGGCCTGAGAAAGGCAGTAGTCAATCAGCGGCAGCTAGTGCAGCTGCTGCTGCCGCCGCTGGTCATTCGACTGGCGAGAACGCCATCGAACATTCAGATTACCGAGCTAAGCTTGCCCAAATTCGTACCATCTACCACCAGGAGCTAGAAAAATACGAACAGGTTTGTTTTTTTTAAAAAAAAATTTTGGACAACTGTAAAAAAAACAAAAACTACAATTATTTAATTTTTTTTTTTTCAGGCATGCAATGAATTCACAACGCACGTCATGAACCTTTTAAGAGAACAATCTCGAACGCGACCAATCACTCCCAAAGAGATCGAAAGAATGGTGCAAATAATACATAAAAAATTCAACTCAATACAAGTCCAACTAAAGCAAAGCACTTGTGAAGCAGTCATGATACTAAGGTCTCGCTTTCTTGATGCCAGGTTAGTTGATTTTAATTTTATTTTCATCTTTTTTTTCTTCTGTTTTGCCATCGCTGTTATTATTGTTTGGTTGAGTCGATGAATGTTTGGTGAGCGTCACATTCACTGGTGTGGTAGAAGACACAGTTCTTGTTATAATTCATCTCACAATATCTCAAAAAAAAAAAATGTCATTTAAATTTTCTTTTTGTTCTGTTTTCTGGTCTCTTGGCGCCAAAAGAGCTTCTTTTTTTTTTTTGGTATATGCTTTCACTCAATAGTTGATCCAGGAGATCAAGCTGGCTTGAGTGACGCCAACGAATAATATCATATCGAGTCGTGGGATTACAGAGCTACAGAAAACATTCAAAGAAGAAAAAGACCTGCTGCACTATCTTTGTTAGTTTTCTTTCTTTAGTGTAGTTATTATTGGGTTGTTGGTTCTATTCTTTCGTTTTTGTTGTTCATTTCAATGATGATGATGATGATAATAATAATATAAACCCAGTTGAGAAAAAAAAAACTTTCGAAAACATTTATCTGGGCAACCCGTTGTGAATCTGATAGACTTTTCACTAGACTATTCGCTTTTCGTTGGTGGGCCACCACCACGGCACTGAAACAAAAGCAAGCTGCGTGCTAAATAAAATCACGGAAACAAACAAAAAAAAATAGAATGTGAATGTTAGAAAGTTTTTTTCAGAATCAAAATCAATTCAATGTAAAAGAAATGTGAAATGTGTACGTTTGTGTGTGTTTCTAGTTTTGAAACGTTGGACACACCATATCCTCCTCATTTCCTAGGACTCAGGACTTTTGAATTGACTTAGGACTTGAAAATTTTTTGTAAAATCTAGAAATTGTTTTCTTCAAAATATTTTTTTTTTCGAAATGATAACTTTTGAACTTTTTTTCCATTTATTGTTTTTTTCTAGAGCTTTGTTTTTATTTTTAATATAAAAAATAATAGAAAACAACAACAGAAATAAAATCTCATTCAATATCACACACTCTAGGGGTCAGGACAGCGAAAAAAAAACATAATAATAATAATAAAAAATTCTGAATAACATTCCAAGTTGATAATTTTAATGTCTCTGGTTGTTTGTTTTTTTTTTTCGGTTGTTGTTTGTTTGACAACGTTTCAGATTTCTATCTTGTTTTCGGAAAATTAACGGGAATTATTCATTGAACAAACCAAAATACATTTATCAACAAAAAGAGAGAGAAAAAAAAAATTAGTTTGAAATGAATCTACTTAGAATGTGTAATGTGTGTAGTTTGTGGGCACCAAAAAAAAAAAAAATGCGTGCGGTTTAAAATGCATTGATTTTGAATTATATTTCGTTTTTTTATATTTCCTTCTTGGATCATATTCCTTTGTAATTGTGTGTGTGGTGTGTGTGTCGATAACAGGCTTTTTTTTCTATTATTTATATTCGCTTATTATATCTCCATTCTCTGTGTTATTGTTGTTGCATTAGATTTTCGCTTTGCTTAGTTGTGAAACCTACTTGGTTTTTATTTTACTAGGCTCAAGTTTTTTTTTTCCTGATTCGGGTACATATTTAAATCCCCATGAATAATATATCAATATAAAAAATAAATACAAAGCGTTAACGTAGCGCACACTTGCAAAAATCCAAGGCAAAAAACAAAACCTAAAAGATTTTTTTGGGCAAGAAACGAATGATGACTATTATTTTTTTGTTCTGGTTCTGGTTATTCACAATTTTTTGTTTTTTTGACTGTTTTGTAGCCCCTAAAAAACCTGATCTGAGATTTGGGGAATAGAATCGTTTTTTTTTTCAGGTTTTGGAAAAAAAAAGATTTCAGATTTTTTTTCCCGTTCATTTTTTTTTCTTTACTGGTGCACTTCAAACAAAACAACGACAAAACAGAGAACAAACGAAAAAATTAAGATAAATGTCATAGTTTGCTGCCAAAACTCTAGGGTAAGTAGTGAGCGATGATAGCGGTGAATGTGTGTGTGTCTGTGGCGCCCAATCGCCGAATTTTTTGTTAATGTTTTATTTTTCTTCTTGAAGAGACTAAAGAGATTCTGTTGTTCTTCCACAAAAAAAAAATCTCTCAATCTCATAGCAAAAACTAGAAAACGAGATTCAGCAACAAAAACTATTACCAAAATCAAATAATTGCCTACCATAATGATTCTCGATAGATTTGTCGTTGTGACTTTAAAATTCACTTTTTTTTCCAAGAAATTTATATTTATTTTAAACCAAAAAAAAATTATTGAAATGCGAATTGAGGGATAAAAAATGGGAAATCTGAGGAATGAAGGTTGTTGGCGTGCAAAAAAAAAACTTTTTTCATGTTTCAATATGATTTATAAAGAAATAATTCATTGATACTAATGAATAAATCTGTTCATAAACAGAAACATCAGTTCTCTCGTCACTGTTTCAGAAACACAGAGAGAAAGATAGAGAGAGAGAGAGATAGAGAGAGAGAGAGAGAGAGAGAGAGAGACGACAAATTCATGGCACATTAAAGATGATTTAACAAAAAAAAAACAACGCGCCTTTTCTTCTCTTAATCACAATGGAAATGATTTCAGACGAATTTCTTGACTAAAAAAAAAAGAGGAGATGAAAAGACATGAAGAATGAATGAATGAATGAATTCCGTGTTTTTTATTAGCTCTATTTGTAATATGTGTGTGTGTGTGTGTGTGTGTTTGTTTTCCATTCGATAGCATAACAACGGACGAAAAAAAAAAAAAAAAAATGTGTCAAAAAAGAATTCAAAAAATTTTCCTTTCTTTCTCGAGTAACAAGAATATTCTATCAATGGAATGAAGGGAAAAAACAACAACAACAAAATTTTATACATTGTATCATGGCAAAGAGTGTGATGGAAGTGATGCACCTAGGCTTATTGGCCACTTACTGTGTATTCTTTCCATCATTAATGGAGAATTTGGTTCAAACACACAGCCTTTGGTTTTTTTCCTGTTGTTTGTTCTTTTGGCTTTATCATTATATCGTTCATTCTTTCAAATGATTTAATAATAATTTTTTTCCACTAAAAAAAATCCTATTTGAAAGAAAACAATCAAGAAGAACAAAAAAAAAAAAAAAAAACGAAGAAAAGTGTTTTTCATTAAATTTAATCCTTTTACATTCGCATACCAAGTTTGTTGAAGCACAAACTCCAAAACAAACAAAAACAAACAAAGCCTTACAATTTGGGTTCTGGAAAGTTTTCTAATAGATGAAATGAGAATTCCTTTTGATCGGTGATGTGGAATTTTTTCCCGATAAAAAAATTCCTTCAACTAAAACAGAAAAAAAAGGTTGATTGTTCATTAATTGTAGTGTGTTTGTTTGTTCGTTTGGTTGGTTGGATTCTTTATTCATTTTCTTCTTTTATTATTTAAATATTCCGTGTAAGAATTTTTTTATTTTTGAATCAATTGTTCACTTGCTCCTTCATACAGAGCTAATTCTTGCTAACCTAGTTTTTTTGATTAATAATAATAATTTTCAATGAACAACCATTTCTGAATATTATATTTGTTAGCTTTCAATTTGTATTAGTTTAATGCAATTTTTTTTTCTCTCTGTTGATCAAATTGATTTTGAAGATGATTAAAAAAATTTTGTTCGGGTTTTCTTTTCTTAATCACATCATTTTTTTTGAATTGAAATATTTTGTTTCAAAAATTGTTGAAACTCATTTTCTTTAGTTTGCTTCAGGAATCGAAATTGTTTTTTTTTCCTTTTCCATTAGCTTATTAGTTTAATAAAAAAAAATTTTGTTTAGTCCATGTTAATGGGAAATTGTGTGTCGCATGTAGGTAGTTTGATGAATAAATAACCAAAAAAAAAAAAAAACGAAGAAAAAAATGTTTGTTTCACTTTATAATATAAGAAAAAAAAATTCTCAATACAAACAAGCGGAGAAAACGCTGTTTCAGGAACAGTCATAGGGAATGGTTCCAACAACTTACACAACAAACCCCAGAAAACACTTCGAATAGTTTCTTCTTCTTCTTCTTTTTTTTTCTGCTAAAATGATTGATGATGTTTGGTGGCCTCGCGCTTGTTTATTTTATGTGTATTCCTTGTTGGGTTTTGTCGGATATTGGTCTGTGCTGGTGTTTTACTGGGCAAGCAAGCAAGTAGAGACTGTCTACCAGCTAACTAGAACCGGGATTCGGAGTTTGTGTCGCATTTATCAATCAATATGATCCATGATATGGCAAAATTTATTCCATCCAACTTTCTTATTTCAATTAATTAACCTATCATGTTGTTTTTTTTTTTGTTTCTTTGTTTGATTATTTAAAATTCAGGCGGAAAAGAAGAAATTTCTCCAAACAAGCGACCGAAATTCTCAACGAATATTTCTATTCACATTTATCAAATCCATACCCTAGCGAAGAAGCCAAAGAGGAACTGGCAAGAAAATGTTCTATCACGGTATCTCAGGTATGTTTCTAAAAAATTCTTTGCAAAATTTCTGTTTTGTTTCGTTTTATTTATTCATTTAAAAATTTTGTTTTATTCATTCAGGTCTCTAATTGGTTTGGTAATAAACGAATCAGATATAAGAAGAATATTGGCAAAGCGCAAGAAGAGGCTAATCTTTATGCGGCCAAAAAAGCAGGTAAGTTTTTTTTCTTTAGCATTTTTTTTCCCTCTCCATAACAATCTATAGTTTTTTTGAATGGTCCAAGCTTAAATCAACATTGCATTGCGGTGTTTAGGCATTTCCCGAATATTAGTACAATCATAACCTGAAAAGAAGAAAGCGAAAAGGAAGAAAAAAAAATTGACGCTTCACATTTTCAATCATTAAACACAATATATCACACACACACATTCTGACATCAAACTATTGTGAAAGAGAGTAACGAAAATGAATGATCGCGCCCAAAAAGTATTCAATGAACGAACCGAATGGCAGCCAACATCCAAGCTCGATTTGAATTGGCTGAATATGGCCAAAAACGGTGGTGTCTTGTTTGGCATGTGTGTGTGTGTGTTTTGTTGTGTTGTGTGGTGCTTTGGTGTGCCACACGTTTGTTGTTGTTCAAGAATTTCGGTATAAAATGGATCGCCTTCGGAGTACGATCTCACTCTTCAAATATAACAGGCACACATCAAACATTTTCTTTCTTCATTTCGGGTTATTGTTGTTGTTGTTGGCTATGTCGGGCGTCATATATTCGTCTCTTTCGTTGCTTTTTCAACATTCGTTTTTTTCTTTCTCCTGTTTGATATATATACGCAAGCACTTTTGGTATATGCACACTTTTTCTTTTCTTTTTTTTTATCAGTTTTTGCAACATTCAGGAGGTACATACCAAACAAAAGTGTATGAGGAAAACGAACGCCACTGACAAGCCACCACAACAACAAGCAAAAGTGTATATAAAAGCCTCAAACACCACACCGTGAACCACTGTTGTGAACCAACCAGTGAACAAAACAAAATAATAAAATAAAATAAATTGAAGACAAACAAAATAAATATAAAAATATAAAATAATAAAATGAAAAAAAAATAGAATGAAAGAAAGAAAGCGAAGAATCAGACAGAATCTTTGTCTTCTTCTTGTGTTCGTGGCGTCATTGAATCATTGAATAACCAAACCATATAAACACACTATACAGAAATTGAGGAGTCTCACGAAAAAAAGAAAGTCTTGTTATCTTTGCTGTGTGTGTTCTTCGTGTTTGGTTGTTGTGGTGGTGGTGGCGCCGTTTTCTCCACCATTTTTTTCATTCAAGTAGCACCAAAGCAAAAAAATTATAAAGCGGCTCTATAACTCCTTCGGTTTTTTGCGCGTCGGAACTTTCAATTTTTTTTTTCAGATATTTTCTACTCCAAGTAACGAATTTCAGAAGTTTGAAATGACTTTGGAGCTGGCGAACTAGAGGAAAAAAAACTCTATCAAAATAAAGGGAGGACTAGGACTTTTTTTTTCTTGGATAGAAAGGGGAAAAACTAGAGTTGATTTGCGACGCAAGCGCTTGGATTTTTTTCATTGGTACTGCTACCAACCTCTCTAAATGATATTATTATGTGAGATGCGCGCGCGCTTGTTTTTTCCTCCTTAAAAAAAAAAAAAATCATTATTCATATAGGTCCAATTCATTTCTGAAGCGAACAGAGAAAAAATAAATAAACAAAAATTTAATTGACAGCATTGCGTGGGGTTCCAATTGAAAAAAAAAAAATGCGCAAGCTTTTTTTGATTAAGCGCGATCTCTCGCTCTCAGCGATGGGAGCGATTCGGTTGAGCTGCTTTGCGGCCATCGCCCACCGCCACCACCCTCCATCTAGCTAGATACTCGGTTCGTTTGTGTCTCTGTCTGTCTGTGTGTGTGTGTGTGTGTGTATGAGGTTATCATCGGATTCAAGCCGCATGCTTGTCAGTTTTCTAGTTTGTTGACTAAAAAAAAAATAAAAATGAATTGAATTCACGCATCTTTTGCCTTCAATTAATTATGATTTATGTCTTTTTTTTTTTACGTCCCTTGATTCTCTCTTTCCCTTGATTCTCTATTCGTTCGAGGCTTCTTGGTCTCCCTTGCTTTCCATTTCCCGCTGAATTTACTTGAGAGTCTTGAGGAGAAAAAAAAAATCAATGTTTATTTATTTATTTATTTTTTTTTTCTTCATTCATTAACAGCTGCCGGCAATTCTCCTTATGGCCTAACGCCATCCTCACAAAACTCCTCTATCATGAGCCCACCACCACCGCCTAGTTCTTCGCAGGACGGATGGTCACTGAATGGTGATTACAGTAGTTCGGCTCAGGTTAGTGTCTTTTGTTTTTTTTTTTCTTTCTTTTCAAAAAATCAAATTCTCAAACCAAACTTTCTCATTTGTCATTTCCATTCTAGGTTGCAATGGGTTACAGCCCTCATGGTGTAAATAGTCCGTGATACAAACATCTCTTTCTCTATCATCATCTCTCTCTCTCTCTCTCTCTCATTTCATCATTGTCACTTCACAATCATCAACGAAACAAAGAAAATCATGGTATCATCGTTTCATAATATCTCTTGCATCTCAAAACAAACCAACAAACAAACAACAACAAGATCATATGTGTCATCATCACCTGTGCACTAATCACAACCACCAAACACACTTACACACCTTCATTCATTCGTTTGTTTGTTTGTTCCATTTCATTTCATTTCATCTCAGAAAACAAAAAAATTTCATATTTGTTTTAATATTTTTCATTGTTTTGTTTTGATGCTTTGATGCGATGTTTTGTGCTTGTCGACGATTTTCAATTTTTTTTTTTTTTTTTTAATTTCGAATCATCGAAAAATATTTAAAATTGGAATTTTTTTTTCTTTTCTCTGTTTGTTTGGAACAACAACAACATTGTTTTCCCTGTTCGAGTATTCTGCTTTCTTCAACAACATTCTCGGGCCAAAAAAAAAAATTTTCTGATGGTGAATAAATGAAAACCGAAATAATTTCAGGAATTTTTTTTTCTGGTTCATTCTTCTTGGGGGTGTTCGGGCGCTGTTGGGCTGACATTTTGACACATTTCTGTCAAGCCCCATCTCTCTCTCTCTCTCTCTCTCTCTCTCTCTCTGGTCTCATTCAACGACACATTGCATGCCGAATTTTTCTCTTGTTTGTTTGTGTCCTTTGTGCTCCTTTTAAATTAGAATCCACATTGGAAAAAAAAATTTTCTTGTTTCAAAAAATTTATTATTACCTCTAACAACCAATAATAAACCAAGCCAAAAAAAGAAAAAAGAAGAAATTTTGGATTTTCTTTTCCGTCTCCTCTGTTCCTGACTGTTTGTGATTATCTGTTTGAACCATCAATGGAAGAAGAAGTTTCTCAAAAGTTTTGGTATCGTATCGTTGAATCGTTCTGTGTCATCCTCATGATCATGATCCAACAAGATAATTAATCCAGATACCACTGGCAACCATCCAAAAATCGATCGGAAACTAAGAGTTTCTTGTAAAATTAATGCAACTCGAAAGCAAGTATTATCATATGGCAGAGCACATTCGTGGCTGGAAACTTTGAAACTTTTGGAACATTCAAAGAAAAAGTATTGTTTACTTGATAAGATGAGGGCAAAGGCTACGGAAGGCTGACTGACTGACTGACTGACTGTCATTAAAAAACAACATGAAATCTTGAAGCGTTTTCTTGTTCTTAATTTTATTATTATGATGATGCTCTTGTTCTTATCACACTCGAAACACCGAAAAAAAAACAAAAAACATTCATTCGCTTTCATTCTCTCACTCAACTAACGAGCTTTTATTCATCTTATTTTCATCTATTGTGTGTGTGTGTGTGTCTGTGTGTTTGTATTGTATTTGTATCATCGTTAATATTTTTTTTTTGTTTTAACTGTTCATTCTTGATTGTTGATAATCTCTCACACTGTTTGAAACTGAGTTTCTGGATCTCTCTTTTATTTGAAAAAAAATATAAAACAAAAATAATGTACAAAAACAACATAACGAAAACGATACATCATCTCTCTCTCTCTCCTCTCTTACTCATTTTCTCAACTATCAATAACATTAATTACACATTAGAGTAATGTGAAAAAAAAAAAAAAAAATAGCGAGAATATGTGAAGCACCTCCATCGAAATTCACATCGAATTGAAAACCCATAAATATATATATGCTGTGTGTGTGTATGTATGTAAAATAAAACTCTAAAGAAAAAAAGATAGCGAAATCAAGCCCAACACGAGAGGAAGAAGAAGAATTTCCCTAAAATTTATGTAATTCTGAAAATTTTTTTTTTTATAGAAACGCCATCTCTCGAAGAGATTGTCAAGTTTTGTTTGCTTTTTGTTTCTACTTGTTAGGCTGTAGCTATACTTTAATACAATGATTTTTTAATTTTTGGATTTTGTAATTATTTCAATAATATTCTAGAATATTCTATTTGTTATGAAAATTTTTTTTTTAATGTTATCAACGATAAATTAAACAGTCAATCAAAAAAAAAAAAAAAAAAAACTCAAAAAATATCAAAATTTGTTTTTTTTTCAAAACAAGAAGTTTCACCAAGAAGAACAAATCAATCAACCAACCAACAAGAGAAAAAAAAGTAGCCCACAGACAGCACGACATCAAAATTATTGGTTTTCATTCATTCATCGATCGGAAAAATTTGGTCTCGATTTTGGCTCAAACCAAGCAAATCAATTGTCTTCTTCGTCGTCTTCATCGTCATCATTCTCATCAAAGCATCGATACTATCGTTTTGGTTTTTTTTTTAAAAATTTTTGTTTTCATCTCGTTTCATTCATTCATCCATTCGCATTGTCATTTTTTGTAAAATATAAATACCGTTTCTTTTCTATTTCTGATCCCACAACTCTTTTTTTTTCTCCTCTTTGAACACACCAACATCAGAAAACACACGATTCAATTATTATTATTATTAATTCTTAATTATTACTTATTATTATTATAATATATTTGGAAGAGTTGAAAAAAAAATTATCTAGAATTTTTTTGTTTATTTAAAAAAAAAATGAAAATAAAAATAGCCAAACAACCTTCTTGATTGGAATAAATTCTTTTCAAAAAAAAAAAAAATTTAAAATCTTTTTTCCTTGGTAAACAAATGGTAACAAAAAGGTCCAATGTGGTTGTTTTAAAACAACAACAACATATCGAAAAAACATTGGAAAAGTTTTTCTCATTCTGTTGAGAAACCAATGCTTCAAGCTTGGACTTGTTTAATCTGAATATTCAATATTAATTGAACGGATTTCTAAGGTTTTTGTTTTCGATCCTGGAAATCAATCAAATTGAGAAGAAATTTTTTCATATTTTGTTTTAATTTATTACTTGATAATATTAACTAATACTTGATAATATTGTCATTAAATGTAATGAATTAAGTTAAATATTATCAACCACAACGATTACAACATAAATCTCCCATCTTTAAATATTATCATTTTTTTCAAATTAAATAATAAATATAACATTTTTTTTATTATGTGATTTAATTCATATGATCGAAAATGATGTAATAATTTGCTTTAAAAAATTATTCTTTTTTGGAAAAAAATGGTAGTTCGATTTTAGTGATAAAAAAATCGAAATAATAAGGTAGGCGCAGGTAAGCAGCCAACCAGGTTTTCAATAGTAATCACTTTAAATCCTTAAAGGATTCCCTTTTTTCTATAAACTAATCAGAGATTTTCTCGAATTTTTTGCATTCTCCTCTCTTGTTGTAAGATTTACCTGAAATTTTCGTTATTCATTTGTGGTTTTTTTCCCATTTGATGATTGTTGTTGTATGTGTGGCGGTGTTGTCTTGTTTTTTTTTTTTGGTGGTAGTGATGGTGGCCGCACCTAGACACAAACCTCATCACTGAACATCGTTCATGCATGCATAGCGTATGGGGAGAAACTGCTAAACAAAAAGCTTATACAAGATAATTAACCTGCGTGGGATTTGGCCTTTGGGCCTTCTCCACACGCATCTAACTAAAAAAACTAAAAACTAAATGACATTACGTGGTGGTTTTTTTTTTTTGGTTGTTGTTTTGTTGGCTAGGATAGCTTGCAAGAGAGCTAGCTAGAGTTTTGTGGTAACACGGTGTATCCACCAACCATTTATTTGATTTAATCATCGTTATATATATTTGTAATTCGTTTATTTTTTTTTATATTTTTTTTTTACTTTTACAACAACAATCGTCAAATGGCGTTTCTACAATGATGTGTGTGGTTATATAGTGTCATTTCAGACACAACAAACAAACAAACAAACCAAACTAAATCAAACCCAAACTAAAAGAAGAAGAAGAAAAAAAAAACCACCACGACCATTATCATCATTACCATACAACAAACGTATGTTTAGACACAGAGAGATACACACTACAAACGAGAAACTCTCTCTCTCTCTCTCTCTCTTTACACACATCAGACACCACTAAAAATTTGGTGTGTGTGTGTGTGTGTTTGTATGATAACGATACGATTTTCTATGCCATGAATAAATACTTAACCATTGATGTTACAATTACGGTATAAACGGCCATCCTCGTAAACTCGAAAAAACTACAAACACACACACTGCGAATTTCTTATTATTTTTGTTTCTTGCTATCTATATCTATCTGTGCTATTCAAGATTTTTTTCACTTGAGCATAGCATCATTTTCTTTAAAAACTTTATGTGTATCATTGTATTCTATCATTATATTCTCTGGAATGAGATTTTTTTTTTTTCATTTTCGTTTTAGTTGTTTTGATTTGAAAAAAAAATTTTTTTTTTTTTGTGTCTTTCGTACCCATGTCTCTCACTGACTCTGTTGAGTTTTGGTTTGGTTTTCGAGTTCGAAAAAAAAATTAAAAATAGCTTCTTCTTCTTTTGAATAGTTTTTTGATATGGCAGAGATGAATGTATTGTATACGAATAACAAACAAACAAACAAAATCTCGTTCGTTTTTCACTTTATTTTCCATCATGGATCCACATTGAATATTATTACGAACGATTGTTGTTTAGAAACACTTTTCTTTGTGTGTGGTAGTCGTTTGAAATGAAAAATTTAAGAATTTTTAAAAGAATATCATGACAAACTCCATACACTACACAACACACACACACACACACACTATCCATGGTGTTAGTTTTGGCACTCGTTTTCTGTTTGTTTGGTGTCGATTTTCGATGCTGCACAGCCCAGACAAAAAAAAAACTTCCAAAAGCATTTCATTTTCTTAAAATGATGAAATTTTTCTTTCTTCTTCTTCTTCAATCTAAAACATTAGAATATGATTTTGGCTTGTGTTCTATGAAAAACAACGAGAAAAACAAAAATCGTTGATTCATGCATTCTATGTTTATATTCATTGTTGTTCTTTAAAATTCTTTCCAAATAATAATAATAATAATAATAAGAATAGTGGAAGGAAAATCTTTCAATAATCAATTCAATCACACAGTCAAGCCACATAGTGAAATTTTAGGCAGCCAAAAGGAACACAAAAAAAAACAACCAAACAAACAGACATAAAAACCAAACCAAAACACACACAAACCAAACTCAAAACAAATGGTATTGCAAACAACATTATGATGCTTATAAATCGGTTAAAAGAAATTTTATTTTGGACCACACTTTTCTTTCTTAGAATGTATCGCTTTTTTTTTTGTTGTTGTTGATTCCCAAACACCATCCACACACATCCATCTCTTGTTTTTCAATGGTGTGTAGGGTTTTTTTTTCACTTAGCTTCAGAAACAAAAAATCTTTAGAAATGATTTTATTTTCAAATTGAAAAGTCATGTTTTCTGCGATATGTGCGTGTATGTATGTTCGTTGATGTTTCTGCGTGTGTGTGTGTGTGTGTGTGTGATGTTAATGTTGTTGTAACACACACACACACACACGTTTGGCATCTAATCGTACTCTTTCAACAGCATACGCATAGAATCATTATGTTATTTTTCAGAATCTTATTTTTTCAGAATCTTGATGAGAGTTTCATCAACCATCATCCCACCATTTGAAGCTCAAATATTTTCCATTCTTTTAGTTTGATCGGGTTGTTGTTTAAAACATTCAAAAACTTGGTGACCGAGCTAATATTTTTCCCCAAAAATTACTAATAAATCTGATCTCTTTTTCTTAATTGATATGAAGGCCTTGATAATTGGAGAAAACTCACACATTGCAATTGAATAGCTTACAAAAAGTAAAGAGGAAAAAAAAGTGTTTTTACCTCGAATACAAATACACTGTCACAAAATTCCGAATAAATTCTAAAGATACAAACACATTAAACTCAAACTTTTTATCATTTCATCTGATCATAATGCATAAAATTTATTTTAATTTGAATTCGTTATTCAAAGTGAGAGGAACTTCACGTGGAAAATGATAAAATCTGTTTTCTTCATTTTATCAGATTTTTTTTTCGATAATTTGTAACATTCTATCGTTGTATTTTCTTCTAATAATTTATCAGATTTGATTTAAGGATTTAGAAACTTACTTAAAACATTTTATATTTATGCGTTTAAGTACACTTTATACTAAACTCAATGACTCAAGAATCTTTTACTTGCTTCAAAATAAATATTAGTTTGGAAGCTTGAAAGAAGCGATTGAGCGATGACATAGTCGATTGCCATTTGCCATAGAATACGCAAAATTATAATTGATTCATCATTTATAAATTGAGTGAACAGTTTTTTTTTCAAGTATCGATTCTAAGTACTTGTTTGTTTGTTTTTGGCTGTGTGGTGGAACATTCAATCAGGATAATCTGAGAGAAACAGGGAAAAATCTTTAGAAAAACTTTGACAAAATAGCTCAAATTCTAATAATCATTACTGATGAGTTTTCATTTCTTTTGAAACAAAAAAAAAAAAAAAATCACCAAAATGTTTTATTTTGATAAATTTTCGGAACTCTGTTCCTTTAATTCTTGAGGTTGTGTATATTTAGGCAACCAATATTAATCTAACCAATAAGAAGAAAACTAAAGTTATTAATTTTGTGTCGATTTTTTGACATTTTTTTTTTCTCTAGCAAATTCACAGAAATACCGAGTGCGATAAACCATCGGCAATTGTGATGGAGAGTACTATGGCAAAGCAAAGATTCTTAAGTTATTTTGGTTTTTTTTTTCTCTGGAATAAACGACAGCAATGATAATTGATGTCTTTGCCATTTTCAGTTTTTTGTTTTGTTTTGTTTCGTTTCTTCATTACCAAGTTAAATCAACAAAAAAAAACCCGAGCCCAAGAAAAATAAAGCCATACTGTTGTGTTTAAACCAATAGATGAAGAAAAACCCTAAATGAAAAAGTTAAAAGAGTGAGTGAGTGAGTGAATGAAAGTCATTGAAAACAATTCGCTTTTTATTTTTGTTTCCATCTCCAAAAATTCTATTCAACCAAACAGAAACACTGGCCCAAAGATGTCAAATCCTTACGGAATTTATGTTGAAGTGTTGTGTGTGTGTGTTGCCTAAATTCTTTTTAAAGTCAAATCTCTGATATTTTTTTTGTGTGTGTGAGAACTCATTTATCCATTAGAGTTTTAGGCTGCTGCTCTTCTGTCTTTCTCTCAATCGTTAGTGTTATTCTTTTCACTTCATTGTTCTTTTCACTTCTTTACTATTATTATTGTTATTCGAAGTAGCTAGTAAAAGAGAGAGAGAAAAAAAACTAATTTGTGACTAATTTAGAACTAATTTAAAAGCTATAATAATAAGCTATGGCTGTTGCTGGTATGGCTACGGCTTGGCAATAACTTACGGCTGTTTTTTTTCTGTTAGCTCATTCGTTTGCCCATTGCAGAATCTTTTTTTCGCTACTGTTTTTTTTTTCGTATTTCGGTGAGCTTCTTTATCAATCGTCCACCAACACACTACCACCATCGTCATCATCCTTAGGTTTTCTATAGGGACGCCAAACCAAACAACCAAGAAACAACAAAAACAAAAAACCTTCAAATTCTCCAAGTGTCACACACACACAATACGATAATATCATCACTATTATTACGCTATTGCTTCAGTTTTAGTTTCTAGTTGTTTCATAATTGAGAGACTTGAACAACAGAAAAATAAAATAAAATAAAGTAAAGTAAAATACCAAGGCTAAGTGGTAAAGCTTGTCACTGTATTCATTTGTGCGTGTGTGTAAAATAGAGAATAAATACAGAACAATATAATAACAATAATAATGATGATGAAGATGATAATAATAATAATAAAAAGCCCAAGCAAATGCGAGCGACTTTAATTTGTAATTTCTTCCACCATCACCAGTACCATCGAATTCAACTATCAAAGTTTTTTTTGTTTCGCTTGTTTTTCGTTTGTTATCCCATTGTCTTTGCTATTGGTTTGCCATTTTTGTTTTTCCTCTCGTTGTCTTCTTGTCCGTCTTTTGTTCGGATTTTTTTTTTAATATTTAGTTCTTTTGTTCCCTAGCCATAGCTTCTGTGTTGTGTGTCCGTAATGTTTTTTTTTTAGGTTGTGTAGGCCAATGTTTTTAACCGAGGCAAGTTTGTTCGCTTGTAGTGTGTATTTTGATCAAATGAAAAAAGAATTTTATCGTTGTTAGTTAGTCGCAGTCGTCGTCAAGTAATTATTGTTTTTTTTTACGTATTGTGTCACGTATAATCCATTCGTAGAATGTGTGTGTGCTTGTACACGTTTATATGTACCGAGAGTACACACAGATTGGTCCTTCAGAATTATTTTATTCTAGTAATGAGATTCGTTGTTCTTCTCAAATATTCGTTGATGGTTGAATGTCATTGTTTTTTATTTTTATAAAATATTTTATTTTTTTTTTTGGTAGCCGTTCATGTTCGTTCCTCTTTGAAAACATTAAAAACAAGTTGAAACACACACCATACACTAGATCATATTAGAGAGGTGTGCCTTGATAAGACCACAGAAATAAAAGCAAGCAAACAGTGATAAAACCATCGAACCATTGTCTTAAAATAGCATCATTTCTTTTAGCTAGAAACTCATCTGTAAATCTTTAAGATTTTTTTTTAAAGATTTTGTTGTTGAAGTCGATTGTTGTTCAAAAAAAAAAACATTATTAGAAAACGAAATTCAAACTTTTGAAAGGAAAAAAATCTTTCTCTAAACATCCTCTCTTTTTCGATTTGGATTACCAGTAGCACATGTTTTTTTCGTTTCGAGCTAAAGTTTATCATTGATTCTTTCGGAGTAGAGTTCATTCGTTTTTATTTGTTGGCCCTCAAAAAACAAAAAAAAAAAAAAAAACACCACACAGATGTCGAAAGATCGATCTGTAGTGTTTCTTCTTGGGTACAGGGTCGACCAACTTTATGATGTTAGTTTTTCCTTTTACAATCTCTCTCTCACTCTAATCATTTTATATCGTATTGATTCTAATCATCATTCTCTTACTCTCCATTGTCCATGGATCGAGAGAGAGAGAGAGAGAGAACGAACCTTAAAAATCCCAAAACAACTGAACTGTTCCATTGATTTTAAATTAAGTTTAGTTGGGTCGGCGGTTTTTTTCCACTTCTGAATCAATGGGTATAAACTTTGGATTGGAAACTGGCATAGAACACAACGCAAAAGTACTGGCTGGAACCAGTGGTGTGTGTGTGTGTGTGTGTGTGTGTTCAAGCCACGAAAACGATTTCAAATATTTTAATTCATTCACTTTTATTAGTAACACGCAAAAGTCCACACTGGCACCAAATCTAAGCTTTGATCCGATCTCATCGCTCAGATACCAGAGAGATAGGAAAATTTGGAATAAAAAAAAAAAAAGTTTTTGTCGAAATTCTAGACACACCAAAAACACACTCATCGACACCAAAAGAAACAAAGAAGCGGAGAAGAAGAGGGAATAAAAGCACGCGTCTGTCCATTCATTAATAACATCGCCTTCGTTATCGTTGTTAAATTTATTTGCCTTCAATGTTGGCCTGTTTTTTTTTTTTTTTTTTTGGTTCAATTCGCACTACGTTTGAAATAACAACAACAACAACAGATAAGCAATGTAAAACTTTCTGGCGCTTTTGCATTTTGATGTCAAAGCAGTCGGCTTTGGTCCGAAACATACAAACACTCACTCGCTCACACCAATAGATGGATAGATAAATAGATAGAAACATAGTTCGCTTGCTGCTGCTTAAATAATAGAATAACGAAAAATGATTGAAACGTGTCACACACACACACACACACACACCAAGTCTAATTGATTCGATTTACATCTTCATCCATCGCTTTGTTCCATTCTGCTCTATGTGTTTTTCTTTCTTCTCAAAATATTTTTGTTTAGTTCAAAAAAAAAAAAAAAAAAAAAAATTTACAGAATTTCTAATTAAAAATTCTGTGCGGATCGTATATTTTTGGTTCTTATTAACGTTGTATTCCAATCATTGTTGGAATAAAGTTTCCTCGATTTTTTTTTTTTTAATACAAAAATTTCTCAGTGGACTCTCTTTCTCTTTGTTATAAAATTTCATTGGGTTCGACCAAACTTTCGAACGGGACAGTAAAGAATCTACCATCACCATAGACTTAAAAATTCGTCAATAAGTTGAATTTAATCGATATTGAGCCTTTTTTTCTTCAATCCAAAATTTCGTCTATTCAATAAAAAAAAAACAACAATAGCTATATTCAAATGAAATGAGTTTGTTACAATTAATTTAGACAAAATAAAAAAAAAACTTCTCTGTAAAAATTAATAGGCCTTCTTGTTAAGTCTGGACAACTATTTGCTGGACTTTTCCCAAAGTAATCAAAAAGCTTTTTCTTTCTTTTTTCTAGTTGAATCTCATCAAATCTACGATGTTTCTGACTAAAATGAACAACAACCAGAAAAAGAACAAGAAAAAAATTAGATCAATGGACGCAATGGAGACTTTCTTTTTTTTTTGCAAAAAAAAAACGTTCATGTAGATTTTTTTTGTAAGTTGTTTCTTCTTGTTAGTGTTTCAGTTCATTGGGAAACAGAATCACTTGCTCGTGAATTTGTACAACAGCCGCGATTCATCCAACAAAATAGCAACAACAACAACAACAACAAAAATGATAAAATAATAAGCATTAGGGGATATAAGTCATTCTCAGATTATGTCGTTTGATTGATTGCTTTCATTTGGTTTTCTCGTGCTTTTGATAGTGATGGTGATCGTATTGGTGATAGTGGTGACCATCAGAGTTTTTCTTTGGCCACTGTGCTCATTCTTTTTCATCATAATCTTCATGGTTCATGTTTTTAAGTTTTCTGCTGAGCAATTTGCATTGATGTATCTTTTTTTTTATTTTGCTGTTGTCACACGAATACATCAGTGAAGGAATGAATGAATGAATGACTGAATAATCATAACCCAAAAAGCGAAACAAAAAATTTTCGGTTGTATTGGACACACACATGACCAACCAAACAAACAGACTAGAATACACCATGATGATGGAACTTATTTCTTGTTTGACCCCCATGGTTTGCATGCAAAAACTAAATAATAATAATAATAATATCCGATTGCAGAATAAGAAATAAAGAAAGAATATATTAGAATAAAACAAATGAATGGAATAGAATGAATGAATGGAAATGATTTTTTTTGTTGTTCGTTTTATATGAATGTACTGCGATCCTCTCATCAGCGATCATCTTTCTTGATTGATAGTTTCTTTTTTTTTTTTTTTTTTTTTGTTGTTGTTGTGATTGTAAAACTTTGTTTATTTGAAAATCTTTTTTTTTCAACGGAATAACTCTTGGTAAAAATCTAAATCTCAGTTTTATTTGTTTTTTTTAAAAATTTTATTAGCATATTATAGCTCTGCTATTGACCAGAAAATAAAAGATGATAATACTATCATATCATCATTTCAATAATGGTAGTATATTTGTAAATAAAATCTATGGTACTTAAAAAGCTATAATAAAAACAGGCACACACACATACATCTATAAAAATATTTGAAATAGACAATGGTTGTCGATTGTGTGTCTTCGATTATCATCTATAAATGAAAATGTTTTGTTTCAATTCTTCAAATGAATTTCTTTAGAATTGGTTTCGTGCCATCAATCTATTCATTCAAACACTCATTCATCCATTCATCCATCAATCAATAATTATACAATCAATTCATTGTATTCAAACCACTTTTTGGGATACATTGGCATTGTACGAATAGTACTATTGATTATTTAGTTTTTGTTAAGAATTCTATGCTATTTATGGTTTTTTTAAAGGATTCAATTTCATTTCAAACAAAGTATCATTCATTTATTTGATAAACACTAACTTTTTTTTTAAAAAATAGTTACTTGTTATCCGAATAGTTATTAAAATCTTGAAGCGTCTATTGATTAACTGAATTTAAAACAAATTTGAATCGAGCAAAATATGATCGTTTTAATGTTAAAAAAAATTATTATTGTTTTTTTATCATGATGATCATTCACTTTACAAGTAAAGTAATTCTGTTCAATTGATTTTCTACAATATAATCAATTTGAGAACCATAAAAATAGAAGCATTTCAAACTTGAAATTGAAAAAAAAATCTGAATTTTAGTGTCTATTGCCGAATTCCTCTATTTTGATTAAGAAATTATTTTGCAATTTAAAACTATTCGATTTTTTTTCAACGATTTTTGAACGCATCATCATCGATTTCATTATTATCAAGCTTGTTAACAAGATATTTCTCAAATAATAGAGGTAGAATTATATTTTGCTTCTGGAGATAACTTGCCGTAAGTGCTTTAGCCCTTCTTTAAGTAGTGAAATTCATATTTTCTTTTTGAAATAATTTCAATTTTTATCGTTGTTTTTAGAGTCAGTTCTATTTTTCAAACTGACCCACACACACACACGCATACACATTTACCAATGTTTCTCAATTTGAATTGAGTTTTTGCGTTTAAACCTCGAATTAAAACAAAAAAAAAACTTTGAAAAGAACAATATCATCCTTCACGAATTTTCGCTTGAATTTGTAGTCTCCTCATCATCTAATTATGTTGATGACGATGATAATGTCCAACCAGCACATATATTGTATAACGTTGTTTGTTATATATTTGCATTGTGCTATTGTTATTATTATTTTCCTCGTACCCAGCTATTATATAATTTTAGTGTAGCGAGTATTTCAGTAGCTCAATCAGGGTGATTCGTGGTGGTATCGATTCTTTTTTTTTCTCTCGAACAATTGTTCTTAACCAAGCAAACAAACAAAAAAAAACTAAACAAGCTATTATTATCACTAGTTGCTAGTTTGCTGAACTTGCTAGTCTTTCAAAAGTTCTTGTGCTTTTTTTTCGCTCTTGTTATTACAACTCTGTAATAATGCTTATTTTCGTTGTTGTTGGCACAAGACAATCAGACAATGAGTCTGGTTTGATCAAACTAACCAATGTTCTTATCACGAAATTGACATGCGTTCAGATACCATATCTATCGAACAAACAAGAGCAAGAAAGAAATCGTTATATCATCAAATAATTTTGGTTAACTAAAAAAAAAGAAAATATAAATTCAAATAGAAATGATATCGATAGAGGTCAATTTGGATCAGTTTTTTTCAAATAGATATCTTTCAATAATAACACTGTTGTGTTTAAAATAAAAAAAAACTATTGATAATTTTTCTGATTCCAATAGTTGACCAAACCAAATGATTTTTTTTTTATATCTAGACTCATCATCTATTTAGTAGAACATCAAAAAAAATCCATTAAGTGCTTTTTATTGGAACTATTTATTTGATAAACTGTCAAATTTCATTAATTTCAAGAGTAATAATCATCTTGATAATACAAAATACTAATAATCATGATGATAATCATTTCGGATAATAATTTAGTTCAAATAATTTTTTTTTTAACAAAAAAAATTACTTGAAAGACATTTAAATGTGTAGGTAATTGAGAAAATATTTTTTTCTTGAGGAAAAAAAACTTTTTCTCAACCCACAACAAACGGATTCGAGTAACAAAAAAAAAATTATTACTATTATTATTATCTTGATGATGATTTTTGGAAAAATTTTACGATATATAAAAATAATAATATTAACCGTTTAATTGAGTTTTTCCTTTTTTTGGTTTCTCATTAATGCTATTATTAAGAAGAAGCCTACTGTTTTTTTCTCCTTAAATTGTTGTTCATCAAAAACTTGTCTAGCGAAATTTGCAAATTGGAAGGCACCATGTTAGATGTAATTCATGAGTTTATTCTTTTCGTTGTTGTTTTATAATAATAAATGTTATTTCTTTTTCAGATATTTTCTCGATATGCGTGTGTTGGAGTTTGTGTGTGTGTGTGTGTGTGTTAGAAAAATAAAACTTGATCATCGAATTGAAGAAGAAGAAAAAATTGATTGATTGGTTAGCCCTGTTAGTGACTTGGTTTAGGCTTTCTTTTTGTGTTAACTTGGTTTTTGTTAGCTAGCTAGTCGCCTAATCACACTTGAAAGTGATCGGCTTCTGTAAAGAATGGCAACTTTTTAACCAGAATTGAATTGATGATGATGATGGCGGTGGTTGTTACTGGCAAATCGTTTGCTATGGAAAAGATGATGATGAAGAAAATGATGACTTGCTTCATTGATTGACTGACTGATTGAATAGTTTTTTTTTTTTTTGAGATGCTTTTGGGAAAGTTTGTTGCATGTTGTTTTTTTCTGGTCAAAATAACAACAGAATAGAGTTGCTTCAGTTGTTCTCTAAATTTTGACATCACATATGATGCAGAAAAACCAATTTTTTTTGGCAAAAAAAAAAGAATCGATGATTCGTTCAAGTCAACTATATTTGTAGGAAACAACAGCAACAAAAAAAAAAACTAGAATAAAATATTGTGAATCGATGTACATTATGTGTTCATTACTGTGATGTACACACTCGATTTACAGCCAACCAACAACAAAAACTAGGAAGAAGAATGCAAGTTGCAAATTACAAATTGATGATGGATTAGTGCGTGTTTCATCATCATCATCTTCTTTTTTTTCTATTGAAACTCAGCAATGTCGAATTCTTGATTTTTTAGCTTTGCTGTTGTTTAGTAGTAGTGGTGATAGTTCTTTTTGAGTAACTGAGAGCATAAAATAACAGCAAAAAAAAATCTCATCAAAACCAAATCAAGCAACTTCCATTAGCTTCCCGAATTGTGTGTGTGTGTGTGTCAAGTAGAGTCGATATTTTTTCCTTGTTATTGTGTTTGGATGGATGTTTTTTAATATTTTCAGTGTTGTTATTTAGAGTTAAAGGGAGAGAGAGAGAGTGAGCAGTAAATCAATATTCAATCAATTGCTTTATATCAAAAGAATCGATAAAAGAGAGAGAGAACACGCTATCATTTTTATTCTCTTTTTATTTGAAATTTTGATATTCTTGTTCATCATATTAGGTTGATTCGTGTTTATAGCAAGATAACAAGTTAAATGAAAACATCCACGAATCTATCATTCACTTAGTAAAAAAAAAACTTTATTAATCAATAATTTTAAATAGATTGCAATTATTAATTTGTAAAAAATGAAATCAATTTCTAATTATTAATTTATCTAGCCAAATTAAAGTTTCATTTTTTTTTTTCAAATAATCAATAGATAGATTAAATGTTTCTTTCATTCAACTGACCACAATTACTAGCCGCTTTCTAAGAATCAATCTAAATCACGCGCCTCAAATAATAATGACAATGCTTGATATAAATAAATAAAGAAAATCATTTTCATCAGTTTCAATCAAATCAGTAAAGAAAGAAATTTTTGTTCCTTTTTTTTGAGCAAGAAGAAATGATCAGTCACGTTTTATCACTTTATGCGCCATTTGCCACACTTTATTATTGACAATTATCTGTCATTATTATTCTTATCATTTTAAGGAACACAGCTTCAGTTTTGATGTTACACCATTTGAAAAAAGAAAAAAAAATCCTATTTAACATTAATCATCCAATCTGTTTTATATTATTTTTCTAGAATTAATCCGTTCCAATCTTTATAATTCAAACCGAAATTTGCAATTTTGCTTTTTTTAATTTTTTTAAAACAAAAAATTGTTTTAAATTCAGTTTTTTCTGATTGAATATGAACGTATAATATTGAAGAATTTAAAAGATTTTACCTGTATCAATATTCAATATTTGCAACGTATTTTTACGTTTTTTTTTTCTTTGCAACCCATTTTGGGTGCTCTTTATGGAAAAGATTTAGCATTTTTTTTTGTTTGATTGTGTTCTTCTAAAATATTTGGAAAATTACTGTCTAATAGAATCAAATTAGTGAAATTGTTTCTCAAAAAAAAAAATATCTAAAAAAAAGGTCTATTATGTTATATTAAAATTATACAAATTATTTCGATTGTTTGGTGTAATTTATAAAATTATTGTGTGGTATTAGCAAAATATTCGTTGAATTCTACCATTTTTTTTTTGCTTGCCATCACGGTGTGCAAATTTTTAGAACAACATTATGTCCTAGTACATGATACAATGATGGCATCATCATCATAATCATGGGAATGATAAAGCTCAGAGTGGGACTATTCGTGAGAGTTTTGTACCTGACGAACTGACTCATTCACTCACTGACTCGTTCAATGATTGACTGAATGACGTTCTTTTAGTTTCAAACACTGTATACTTTTGACTTCAGAAAATGAAACCCTGGATGTTTTTTTTAGCGGCAAACCTAAACGAATAAAATCAAATGAACTTTTTTTGCTGTTGTTGTTGTTGAAACAAAACGAAATGAAACAAAAAATTATGCAAATGACCTTTCGGTGTGTGTGTGTGTGTGCGATTGTGGCTTGGCAATTGTTTCAGTAGTTTTCAATTTTTTTTTCTTCTTCTTCTTGCTTGCTAATATTCATGTTGAGATATGCAAATGTTTATTTCCATATAAAAATTTATTATTAAAATTTTGGAAACAGAGAGAAAGAGAGAGAGAAAAAAAACATTATTTTATTAACTATTTTCTACATTTCTTTAAATGAATATAGATTTAAAAATCATTTTCAAGACTTTTTTTTTCTCCTACTTGTTCCTGATGAATATCAGACAGTAGTGAGATGCGGATAAATCGTTTGGAAGTGTTTTTAACCTCATATTATTATTATTATTATTATGGGAAGTTGAAGATATCCTTTTAAAATTAACAACGTTTAAAAATCTTTCTAAAAAATTTGACTGAAAGTTTTTTTTTTAGAATTTTATTATTCTCTAGTCTTTAGTTTTTCTATTATTTTATCAGTTTTTTTTTTCAGTGCCATCCACGCCAATCAACTTGTTTGCGCTTGATGCTGCCGGTTGGTTGTTTTCCAACCAACCAACCAACTAATTTTTTCTTTCGACCTGTCTGTTTGCTGGAGAAGAAAAAAAAATTAAAAAGCTCAGGTACAAATTTTGTTTAACAGGAAAAAAACAACAACAACAGCAACAATAGGACAACATCATGTCAATTTTTGATGTGATGTGTGTCGTGTTTTTTTCTTCTTGTTGTTTTCGTTGTTTGACAAGCGGCACTAAAATGCTAATCATAGTTTATTTTACTGCCTTTTGTTCTTACGAACGAAAAGAAGAAAAAAAAAATTTTTTTTCTGCAAAAAGTTTGCGACTGGTGTGTATTGTGTTGGCCAGAAAAAAAAATAAATATACAAATTACAGCTAGAAAATTCAATCAATTCAAATTGTTTGGAGAAAAATTCTGTTTAATTTTCAAACAACAACAACAAATTGCTTTAGGTTGCTTGATCAGAAAATCTATAATTAATAAGATTGTAAAGATTTTTTTCCCGAATATTTAAAAATGAAAACTCATCAAAACGTTTTTGCTGAAAAAAAAACTTAAAAAAACAATTTCACAGTTTTTTTTTGGAAAAAATTTTCTGAATTTTTCAAGTTTCAATTTTCAAATAGATTTGAATACGTTTTTTTTTAAGTTGATATCGAATAAATATGCATAAAACTGGTGTCAAAGCGAGAACAGAGAAAAAAACCAATTTTAATGTTGATTAAGCATTTTTTTTTAAATATTTCTCATGTGTACGTATATTCGTTTAATTGCTCTTCGTTTCTCTAGCGAAAAGTTTAGAAGATGCGTTTTAAGCAATTTAACGCACACACGCATACCACATAGCACCACTTGACACTTTGTTCCCTATAGTTTCGTCGAGTTTTTTTTTCGTTTGTTTGTTCTATGCACCCAACAATCATAAAATAATGAAAAGAATAACGATGAACGGCAACAAACAAACAAACAACCAAACAAAATACCAAGCAAGCAAGCGAGCGAGCGAACAAACTAACAAACAATAAACACCACTTGAAACAATGCAACAATGAAACTCGGAAGGTAAACTTTGACGCTTCGATCAAACTAAGAGGAGAAAAAGCAAACAAACAAACAACGAACAAAGTGTGTTGTTATTATTATCGTAATAATAATGCTACTAATAAGAATAATGAAAAATTATTTTTCAATTTACAATCAACGTTATTTTTTAAATGATTAGAAATTTTTTTCTTCCTCTAGGAATGCTTGCTTAGAAGAAAAATTTCAGATAAAATTTCATTTCTTCAAGAAATAATCTTGAATCAATTAAAGCCATCCACATCATCAATGGTTGGCTTCAACCATTTTATTCATTTTTTAAAATTATTTTCTTTTTTTTTTAACTGTAGGAAAATTATTTAAATTTTAAGATGATTTATCAATTCAATGGTTTCGGATTTCATTAAAAAAAAATTATTTTTATTGCATTTTCCATGATTTCTCATGATGTTTGCATAAAATTTCAACAGTTTCATTTTTTTCTTCTGAAAGAGATTATGACAAGCGATGAGAAAGATACTAACAAAGACAGGAGAGAAACATTCTTTTTGGAATGATATATCCAACAAATGAAAAACGTAGAAAGACAAGCTACTCATTAAGCTTTTCATTATTCATGATTTTCATCAAGTTTTTAATTTTTTTCTTCTTAAGTACAGGTGAGTATAGGTAAGCTTTGAGGTTGCCTTAAAATTTAATTATAATTTTTAACAAAATTTTTTCTTTTTCTCTGGAATAATACTAAAATTGACCTGATGAGCTTAAACCTGGTTCTAAAATATTAGTGAGATTTTTTTTTTTTTTTTTATTGAAGAAGAAATAAAATTTTAGCCAACTAATCGTACTAACTTTTTTTCTATTTGGTTCAATCTCTCATGCCTCTGTTCATGAAAAGAGTTGAGGAATAGCTCTTATTTCACATTCGAATTTAATACCACAGAATGAACAATAATAATAATAAAAAAACGGAAGAATTACCCTGGAAAAGCAGCTAAGCTAATGCGATCACAGCATAGAAAGTTTTTGATCCTGGTCTATTGGATTTTGGCTTAATAAATGGCTGGTTTGTGTGTGTCTGTCTGTGTGTTTGTATAATTTCTTCGGGAGAGTTTGTTAATACGTTGAGGAGACAGAGAGAGAGAAAAAAAACAACGACAATAGAATCTTTTTGTTTATCTCTCCATGTTTAAGGCAATGAATAAGATTTAAGATTTTTTTTTTTTTTTTTGTTCACATTTTGAAATAAAATAATTCCTCAATTTTAAACAATGAATCGAACAAAACAAGAAACAGCAAAAACAACAACAGTTGAGCCATTTCCAAACATTCAATTTATTAATCCGATTATTTAGACTTTTTGACTTTTTACGTGCTTAATGAATTTTTCCACTAGTGTTGGTTTTTTTTTCATTTTTCTTCTTGTTCGTCATTTTAATACCGTCAGATGCGTATATACATTTCTCTCTATAAGTTGCTCACTAAAATTCGTTTGCTCACTTTTTTTTTATATTAAATTTTAAATTGAAAAAATATTTTAATCATATCATAATAATAAAAAATATAATTTGTTTAGAATTTAAAATTTTTTCTATATTAATCTCTTTTCTATAATATTTTTCAGTTTTTTCTCTTCAAAGATAACTATCATCACAAACTTGGAAATATTTTGTTTGTTTGTTTGTTTTTTTTTTTGCATCGAAATATTGCAAACGATATAATGAGATTAGTTTCATGAATTTAGCTTAATACATAAGCCATGTTTCAAGATTGTGTTTCGTTTCATTGAAAATGAATAAGATTTCTGCTTGAGGTAGAAAACTAATAATTATAAGCCGAATAGAATTTTAAAAATTCATCTCGAGTTACAAATCAATTCTCAAATTTATTTATTGGAATTTTTTTTGTTGAGAATTTTTGTTTTTATTTGAGAAATTGTCGTAGAACATCGACATTCACTTTTTAAAGTAATTATCCGGTGTAGAAACTGGTTAAAACTTTGAAAACAGCTTTATTTGCAAAGCTTTAGCCATCATTTATGTTATTCTGTTAATTCGGATTAAATTGTTGTGATGATGATTTAAATAATAAAATCATAATTATTGTTCAATCGATTGAGTATGAAATGTTTGAGAAAATGATCAGTCAACGTGTCAAACAGTGTGCCTGACAACTAACGATACGAACAAGTCGAACTTGTATTGCATGTCAATATCATCCTCGAGATTTTACCTGAGCAAGAATAGTATTTGGAATTTCGCCCAAATGTTCATGAAGTGGTTTCATCTCCATCATCACTGTCATGAAGCCTCATCACCGAAACCACCTGCCAGGACCAAAGCTTTGAGAAATAAATCTCGAACCAAGAAGAAAAAAAAAAGCGAAAAAACACATCGAGATAGGCAAATTTATTTGGGTTTTGCTTAACTTCTTTGAGGTATTTTCTTTCGTTAATTTCTCCCCAAACTCAACACAATTTTTATTTTAGAGTTTTTTTTTTTTTTCTTAAAAAGCTTTTGAATTGGTTTTTTTCTCGTTGTCTTATTGGGCTTCGTAATCTTCCCTGCTGGGCAGCAATTTTATTTTTCTTCGAAACAAAGAACAAGAGAAGAAGAACAAACAAAGAAATACCACAGCAATCATACAAAAAGTCTTGGTAGATGTGATCTTTTTTTTTAGCGGTTTTTTAAGCAAACGAATTCGAAAAAAAAACACCACTAGTAATACATTTAGAATAAAAAATTTCTTCATTAACCATAAGTAACTTTTCATCGTCTTAGATTTGGAAATCGAAACAAACCAAACGAATGAACAAAAGAACCGAAAGAAACAGGTAATTTTTGAAATTCAATCGTAAAGTATTGGTCATTTTTGTGGCTATCGTTTTTTGAACTCAGAATTTCTAATTCAAGGATGAATCTTGGACTTGGAAATGACCGAATTGGCTTTCTCTTTGAGTTTTAAAAACGTCTGATCCATCTGATTCTGAGAGCCAACTATTGATTCAACTCTTCTGAAACGCTATAGTTTTCCCAAAAGGATTAATTAAAATTCTAGTTCTGTTTTTTCTTCTGGTTCATTGGTTGTTATATTATATGGTATTTGGGGTAAATAAATAAATTGGCTTTTGGTAATATAGTGTCGGAATTGTTGATTGTTTTTTTTGTTTTCAGCATCTCCAGTATATTTGTTTCCCAATGTTATCGTTTCATTTTTTTGTTTATTTGTGATTTGCAAACCTGAAATGCCATTAGGTAGTAACATCTATACATCAAACACACTGTTGTACTGATGTGAGATGTGCTTTTTTTTGAAAAAAAAACCAACACACACACACACAGCAAACATGTGAAAATTCAATGCAATTGCATTTTATGTTTGATGATGACTACCACCAAGAAAAAAAAATGCGTTGAAAAACCATTGGAAACAAAAAAAAAAAAAAGAAGAAGAAGAACTCATTCAGTTCTTCATTTTTTTTTCTCTCTCTCTGCTGTTGTTAATTGACTTTCGTCGAGTTCTTTCGCTCGGCTTGCTTTCAGTCGACTTTTTTCTTTTCTTCACTTCGAATGATGAAATTTTTCGATTTTTGTCTTCTTTTGATTTTTTCTTGATGGTAGAACAACGAAACAACGAAACAAAAAAAAAAAAAGGTTCGATACACTCTCGATATATATTCGATTGGAAACTATCATCACCGTGGTTTTGTGTTGAAGAAAAAAGCAAATATAAAATACTAATCGACAGGTAACTCTACCAACAAACAGAATGCACTCCCTGCCTTAAATTCTCTCTCTCCCTCTCTCGTTTTATGATTTTTTTCTTTGAAAAGAATTTATTTATTTATTTTCATTAACTTCACCACACAATTCACAGTGTACATACAGATTTTGATTGCTGATTAGCCATTGGTTTGGGTTGTAAAGTTTGGGTGATTTTTTTTTTTCTTCCAATAAAACACAACCCAAAATTTAAAATCTCGAGAATTCGTTTTTTTTCTCTCAATTTATTTATTTCTTTTAATAAAAAAAAAAAACTTTCATCAATAATAATGTGGTTGTTGTTCATGGTTCATCACCAAAACAGAACAAAAACAGAAACAGTATTCCGAATGACGACGATGACGTGACACACCTCAATTACCAAGGTGAAAATTTCTTTTAAAAAAAAAAAAATCTAAATAGAAATTTGGAAAGCGTTCACTTTTCATTCGTTTCATATCAATGAATTTACATTTTTATTTAAAAACTTTTTTCTTGTTAGAGAAAGAAGATGCTTCACCTATAGGTGATTTTCAGTTTTTCCAAAGATGTAATGTTGTAATTGACTTATTAAAGCATAAGAGTATCATTCCATGAACTTCAAATGAATGAAAATCAAAAGAACTCAGTAGAACAGAGAATTTTTCGCTCAATGAATTGACAAGTTTGAGGTGTCTTTATCATCATTTTTGTTTGTTTGTTTGTTTGTCTGACAAACTGACATTTGTGTCAAACGTGTGTGTGTGTTTGATACACCGGTCAATAATTAATGTCATTGCAATTAAAACCCTATATTGTTGGGGATTTGTTATCTTGATGAAAAAAATCAATGACTCTTCCACAAGTATTCTGAGAAATGTATATGAAATATTTTAAGAAAGAAGAATCAATTCACTAAGGTAAGAGATTTGTGAAAGCCTAAAATTTATGTACTTAAAAGTTTTTTTTTTTTTTTGATGCAATCAACAAATCAATGAAGTGGCTTTCAATATATGAAACCACTATTAACTAGCAACTCATCCGTACACTTAACAAAACAGGCATTTAACTTGGATTGAGAACAAGAATTGAATGGTCAATGCCCATTGATAATGATGATGATGTCGAACATTGTAATTTTGAACATCATAAATAAATAGTTTAGGTTTCTGTTCTCAATATAAAGCAAGTGAAGAAACATTGCCGTTCATTTTTGTTTCTGATAATCAGGATATTATTGAAAAGAATTCTTATTGTTTATAGGTAATTTGCACCACGAACTTCAAATAAAGTTCAGTCTAATGAATTTTTCATTTTTCATTTTTAAAAATTATTTTCAAAATCAATAAAGTTCAATTTCGTTTTTTATTTATATCGAATCAATTTTTTTATTTATAATTTTTTGTTGTTGTTTGATCTTACTACCAAATGAGACCACTGATTTTAGCCCAAGAACCTAGTTTCTTTGCTGAAAGATTTTTAAACTTGGAAACACCAATAAAACAAAACAAAAAATTATTCAGCGGAATTAGAAGCAAAACGTTTGAACAAAGTTTTCGATTATATACGCTCAACGAAATAAATGATACAATAATTTAACGATCAGAGTACACTTGAATTATCTCCTTTAGAAAAAAAAAAACAACGAATTGCTTATTGTTCTCAACAACCATCATAAAACTGAAAGAACACATTGTGAACGTGTGCTATGTGTGTGTGTAGATGACTTGTGTCAATCACTTGAAAGCAACCAGAAAAAAAAACGAAGTATAAAATGAGTTCGATTTCAATTTCAATTGGCCCTTCATTATTATCATTATTGTTATTGCTTGAAGTAAAAAGCAGGAGCAACGCTTTCTTTTTGCAATTCTTTCTGTTGGTTGGTTGGTTGATTCGCTTTTCTGTTGGCTGTTTCGTTTCTTGTTTTGTTTTTTGATTTAAATTTTAATTTGTTTCTTGCTTCGGGCAACAAAACGATTAGAATGCAAACGACTAAAAGAAGAAAAAAAAAACGATCATCTCGCATTATAAACTACACACGAACACAAACATAGCAAGAAAACTTAACTTCAAACGTGAAACAAGGAGAAGAGGAGAACTCTCGAACTAAGATTCTCTTCGTTTTTTCGAATTGAAAAAAAAAAACATACAAAACACGAATTACCACTAGAACTGAGAAAAAAAAATTATCAAAACGTTTTTGAGGTGTAGTGAATGTTTCCATTTCGTTTAGGTTATAGAGTGTTTTGAGCCAACTTTCAAAGCCAAATTTTTCTCTACCCTAGCCTAGCAAACAAACAAACAAAAAATGCTAGGGCAATTTTTGAGATAAGCAGAGATAACTCACTGGTTATTTTTTTATTTTCTTTTTTCATCTAAGATTCGTGTATCAGGGCAATTTGAACAAGTTTCTATTCATTTTATTCTCTTCTCTAATCTTATGGTGTGTGTGTGTGTGTGTGTATGCGTGCGTTAATGTGAACGATAATCACACATCTGAAGGTAAATAATAAAAATATCATCATCATCATCTTCTTATAAGAATATTATCAAAGCGAAAGTTTTAGGCGTATTGGTTAGGTTGAAATAGTAGAAAAACAAAAAAATTCTTCAAGTCTTAAAGATAACGCAAGAGCACACACACAAACACACTCTCAGCAGTACACGAATCAAAAAAAAAAAAAAAAAAATCAAGAAAAAGACCATAATAATAATGATGATGATGACGACGATAATAATGATGACGATGCTGTTGTTGTTTTTTTTTTTTTGTTGATGATGATGATTTTCTGGTGGTGGTGATTGTATACCTATCTATCTATCCATCTACCTATCTATCTAGTGGAAATAATAATAAAAGCTATTGAGATGGTCATTATCATCATGTTATTGATGCTTGACCATTTTTGATGCTCGTCCATTCTCTCTTTTTGACGATCATCCTCATCATCATCAAAATTCGACAAAAAACATCAAAACATGATGATGTTGTCAAAAAAAAAAAAAAAATGCCAATAATAATTCAAAAGCCAAAAACCATCCTCATCATTGAACATTGAAGAAAGACAACAACGATGACGAAAAAAAAAGAAAGAAAAGCCATGATAATCGTTATACGGATGCAACCCGAACTTTATTTTGAAGAAAAAGATAAAAACTTGTTATCTAAACAGCTTTCTTAGTAGCTGTTAATACTAATAGCTAGCCAATAAAAACTGAAAGGTAGACTAAAAACAGGTAAAAAAAAAACGCAAAAACTCAGCCAAAAAAAAAATTAATTCGATAATAAACTTTCAAGAATAAAATTTCAAACACACACACACACACCAGCAGAGATTAGAAAAACTATTTACTTGTTTTTTTTTTTAAATTAAATAATCGAGCAAAATTTACATTTCTAATCGAAAATTCTACACTAAAGAAAAACGAAACTTAAAGCCAAAAAGTTGAAATCATTTGACAAAATGATTATTATTGTGTTGTGACGTGAAACGATCAAGGTGATAAATTGATTTTGGCAAATAATAATTTCAGCAAAGAAAAAAAAATCGTTCGAATCTTCTTCTTTTTGTTGTTGGACAAGAAGTAACTCTGTTTCGGCATGTTTGTTTGCTTGGTTTAAAACATTTAAGAAATTTTCTACTTTGAATAAGAAAAACTTAATTTTAATTATTTATCAATTAATAATTCATTATGTGTGTTTTAAGAGAACTTTTTTTTTCTTCTCAAAAATCTTCGAATCAATAACCATGAAGATTTTTTTTTTTTGGTAAAAAAATAAAATTCAGTGATAAAGTTAAATTTCTTCTTTAAATAAGAAAAAAATATTCTACCATTGAAATGATAGACAGCTCGATTCGAGAAAATTCAATTAAAAGTAATTAAAACTATCTGAAAACTTCTTCTTTAGGTTGTTATCTTGAATTGAGAAACAAATCATATCACTGAATTATTATAATATTACAAGATACAATCTTCAGCGAAAACTTATTCTTCAAGCAGAAGAAAAAAGAAAGTTTTAGAAAATAAAAGTCTGTCAACTTTAATAAACATCAATTTTTTGTTTTTTGTTGGTAGCGTTCTTTATAAATTATGCACTTCTCTCTGATCTCCCATTTCTCGGGTCTCTTGTCGTTGTTGGTTTTTGTGGTCTGGTGCTAAATGAAAATCCGAATAACTTGAGTAACCATGATAATATTTTGTTTGATCATAAGTCATTCGAAAACTTTAATAATTTATCTGTAAAGAGAGATCTTAGAATAATGAAATGATGAGTGGAATGATTGTAACTGATTTTTTTTTCTTCTTCTCTTTGATTGGCAAATGGCCACATTTCCAATGATGTACAGCCAAACTTAACGGTGGTCCTCATGTAATGTCAGGTATTTTTTTTTTTTTTTAAATTAGATTAAATAACATAGATTAGCTAATGATAAATATACTAAATTTGTAATTGATTTTTTTCTCAACATAGAAGATAAAAATAAATATTTATGAAAATCGTATTGTAAGAAAAAAAAGAAGTTTTTTAAATCAATAAAAACACTTTTACAATCCTAACAAGCTGTAATATTTTAGCTGAAGATATTAAATATTTTTAAGTGCAAAAAATTATTATTATTTATATTTTTCTCCTAGAATGATACCATTTTTTTTTCTTATTCAAAAAGATGTTAATCTGAGAGAGAAAAAAAAATTAAATAATTTTTTTTATTTTGAAATATTTTGAAAAAGGAAAAACTTCAATTAATTCATAAGCTTGGAATTGGTTGGAGAGAAACAAAACCGATCACGAAACACTCGTTTGTTTTCTGATTATCATGAAATGGAAAAAAGGACGGCAATGATCACGTGCTGTTTGGTTTAAAGAAGTCACGAGGTTTCGTGTCATCTCATTTCTTTTGGTTGCTAGTTTCTACGTTAATCTTCTAATGTTTAGAAAAAGAAAAAAACTGTCTTATATGATGAGTTCTGTCAATGCGATGCTTTAAAAAAACAACGAAAATGTTTATTAGTTTTTTTTTTAAACCAAAAAAAAGGTGGCTTCAATCAACCAAAAAATATTATGCTCTTTCTCTCTCTCTCTCCATCTATCTATGATTGTCAAAATCTTCCAGTGAAAACACCACATTGAAGAACACAAGGAGAGAGAGAGAGAGAGAGAAAGATAGTGAGTTTTTCTACTTATTATCGAGATGATATTGGTAAAAGATAAGCAATGCAACAGTGAAGCAACGTTTTGTGTGTGTGTTGTTCACTTCACTTGTTTTTTTTCCAATACAGAATATTTTTTTTTTCTTCAATCAATGATGATGACGACTAGTCAGTCAGTCAGTCAGTCATTCATTCAGTGAGGGTCATTTTTTTGTTGTTTTGTTGGCTTGAAATTTTGCTTAATCTCTCAACCAATAATTATCATTTTCGTTCATTAATTTTTTTTGTTTTTAGATTTTTCTTTTCTAGCATTGCCATTTTTTTATGTTTCTTACTGTTGCTCTGAAAAGTATTTCATCAGTTTGAGAGTTTATTGGTTTTTTTTTTAAAGGTAAACTAGAATAAAATTTTAGTGAGTCTGTGTGTGTGTGTGTGTTCATCATTTTTGGTATTATTGTTGATTAATCAACAAACACACACACAGAAGGAAAGAGAAAAATCATTAGATGTTATCACTAGAGAGCTTCACACTGATAGAAAAATTTTCAGTTAAAAAGATTGAGGATAGAAAAAAAAACTACAAATTTGACTTTGAAATGCATTTTTTTTAATTAGAAATGCGTTGATCATTCAGACAAATCAAATACTTGAAATTCGAATTTGTTTCTTTTGGTTGCCTTTCTGGGGAATCTTACCAGTTGAGTTGAGTTGATTATTATTATTTTTTTTTCTCCCAAAAAAGTGTGCAGCTTAGCTTGATTTATTTTTTTTTTACATAGAAATCAATTAGTCGGATTGAGAAGTTAGAAGGAAAAAAAATATTCTTAAAAACGACGATTACAGGGAAAAAAATTGAAATTTTGAAATGAGAGAGTGAGAGAGCAGAGAAAAACTTTTAGATGATTGAAAAATTTCGAATCGTGATCGTGAGGTTAGTAAAACGAATCTTTATTTTTTCATACAAAATAGACAGAAATTTTTTTTACAAAATTTTTCAAATAAAAAAAATTTAATATTGCTTTTGGAATGCGATGCTCATTCATTATTAGAATTCAAAGATTTCAAAAATAGTTTTATTAAGAGTTTTTTTTAGAGTTTCTTATCAGTTTTATCGAATATTAATTTAATATTTAAAAAAATTTATATTTTTGGTTTGTGAATAAAATTTATTTTCGAATTAATTGAATTGATCATCAATGTAAAGTTGTTTAAAAAACAAAATTTTTTTAATATATTCAATTTATAAATAATATAAATACAATTACTTAGGGTTATAGGCATAGATGCCTAATAGGTAGGCGTTTTTGTTTCGGTTTCACTTTGTATGTGCTAATCGTTATTTTATTTTTTTTGTGCTAAACACGTGTGAATGTCATTTTGTATGATAATCGAATGATGATGACCCATCATTATTTGATCATTATGATACGTGATCTCGGTGTTATCACAGAAAGAGAATGAACAAAACCGAATTCAAAGTTTTCGAATTGAAGTTTAAGTGTGTGAGTTCTTTCGAGTTTTTTTTTCATTTCTGTTTATTCTCATTTTTTTTATGGTTCTCAATGAAATAGTCACTCAATCTTACTCGATTTCTCAATTGCTCCATTCAACCATTATCTGCCAATTATGATGATTAGGTGTAAGGCTTGCTTGTGTTTGTAGCACAAGCAACAACAACATTACTACAAAACAAGCCTAGAGTGTTCACCTATTGCAATACCAGAGTACTATTTTTGTTTTCTTCCCTTAAACTCAACACCAAAAAAAAAAAAACACAGAGTAAAGAAGGAGAGCTAGAGCAAAAAAATGGCAGAAAATTTGAAGGTAACCAACCAAAAACAACAACAGCAAAAGCAAAACTGTAATTCTTCCATCCGTAACCAGTAATTGTCATAATCATCATCGTAGTCATCATCATCGTTTTTGTTTTCGTCGTCATAATGATGATGATAGCATCATCATCATCATAATTTCAAATCTGAAGCACAATGAAGAACCAGAAAAAATGAACACTATACATTTAAATAGAAATAGTCATCATTATAATAATAATTCGAGAGACGTTGAATTAATTTTCTAAAATTTTCAGCAACCAAAAGAAAAGAATGTGAAAGAATCATCTTCCCATTGCTTTAACTTTCCATTTCAATGTCGCTTATGAAGTTTGTTTGGAAAATAAGGCTCTTTTTGAGCTTTTGAAACATTGCGTGTTCGTTTATGACTAAGAAAAAATTGTGAAAAACACTTTCGCTGCTCTCGATAATTCGTTATCTTAGATTTTTTTTCTAGAAATAATTTCAATTTTTTTTTATTGAAACAAATGCCTTCTTTGGATAAATTAAATTATTATCAAAGTAAAATTAAAGCCAAGCTGTAATTTTAATTTTAAACATAAAATTTTGCAAATTTCTTCTTTACCTGAATTTTTTTTTTATAGTCGAGCTGTTGAAGAGCATTGTTGTTTAAAAATATGAGCACTTCTCGTTTTTTTTTATGCATTATGTAATATTCTTGAATATTTTTCAAGTTTTTAAATAACTATCAGTTTAGTTTGACGAGATGTTTCTTTTTAAACTAAGAAACCGCAAATATATGTAGGTTTTGTCAATATGACTTTTTAAAACCATTTTATTGAGAACTTTGTTTAAACATTTTACAAAATAATTGATCGTCATTTGATTTTTAAGTAATACTATGTGTTAGTACTGATAAGTTTAATATGTCAGTGTTACCCTTACATCCCCCGTCTAGAAAATGATTTTGAGAGTGAAAACTTTGAGAAATTTTGTCCAATATTTTGAATTAAAAACTTGATTTAGAATGATTTAAATTATTGAATTGTCGATTTTTTTTTTTTTTTTTTTTTTTTTTTTTTTTTTTTTTTTTTGATAGGTTTTCTCAGTATTTGAAATATTTTTGCCGTTATATTTTTGTTCTAATTTAAAATCATAAATTAAGTTGAGTCCAATGACTATATTCGAAGATAAGTCTTGAGCAACATCAAAATAAGTTTCATTTTGAATGAGTCCGATTTTTATTGGAACTTTTATTTGACCACGGTTTTTTTTCTGAACCATTAGCGAATACCACAGTGTTTGAGATTTATCGATTTTGTGATTTAGATTCAATTTTCAAGCATTTTGATCAATGATGTTTCAGCGCCACTGTCATACCGGGCTTTTGAATCGAGTTGTTGATTTTTGTTTTATTTGGCTTGATAAACCCGAAGGAACGTGAATAGCGTTTTATCTTTTTAATACTTCTTTGCTCATTTTGCTCAATTCGGTGAATTGTTTATCAAATATTTAAAATTTAATACATCGCCATTAAATTTCGGAATATCAATATCATTTAAGATTTGATTTTGGTGAAACAGGCCAACGTTACCGTTTGTTGAGTTGATAAAATTTCTTCTCGGCGTCTTCACTATTACATTCAGAATTTCTTGCGATTTTGAAAGATTTGAAGATGAAGCTAAATCTTGCGCGAGTTTGATGAAAATTTGATTGATGAGTATGATTGAAGATTTAGTTTTTTCAGGGTTCAAGAACAAGGTTCGCAATTGAACTAAACTGTTCATTTGTTGACTTGTTTTCAGCCATTGTTGTCGGATTTTCAAATTTTCAGTTAAAACGAATGATGGAAATCCTGCCGACTTGTAGGTTTTGTCAATATGACTTTTTTAAACCATTTTATTGAGAACTAAACATTTTAAAAATAATTGATCGTCAATTTTTAAGTAATACTATGTGTTAGTACTGATAAGTTTAATATGTCAGTGTTAAGTGTTATGACCCTTACATATATTTTATGAATATTTTTATAAAATCAAGTTTTTTGACATCATATGAAAAACAAAATTTAACATTTTTTTCTAATTTATGACTTTTTCTTTGTTTCTTTGAGTTCTTTTACTTAACCATCAGACACGTGGGATTGATTGAATTATTAGCTGAGTAAAATTTCTATATTTAAACCACACCTCTTCAAAGTTAATATATCGATGCTTACGAACAAATACACACGACTTAATTAATGCCTTCACCAAAAAATAAATGATGAAATATCGGAATAAAAAATTATGAATGAAACAAAAATAATTTTGTTTAAAAACCTTTTTCAATTTTTAAATTTTAAATCTTTTCAAATTTGAAAAAAAATGTTTGAATAGATACAAAGATTCAACCAGCTCATTCATCTAAATGAATTGTAATTAATTTTTTTGTTGTTGTATGCTTATTAAACTTTAAATTTGATATTATGTTAAAATGTTAAACTCGCTTGTTATTTGTACGTCCATCAGAACCAATATTGACCGTCACCATACTTTCAGTATGGCAATCTCATAATTGAAAAATAAACTGCTTTTGGTTGAAAATTGGCAAAAAGTTCAGGTCATTTCAATGTATTGTTTTGATTAAATTCAAAATTTGTTTTTTCAAATAAATCAAAAAACTTGAGTTTGATTTTAAAAAGAAAAAGAAATTTAAATGAATTTGTTTTTATTTAAAACTGAAACGAAAAAGTTGTTTAAACTGTGTTTTTAAACTCGTTTAAGATAAATTGATTTATTTTCAATGCCAACTTTTTTTTGTTTTAGAGTTTTGATAAATTTTTTAGAAAAAACACAAAATTTTCATTTGAAAAACTAGCTGTGGTTTAAACAACAAGATACAATTTTGTTTTTATTTTTTAAAAAAAAAAGTTTGCAATAATTGATATTTTATTCTTTTTTTTTATAAAGAAATTAAGTTTTTAATCTTGATAAATTTCCAGTGATCTGTGACAGAATTTTGAAGTTTTTATTCAAAAATCTTGATTTTAGCTTAGTAACAATCATAATTTCATCAAATTTTTTAATAATTGAATTGATTGCTTGTATGACATTCACTCTGAAATTTGACTGATTTTCCAAAGTAGTTAGTGATTAATATAAAGAATTATTAACTTTTTCTGCATTTAAAATTGCTATTTTCACTTCAGATAATTTAAAAAGATCTTTTTTAATATCATGAGTTCGGTTGATGTTTTATTCTGAGAATAAAAACACATATAATTGTTTATGATTTGTAATTATCATCGCTTTTTGAATTGGCCGGTTTGTTTTGTTATGAGAAGTGGAAAAAAGTTTTTTTTAATATAATGTTTTTTCTCATGAAAAACTCTAATATTACTCTAATAAACAATTTCTAATATTTATAATTTAATTTATTTTATAAAATTATAGAAGATTCAGATAATTTTGATTACCTGCAAAAAAAAAGTATTATTCATATTGCTTGTTCTTTTGTCTTATATTGGAATGGACCAAACTTTAATAGTGCAAAATAAATTATAAATTTGTAAAAATAAAAAGAATTGAATTTCGTGGTCCTAATTTTTTTTTTGTTTTACTGTAATTTGCAACCTTTTATCGCGTTGCCTTTCGGATTTGAACCATCAATCGAAATTTGAAAATAGTAAGAGAAAAGGCATTTTCAAAACGTTTTCCTCTATGCTCATGATGATCAAGATTAAATTTGTTGGAGAATGATGGACAACACAACACACCAACTGACTAATTCACCAACTAACAACAACAGCAAAAAAAAAAAAAAAAAATTAAACAAGAAAAGAACATTTGTTATCCTCCCAAAGCTTCTGGTGTTTTTGATGTCTACTTTCTCTTGGTAATTTTGCTTTAATAATAATAAGCGTGTTGTTGTGCTCTTTGGTGCTGTGTTTTAATTATACTCTCATTATTTTATTTTTCTTTAGTGAAAAAAAAACAACAATATAGTAATATGGTAGGCTTCAAATTTAAGGCGCGAGTTGAGAGTTGGTGGTGGTGAGTTTTTTTTTTTTTTTTTTTTTTGGTATATATTGTCTCTATTAGTGTTTTCGTAATTGTCGTCCATCATTCGTCGTCATTTCTATGGTGTATTTTTCGTATTATTTTTTTTGTGTTCTTCTTTCTGGGGGCTTCACCTACTGGTGTGTGTGTGTGTGTGTGTGTGTAAAGGTCCATCAGCAGATTCGAAATTATTTTTTGAGCTGAGTGATAGGAAGCAGAAGAGAAAAACGGTCCCTAGAATGTCCGCTTGCTCGACCTCACAGAAATTTTTTTGTTTTAAACTTTTCGTTTTTTTCCCTTCTTCTTCTGTTTCTAGGGATAAATTTATTATTATTGAGTATAAATTCAAAATGTACTATACTATTGTCATTAGTTGTTGTTCTACAACTGCATGGCTATTCCAGCTGTTTATTTTCTCATGTCACGTTCACATGGACACATTCGTGTGGTTCCCTTGCTTATTTCCATTCTCGTTAGTTCATTCTACGTATGTTGGGTTTTTTTTTTTTAAAACAGAACAACAGCAGCAAAAAAAAATTACCAATTGCTTGCACTTTTTGCTTGTTATTTAATGTGACAGAAAAACCTATTGAAGACACACACACACTCACAAACTGGCACTTCTTTTTTTTCATTTGAATCATTTCAAAATTTTACTATGGCAATAATCTCATCATAAAAATTAACAGAATATTTTGTTTTTTTCTGCATTTATATTCTAGGTAGAGTTATTCCTATAAAATATAGAGTTTTTGTTTTACTAATCATTTCATTGTTTTATAGTTTTCAAATTGCTTTAAAGAAGAAAAAATCTTTAAAAATTTTTTTACTAAAATAGTTTTAATTTTAATAATTTTACAACAGAAATGTCTGAAACAAAAACTCTGCTCTACCTAATGGCGTAATAGAATTTTTTTTTTCCTTCCCGTTCAGACCAATCAGAAAGAAGTAAAAAAAATCAAATCAACTGAACTGTTTCCACACACCAAAAAAAAAACTCTAGATTGAAGATCTTTTTTCCACTTTGATACTAATAATTAATTAAAAACCAACCAGCACACATGAACGCTTTATAATTTTTTAGTTTGTTGGTTGGTAATGAAAAATAGAAAATTATTAAAAAAAAGAAGAAGCAAAATCTTTGTGTGTGTGTATGTGTGTGTTTGCCCAAAGTGAGACACACTGCCACAGCTGCTGTCAAAAAAAAAACTGGGCGCTAAAACTGGGAAAGAACAAAATTCATTTTTGCTCGAATTTTGTCGACGACGAGACACACACACACTGCAGCAAAAAAAACCAACGACAAACATTGTGCTACAAGCATAAGCACGGCAGCACCAAGATCCAATATCATTAATTACAATGATGATGGACAATGCCAGTGAGTGTGACATGTTTTCCACATGCAACAAAAAAAAAACTTCACAAGCTAGTAAATTTTTTTTTTTGGCTGGCTTAAAACAAATAAAATATCAACACACACACACACACAAACGACAAAAGACTAGGAAACGGCCAAAAAAAAAAAAGTTGAGCCAAAACAGTTGTCAAAAAGCTTAAACAGAAATCTACAAAAAACTAGGCTAGTTTTTTTTATTTATTTATTTTAATAAATTAAAATGATAAAATTTTTGTTAAAAAAAAGTTTCCCAATGCTTTGAAGAAATTCATTCAAAAAAAACACTTGCTCAAATTCTGCATACGCATTACACGCTACGGTAATTGATTGATAATTTTTTTTTTTTTTATAAACATTTTCAAGGAGATGTTTCAATGCCTTTTTTAGTTGTTTAACATATCTGAACAAAATTTTTTAAAACAATTTTTGTTTGTCGTCAATTTTTTTTTCTAGAACTCATTCATCCGAGTTAAAGAAAGAGAGAATCCTTCAATTCTGGAACAAATTGTGTTTAAAACGAAAGTCTGTATACAAAATGTTTATACGACTTGTATTAATTACTATTCGAAAAAAAAGACAACAATATTATGTTCTATAAGTATTCTGTTCTGTTAATAAACAAATAACAGCCAAGTCTTTTTTGACGTTTCATGTCTTGGTTGGATTGATAAGAAGCATGCATGCACACACACACACGACACACAAACATTGACAGGTTTGATCTAATTTATGATATTTTATACACGACTATTTTTTTTTTCTTTGGTCAAAAACTTTGCACACACACGAATCGACTACACTGGAGTTTTGGTTTTTTTCTGTTCATTCATTTATCTATCGTATATGTATGGGCAGCAAGTGTGTATCGTGATGTCATCAAATATCGTAAAATAAACGTATCGTATATCGATAGGGCAGGATGGTGAAATATATGTGTGAAAGCTAACCAAATAATAGAATTAGATTTGAAGATTTTTCTTGAAGAAAGCTTGTATTTCTTAGTGTTCAAACATTTTTAAAATAGAATGAACGAGAAAAAAAAATAATTTTCTAATAATAAAAATCAAAAAAAATAGTTGTTTCGCATGAACACATATGGCACGTTTATTAATTATGATATTGAAACTTTTTTAGAACAATTTATTCATCAACTCAAAGTTCTAACATCTACACACATCAAACATCTTATTATGAACTAAACCATTTCAGTTTCTAAAATGATAATGACACTCTTGAAAAAGTTTTTCTCTACTCTTTGATGGAACAATTGTTTGCGATCCTTCTTGAACAGTGAACATCTTTTTTTTTTGCTGAAGGACTGATGAAACCAATTCAAAAACTATTCCAAGTTTATCAGAAAAAAAAACATTACAAGCGGACTCTTTGTTTGTATGTTTGTTTCTATTTGTCTTCCAACTATCTTTTGAAATACAATTGTGGAATTTTTCTTTCAATCTTTACGTTTTATTTGTGGTATTTTAATGTTTGCAATGTGTGTGTGTGTGTGTTGAAGATCAACGACAAACGAGAAACAACTACAAAAAAAAATAAAACTCAAGTGAACAAGAAGAAGAAGAAAAAGTTCGAGAGATCGACTGCTGTGCGTTTGAATTATGACCAAACAGGACCATCATAGTATCATCATCATCATCATCATGGTCGTCATCGTCATCATGTTGGTTTTGTATCATCAACCACACAAGATATACCTGTGGAGATTGTATGTAGAAATAACAACAACAACAACAAAAAAAATGCAAACGACAACAACATTCAACAATCAAACGATAGATATACAACCAGATAGATACTGAGATAGATATTTTCTTCTATTTTTCAAAGATAGTTGAAAAAAAACAACCCTCACCATTTCCAATGCTGTTTCGTTGTTGTTGTTGTTTTTTTGGCTGGCAAAAACAACAAAAATTTCTTCATTTTAAATGCCCGTTCAATTTATCAGAAATATTATTCACCAAAAACAAAACGATAAAAAAAAAAAAACAAGAAAAGATCGAGCGTTGGTGGCCTTATTTCAGAATTTTTTTTTTAAGAAAGAAAGAAAAAAACAAATGACACATTGATTTTTGAACAGAGAACTGAGAAAAAAAAACTACGCTCTTAGTTCTGGCGCTCAGTGTGAAATACTAAATATAATAAATACAACTGGTATAGGTGGTGGTGGACACCAGGTTCACATTACTAACCTTACCCGAAGGTCGAATAAATGAAAAATGCTGTTGTAAAAAAATTTTCTAGAGTATTTTTATTTTATTTTTTGCCAAATTGATTAATGTTTTTTATCCATTTTATTTCAAGAAATTAGTTTTTGAGTCGTCAAAATAGCTTTTTTTCATCTCTCTATTTATCGAAAATTTTAGTGAAATTCTTGGTAACGATAGCTCGAAAGTGTTTTTAAATTTTACCAGAATTGAAAAACTAAACAGAGAAAAATAACCAAGAAGAACAAAGAAAATTTCATCAAGAAGAAATCGAAAACGATCCGAACGAACGAAAGAATAATTGCGCTAGTTTCTTGAAAAAAAAAAATGGTTGAAGTGTGAATTTGATAATAACTGAAGCATAATAATAACTAGAGATTCTGTTTTTAGGTGTGTTTTTGATTTGGTCAATTTAACATCAAACATTTTGTCGTTTTGAAGAACCAAAAAGAGAAAAACTATACATACTTTTCTTCTAATAAATTGATTGAACTTTCATTATTTGTGTTCCTTTTTCTTTTTTTTTTAAACATTATTGTTTTCCAATGGAGAGCCATTGAATAATATAACGTTAACAAGAAATAGAAAAAGAAAAAGAGAGAGAGAGTGAACCAGAGAACCCGAGAAAAAAAAAACTAAAGTAAAAATTGAATAGCAATTGAATAAATTGCTTTAAAATTGTCATTAAACTGCGTTTTTCTTTCTCTTATTTGTTGGTCAATGGTGTTAGTGTTATTATGGTACAATGTTGTAAAGCGTTGTAGAATTGTGGAATTGTTCATTGTTATAATAAAAATACTCTGCTTGAGTTTTATGGGTTTTTTTCCTTTATTTCATTCACTGTGAGTTTTCTATTGACCAAAAAGTGTGTGCTGTTTGCGAAAAAAAAAAATATCCAACAATCATTTGTGAAACTATTTTTTTCTCTATTTATTTAGTTCGTGTGGTTCTTCCGATTCTTTGAAAAAAAAATTCTCGATTCTCATACAAACACACAATACCAACAATATTGTTGTTTTCTTGTTAGCTTGAATTCGATTTTAAATTTATTGATGATGTTGTTTTCCAAATGATGTTGATGAAGAGCGAGAGAGAAATGGACGATCGATGAAATCGATGTCTAATCGGTGATGACCATACACTCACACACTCAACAAAACACTCCAAAGAATCTAAACGATGGAATCTAGTAGTCGAATAGTAGAATCGAAGCTTTCATTCATTCCTTCATTGTGTTTCAATAAATCGAAAAATAAACGACAAAAAATTTTGTTGCTGTCTTTTATTTTTTTTTCCGCCAATACTGAAAACCATGAGTTTGAAATTATTATTCTATTTGAATGGCAAACAAACAAACAAAAAAAAATAATAATAAATTTCAGTAAAATTGAATTTTTTTTTCGAACAAAAAAATTTCGTAAATAAAAACCAAGTTGCCTTCGTGCCTAGAAATGTGCTGGTCCTAAGGAAATCTTGTTGTTGTTTTCTTCATCTCTTTTTTATCGATAAATTTTCTTCAAATCAAAAAAATTTCTTCTATTTGAACAGAATAAAAAGTATAAAAAAATTCAATTATAAAAATAAAAGATAGAGAGGAGAATTTGGCTTGAAAACTTGTTAAATTTTTTTTTTGATTCAAAAAACAAATTTGTTTCCTTAATCCAACTGCGAGAAAAATCAATTTTTGCATATCAATTTAACAAAGAATGTATTTTATTTTTTTTTTTTTTTGGCTAGTTGATTAATTACTTTGCTGAGCTTGTATTCAAAGAATTTGCTGTTTTTTTTCAACCAAGTTTCGAACTAAAAATTCTTTTGAACAGTTTATTACTTTTTACTATAGATCACAAAAAAAATGATTCGAAAATATTTCTCTAAAAATCAAGTTCACACTGGTTGAAGATGTGACACCAGAAGATATTCCCTATGAAACAAAGGTGTCATGATTTATTGTTGCTTGATGTTAACTGAACAAAAAAAATTTCTGGCTCTTCAAGTTTCAAGCTATGAACAAGCGAGAAAAAAAAACTATTTAAAAAATGCAGCAAAAGTTTGTTTTGTTTTTCAAATAATTGAAAACTAAAAAATTTTGATCGATTTTGATCGCATCTCACCTATGTCGTTATAAATGTTTGAAAAACTATTTAAATGATTTAAAATCTAGTAAAATAACTGACTCAGAGAAAAAAACGCTTCTATGCTCAATAGATTGTAATTCTTTTTCAAGAAGAAACATTTTTTATTTTCTACATTGAGTTAATGATTAGAAATTTCTCATAGATCATCAACTTTGCTTAAAACAAAGCAGAGAAAAAAAAATCGTTTCATTTTTTTTTCATCACTATTTGAGGTTGGTTAATGGGAAATTCTTTAAAAAAAACATTTTAAACCATAGGACGAGTATCTAACGACAGTATCATGGTGAATTTTTTGAAATTGCTTTTTTTTTTATCTACCTCAACCAAAAGTCATTCATAGTTTTCTTAGCTTCTTTTTTCAGCTCTGTTCTTTTTTCATAAAAAAACTAATTTATTGTCATTGTTTTAGATTGAAAATTATTGCTCAAACTACCACTCGTTTTTGCAACAACAACAATGAGGTAATGATAGTTTTACTAGCTTTTTTGTTGTTGGAGCTCACTATTTTATATCATTGAATTTTAAATGATAAAAGGGTGCCATAGTATCGTTTTATTTTTTTCTTTTTTTCTGATCATTCTCTGTTTAGATAGGGTAGCTAGAAAATTATTGACAAGAAGCTCACACATGACTGGCGAGCATTAGTGATCAACTTCGAACGAAACGATTATGATCCTTTTGAATGAAAACTAAAATCAACTGATTTCTCTCAGGTTCAATGCTTTTGATTCGAACAAAGCAAAAAATAAAAATCAATCTACAATTTTAAAAAAAAATAGTTGTCTACGATGTTTTTTCTGTTAAAAATATAAGACATTATCTTGGATTATTATTTGAAGATCAGAGGAAAATTTTTTCCAGAATCGACGACACATTAAATTTTTTTTATCATTGGTATCATTATCGAGTTCACTCATTCATTCAATTTAGCTGAAATATGTTATTGTTTTTGTGTTGAAATATCTGAAAAATTTTTTTTTATGATAGCCAAGTGTGGGTTTGTTTGTTTTTTTCAGATAAGTAGGTAGGTAGCAGGTGCGCCATACACTACTATTTGAAAAAAAAGTTTTCTGTTTGTAAAAAATATAATATTAAGTTCTTTAAAAAATTAAACACTTAAAATTTAAAAATCAATGATTCAATATTAGATAATGTTTTTATTTTTGTGAAAAAAATAATTGATTAAATTATTAATAGTTTTAATAAATTAATCTAATTTCTTTCATTCAATAATCGATGAAGTTTTATTGATCAATATAATGGCTTGAGTATTTATGATGAAATAGATTTATTTCACTTTTAGGCTCATTTTCTCATAAGTGTTTAGGAGATTTTTAAAAAAATGATTTATGTGATTCAAAGCGCATTTTTATTATTATTATTTTTATTATACATAAATATAGAAAGAATATGACCTTGTTAAATTTGAAATAATAAAAAAAACCTTTCAAATTGATTGATTTATGATTGTTTCGGTTTATTTGATTAATTTGTTGTTCATAAATATTTGTCAAATATTATTGAACAGCCATGAATTTATAAATGCTTTTCACATGGCTCATATTTTTTCCCGTATGTTTGTTTTTCATTCATTGATTCATTATACTGGCAGTAGTGGATCTCCCAAACAACATCATTGATTGATCTCTCTACTATTGTTGTTTTTTTTACCAGAAAATTTTGAAGCAAAGACAATAACAGTTCGAATCGTGTTGTTTTTTTTTTTTTTGCATCGTTCTGAGTTTTTGTTTGTGAGAAAAACGAAACAGAAAAAATGGCAGCCAACAAATGAAAAATTATACATGAAAATTAATTGACAAACCTTGACATCCGTCGCTGCGGCAAACATACACTTGTTGTTGTTCATTTGGATGATGTCTCTTTTTTTCTGCTCGAAATTTTTCTCGTTATAACACTAGCTAGCCCAAACAAAAACAGACAATGATGCTTGATAAAAAAAAAACAAATGAAAGAGTGGAACCAAATGGAAGTGAAGAAAAAAAAAAACGCAGCATCAAGCATTCATGCAGAACTCCCTGGTACATATTGTTTGTTTGGTTCATCTTTTTTTCTTGGCTCATCATTATTATCATCATCAACATATCATACTATTCACCTTATTTTTCTTTGACAATTGTTGCTGTTTCTTTTTTTCTCTATCTTTTTTTTTTTTAGCTGTAACTGAATAAAACAAAGATGTCAAATTTTATCAAAAACCATTTATTTAGATGTTTAAATTTGGAAAATTTTTGCTGTTGTTTGAAATATGAATTGTCTCATTGTGTGTCATTCACTAGTTTTGATATTATATTCTCACAGTATTGTTAAAGAGAAACGCCAATTTTTTTTTAACTTTGCACTAGACTATGTACAATGTAAGACTTGAATTTATTATGCTTAGTTTTTTTTGTTCATTGTCTTTCATTGATTTCATTATAATCCTTTTTATTTGTTCGTCTTTAAACTTTCAACAGCAAATTTTCTACAATCATCAAACACACACACAGGCACACATACAAATGACACAAAACATTAATTTAATATTTTTTTCTGAACAAAAAAAAAAATAATTTAAAAAGAAATTTGAGAAAAAAAAACAATTTACTAGAGCTTGTTTTTAGTGAACAATTATTAATAGTTGTCAACCGTGATATGTCACTCGATGTTTATTCGAAATAATTTTTTTTTTCAATATCAAGGTATCGCAAAAACAAAAAACTTTTACTTTTACTTTTTTCTCTAAACTTCAAAGTTTCATGAATTATTAAGTTATGTCTGGACTAAAAAAAAATCCTATTTTTTCTAATGCAAAAAGGCACGTGGTTTGTGCCAATCAAATGTGTGTGTGTGTCATCTTGGCTTGGTTTGTCAGAAGAATAAACTGACCAAGATTGATATTTTTTTACTTGCTCATTCATTGAAATCATTTTAAAATCCACAGTTAATCACAAGTTCGGGCAAATTTCTCGGTATTTTTTGTTAATTAAAAAGATTTTTTTTCCGCGCGCGCACACACACCACGAAATAACCACTTTTCATTAAGTTTTATGAAGAAGATGATTTGTTCATTTAAAGAAAACAACAACAAAAAAAACATTTCAAAAATTTTATCTATTCTGTGTATCTACCTATCTGACTATCCATCCATCCACTTTTTCTCAGTATCCGATAATTTGAATACCATCAAGAAAGTTGCCCAATAAATTAATTTAAGGAATCTTTGAAATAAAATGTCGAGTAGATGGAAAACATTTTTTTTTTTTTGCAGCTCCCCAAAACATCATCGTTTTTACCGAGAAAAAAAATTATTATCTTCATCATAATCTAAATACTAATCTCAATCTCTAGGTAGTAACACTAAACTAACCCGTCATACGTCAATAAAGCAAAAAATTTTTTTGAAAAAATAGTTTTTTTTTTATTATTCAAATGAAAAAAAATATATGAACCATTTGAATGGTATTTATTTCTCAACCAAATATTACAATATATAATTTTTCTTCTCCTAGAACGAAAATTTAAACTATTTTTTCTCTCGAAGAACACATACACATTTCATGGTTGAACATTCGAAAAGAGAATTGGAAATTAAAACAATTAAGAGGAGAAAATCAATTTAGTTTTCTCATCATTCAAAACCAAAAAAAAGCAATTATAATAAATTTTCTGAGTTTTGGTGGAAAAAAACATGCTTCTTGGTTTTTGGTCATTTCAATGATGATCATTGTCAATAAATTCAATCTCTCTAATAACAACATTCACAAAAAAAAATAATCAAAAATCTAAAATTTTATTCGAAAAAAATTAGTATTCTACAAATGAACAGAGAAATATTAAAACTATTTTTTTCTTTATTAAACAGAATTTGAATATTCAATGAGGGGAATGATTATTCGCAATCTTTTTGTTTCAACAATTATTCTCTTTCTTATGGTTTTTATTACCATTATTCAATGAATCTTTGACATGCTGAGAATCTTGTTGTTTGAACCTTATTTTGTTGATTCAAAGTTTACCACTTTGATGAAAAAAATATATAAATGAAGTATCATCTACATTTGTGTAAACCCATTCTATCGCATTTCGAGAATGATGAGAAAACTAATGTTTTTTTTTTAAAGAAAACGATGAAATCAAAAACTAAATTAACAACCAAAAGAAAGTTAGAACACAAGAAAGGCAAAGCTTGAAATTCTTCAAAAAAAAAGAAGATGTTTGAATGAGAAGAATTTTGTTTTTCGAACAAGAAAAAAAAAACCTAAACTACAGAAAAAAATAGCAACCAACCAAATGATTAATGTCAATGTGCTTGGAGAAATTCGTTTCTCTTGTTAATGTTGTTGTTTCTGTCTTGTTTTTGCCTGCTGGTCATTTTCTTCGCTCGCTCTCTCTCTCTCTCTCTCTCTTTCTTTCTCTTCGTAGCATTGGACCTTGTTCAAGTTTTATTTTTTTTATATTAAGTGCGTTCATCATTCCACTCGATTAATATGAAAAAAAATTCAAATTGAATGCCAGAAAAAGCAGCGAAAAAAATGGCAAAACTTATGATGATGATTGTATCATCATAAGCGCGATATATCTGTGCAATGAAATATTTTCAAAAGAAAAAAATCGTTGATAGTAATATTTTTGTTTTCTAGGATTGGCTCGTTTCATACAAACAACAAACGAACAAACAAAAAAAATATTTTTTTTTTTATTAAAGAAAATTTCACAAAAAGATAAAATATGAATCTTAATGGGCAAATACTTTATGTTGTGTGATCTTCCCTAGTGTGTGTGTGTGTTTTCACTGTCAAAATTTCAAAATTGTATAACAAGATCTTTTTTCATTTCTCTTTGAAAATAATCCTTATTTTCATTGATTTCATCTTTGCGTTGTCATATTCGAGAAATCTTATTTCATAAATTTACAATCCTGGTTATTTTTGTCCATAAATTTATAAATTTGACCTTTGAAAAAAAGTTTTTGTTGTTTCAACAGAAGATTGGTTAGTAAACTATAAGATGTAATTTTTTTTTTATTTAATAGAATGAATATTGATAAAACTACAATATTTTCAGGTATTGAAGTGTAAAATGAGATAGTGTTATGAATGTTTTCAATTGAAAGTTTTCTGATTTTTTAAAAATCACATCATTTGTGGTCAAATTCAGAATTTCTCAATCAAAAAAAAAACCTCAAATGAAACTTATTCTGTGTAAAAAAACTTTAAAAAACTCAATTTTCTTTTTTTGTTATGGTTTTCATGTTCTCAAAGAAATTTTTCTCTGAAAAAAAACTTCATTGTAAAATAAGACATTTAGATCATAAATTTCAAAAAAGACAAGTTTTTTTCTGCGTTCTATTCGTTGTGAATAATGAACTCGAGTTTTTTTTGTCTTAACAGTATAAAATTAATGTCGTAGAATGACGAAACAAGCAACCAACTAAAAGCGACAGCAAATAACGACAATCATCGCTATGGAATAATGAACTTTAAGAACAAAGAAGAGAAAAAAAATTCTCAAGATTTTCTTGAGAAGAATAATTTTCATTCATTATATGATTATGAAAAAAAATTTAAATCCGATGGATATTTTGGATGGAAACAAAAAAAAACCAAATAATCTTGTTTTTGACGAATTTTATTTATTATGCACAATATTTTATTCTATTTTTTTTTTAAACAATTACAACAAAACATTCTTTGAAATTTATAAAAGATTAAAAAAAAAAAATCATTTTTTAATTCGCTGATGGATGGGCGCCGTCTGTCGTCGAAAGCCTACGTCTCAAGTCGGCTACAGCGTACAAGCCCCAATTCAGAGAATAATAATACCTCATCTTTGGTTAGTTGTGTTTCACAACAAAAAAAAATTACACAACGACAATCTAAAGATGGTTTTCATAAAATTTTTGATTCATTTTGAAAAAAATGTTCTTTTTTTCAAAAAGAGACACTTCAAAAGTTGAAGTGTCGAAAAGGATGAAAAATTTAAATTTTAAACTAATATTTCGTTATCATTGAAAAGTTTGATTCAAGTAAACAATTTAAAAATGTTGCAAATATTTTTTCCAAAAAATAAAAATTATTAGAAACAATTTTTTTTTCTAAACTTAATCTCAAATTCTAGTGATTTTTTGTGAAAAAATTAACCTTTCTAAAAAATTATAGAATTTAAACCGATTATTATCAGAGGATATCATTATATTTTTCGAATACACGATTATGATTGACATTTAATTTTCTAAAACTTGGCTGGGTTGTTTGAAACAAGTTTTAAATTTGAAATCTTATTAAAGATTTCACTTTCGAAGTAATACCTAAACTTTAAGTATATTTTTTTAAGCAATTTTAAAATTATTATTTTTTTCTACGTATTTCTAGAAATTTTTCGAAACAACGCTCTTTGAAAATAAACTTATAAATTTAAATTTAATGTGTCAAATTGAATTTTCAAGTCTAAAAAAAATTCTTCTGTTTGAGAATCGATTTTGCTTTTTACAATGGAAATTTATCTCAAAATTATTTCACTAGTGGTTTTCACTGAAGGTATTATTGTATAACAAAAAAATTGTTTTCGAAACATTTGACAACAACTTCACATAAAGTTTAATACCATTCCATTATAAAACTCATCTTTTTATTACAGTAAAAAAAAAAATTTCAAATTTTAATCTCAAAAAAACTTTTGTAAAATGCAATCTATTTTTTTCTATTATTTTTTCCAATATTTACACGTTTTTTTTTTCTGTAAGTAAATGATAATTCTTGATAAAACTTGTAAAAAAAATTTTAAACTTAAAGCCTGTGTGTAAACGATGGAACAAAGGAAAAAAATTTGATTTAAACACAAAATCTATAGGCTAATGATTACAAACGAAAAAAAAAATGAGACATCAGTTTATTTTTGTCTTGACTTTAGATTGGAAGCAAAAATATTGGAAATTTTTTTTTTTTTTTTTTGTTGATGCCTGGTCATAGAACGGCAGAAAAAAACAGGCAATTTATTAGCAGATGACTAGCAACTAAACAAAATAATAGATGGATAGTTGAGAAAAGAATAGATAGCAGAAAAGAGAGAGAGAGAGAGCGAACTATGGCTACCTCATTAAATTGATGGAAACAAATAGTACACTGAATGACACACGATGACAGGAATTATTATTGTTTGGAACCCCAACGATAATTAGAAATTATTGACCAAAAGGAAAAGAAGAGACATAGAGCTTTAGTGGAGCGTAGTGCACAAACCCAACCTAGAGATTTTTGGTTTAATTTTGTCGAATTTCGATTAGTGAGTTTTTTTTCTAATATTTATTTTATTTTTTGGCACTGAATAAAACATAATGATAATTCTCATCATTTTATTTTTTCTGGCTAGTTACAACCGTAATGTAGATGAAAATTGTTAAGTCGTCATCATAATAATAAAAAAACCAATAGCTAGTTGTTTTATCTATGTGAAACAAATTTATTGAAACGCTTAAATGTGTGTGCTGCGGTGCTGTTGTGATAATTTTAGATTTTAGCGATCTATCTAATAAAAAACTAAAATAAAATGATGAACAAAAAATAACGAATGTTTAATTTTTTTATCTAATCTAAATTGAAGCAGTTCCACGATCAAATTCGACAAACAAGTTTTTTTTTAATAGAAAATATTGATAGAAAATATATGATTAACAATTTATTTTCATTTTATCACCAGAGTTTTTTTAAAAAACAACATCAAACAGTTTATGTTGTATTTTAACTTTAATTAAAAATTGGTAAATGATTCTATTTTTTTTATCAACCTAAAGTTTATGAATTTGGTGACTATGGTAATAAAATAAAAACTTATTATTTTTTCTTGATAAAAACATTTTAAAAATTTATTTGAATTTATATTTTATAAAATTATTATTCTATTTTTTAGTAGTAATAATAATATTCTCCCTAAATGAAACTAAATCAACTTTTGATTTGATTCGTTTCTAATTTATATTTGCAGAAAAAACCTGATCAAATCAAAACATCAAGTCCATAAACATACACTCATAAGCCTTTATTAAACAGTTTTTTTTAATTAAAACAATTAATTTTTGATAATTCTAGAAAAATTATTCTTTGTCTATTGAAAATGATTTGAAGAGATAGAAAAAAGATTGAAAAAAAACTTTTAATGATTTACCAACTTTTTACAAAAAAAATTCGTTGGCTTATCCAAAACATTAATAAAAAAAAACGAATAAAGAAGGTTCATGTTGTTGACATTCACTTGTCAAGACCAAGAGAAAAGTGATCGATAGCATTGCGTGTGTTTTTCTCTTTTTCTATCTCCTCGTTTTGATTTTATTTATTTTTTTTTACAAAAATAAAATAGAAATTAAAAATTTACAACAAAAGTAACCAAGGAAAATTTTGGCATTAATATAGAATAAAACAAAACAAAAACAAAAATAAACCTGAATTAAAATTTAATGAACTTCTGCTTATCTGCCATTCTTGTTTTTTTTTGTTTGGTTGGTTGGTTTGTTTCTCCAATCTCTTCTCAGCTCTCTGGTCGAATGATGATGGCGGTTTTTGATTAATTAAAACCACGATCAACAAAAGTTTTTTACAGAAAGAAAAAATATTATTCGATAATTAGAAAAAAAGTAAAAGAAGAAGAAGAAGAAGAAAATGATAATTATTATTATCATTTGGTTTTTGGATTTTCAAATCAAAAAAAAAAATTTTCTGTAAAAAAGAATAATTGATGATGATTGAGTTTTTTTTTGTTTTATTTATTTTTAAATAAATAAATTCATTCATTCATCGAATCATTTATTCATTTTCAAATTTTTATTTCTAGCTCACTTCCCAAGCTATGGATAATATGAATATAATATGAGCTCGAACAATGTATAGAACAATGACATGCATCGTTTCATCAATAATCAACAAGTCGATTATGTTTGAAAACGAAAAAAAAAAACATTCAAGCATTGAAATATCTATAAATGAATGACAATTCAAAGGAAAAAAAACCAACCAACAGAAATTCAGATGAATTCAAATCGGAAAAAAATTTTGATTGAACGATAACCGATGAACCGTCTTCATTGGTGAAATGCATCTCATTATTCATCGATATAATCAATTGAATTTTGAATTTTTTTTTATATTTATAATCAAATATAAAAAAATATAAAGATATTCCATTTATATGAAAAAAAATATTCAACTTATCAATGGAAATAAAAGAAAAATTAAATTAGTGGTTTCGAATATCAACCGGAGGAAAAACAACAACTATGGTGTTCATTTCATTCAATTTTTTTTTATTATTTGTTTGTTTAGTCAAGTATTCTTCAATTTCAGCTTGTCACACGCACACACACTCACACAGTTTTTTTTTTTGCTATCTTCTGTTAAGACTGTCACTTTGGGTTCGAGTTTGTGTGTGTGTTTTTTTTCATATAAAATGATTAATTTCGCTAATTAGTATGCATTTCAAGTGTTTGTAGTTTTTTTTTATATTCTAGAGTTGTTGTTGTTATAGAATTCGTATTATTATTTGAAGTTGTTTTTAAGGATTTTTTTTTTGTATAGTTGCAATTTTTTTCCTCAACTTGACCGGTCATTTATTATGAAATGTTGTACGCGCTTGGGTTTCTTTTTTTCTAAGAGCTTTCTCTGAGTTTTTGGAATTTTCTTTCATTCTGATATTGAGAAAAAAAAATTTATATTAAACTTGAACGGGAAAACATCTCACATGCACACACACAAAAAGAGAAAGATACAGACACAGTTATAATATATCAGTTTAATAAAATATATACCAGCTCAAAAAAAGAAAAAGAATTATGATTATTGTTGTAGTTGTTGTTAATAATATTAATTTTCCAAATCAAGTACATTGGCAATAAATTTTGTTTGACATTAAAACGAAACTAAACAAAAAAAAATAAAAAAAAATAAACTTGAAACATTTCAGTTAAATCGCATAACGATTGTTTGATCCAGAAGAATTTTTCCTCTTTTTCTATCTCAAAAAGATTATTTTTTTTTTCTCGAAGCATCTTGTAGTGACTGTGTTATGGTGTGTGTTTTACTTGATTCAAAATTCTGGTCCATAACAGTTTAATATTTATTTATTTGTATTTAACTATTTTTATTTGATCTTTTTTTCATATAAATAAGAAAAAAATAGATATTTTTTTCTATTGTGAAATATCAATCGCCATACAATAAGAGAACAAAAAATTGAAAACAAATAAATTAAATTTCAATTTTTCATCATCTTTTGATCCTTGAGCTCATGGAGTACTTTTTTTCGGTTTGGAAACCCAAAATTCTTTAAATCAATAGATTTTCACTTCAGTTCACAACAACCAGAATGCGTTTTTTTGTATTTTAATTTCTTTTAAAAATAATAAGTTGAGTGAATTTTATTTCTCCAAAAAAAAAAACAACAAACTTTTGTTTATATCTAAAGCAAGAAAAAAACTGTATAACTTATCATATGCGTATCCCAATCGTGGAATAAGTGTCTGTGAGTGTTTGAGCACACAGTATCTGTATCAAATAAAAAAAATCTAAATAACCTATTTCGATATAAATTTTATCAGAAAAAAGTGTCATTAACAGTTGTGACATTTTTGTTTTTTATTTTTTGTTGAAGATTTTCCTCTTTTTTCTAAGAAAAAAACCTTGTTTTTTTTCTTAAACCAGATTTTTTGTTTGTTTTTCGGTAATTTTATTTTATTTTTGCTTGCTTGTTTGTATGTATTGTGTATTTGTTTTGTCAAATTGAAGAGAGTATAATAAATAAGCTTTAATTTATGAGATTAAATTCTAGAATTCTAGCATTTCTTTATGGCAGAAAACAAAAAAAAAAACAAAAACAAAAAAATTTTGTTGTTTTGTTTTTGTTTTAAATTTGTATTGTACTACATTTCTCATTTGTTTTTTTCTAGAAATAATATTGTATTGTTTTTTCTAGCGTAAATCTTTTTTTATTTAAAAAAAACTCTTTAGCTCAAAAACAACAACTAAAAAAAAAAAAAAAATTTGAAAAATAGATTTTAAATCAAGAACTTTTTGAGTGCAATAATAATGGGAAAAAATTACAATAAATGCACAATCGAGGGAATTTTAATTTAAAATTATGATTTTTTTTCTTCTTCTTTGAAAGTTTTCATCAAACAATTAAAAAAATTGATTCAATTAAAGTTGATTACAATTAATTAAAATTTATTTCTGGTTTAACTAGAGAGAAAAGAAAAAACTACCAAATGCTTTATGATTTCTGTCATTTATTTATTTATTTTTCGTTTTATATTTGATCTTTTTGACAGCTTCACTCAATAAATTGATGATTCTTAATTGTTGCTAATTGTTTTTTTTTTGAAAATAGTTCAAGCCAATCAAGTTTTTTTTTTGATGAATTTTATTAAAAGAAACAATTCCACGACAACAACAATACAGTGAAGCAAATGGCTTCTTTTCCTTCTGGCAATGTGTAATTATAGAAAATTTAATTAATTTTTCAAATTATTTTTTTTTTACAATTCTCTTATCGACAACTAAATGGAAAAAAGTTTCAGATTTTAAAAATTTCAGTTTTTTTTTTTTTTGATTGCTATAAATAAACTTTTGACTAAAATTTGGTGTTTCAGTAAACGGTTCAACTAGTTTTTTTTTCAGAGCTATTTTTCTGGTAATTTTCCGTAAAAAAAAAGTTTCTATCAAATAAACTCAAAAAATATTTCCAAAATTTTTTTCGATAACAGAGAAATATAAAAATGGATCTATTTTCCAAAACACGGAGAGAAACGAAAATGTCAAATTCGTTGGCCGAGATGATGGTGTATCTTTGAAAACAGTAAAGAATTTCTGAACTAAAAAAAATACTGTACGTGAATGTTGTTCTTATTTTTTTGGATATCTTGTGTGTGTGTGTGTGTGAAAAATGGCCAGTCATAAATCTTGATTCAATTTGAGCCAATATATACGATACAAACAACATTTGAGAAGAAGAAAAAAAAAATTGCGAGATTAATTCATCCAAAACAACAAACATTGGAAAATTATTTCATCTAAAACTAAGAACTTTTTTTTTTTTGTTCAAAAAAAATATAAAAAAACTAGTTGTGTAGAATTTTGGAAAATAAAACCAACAATTCAGGATTGTTGGTTGTTTTTTTTTCCTTCGTTGTCTCTTCGCTGTTTTTGGATTAGCCTGATCTGAATGAGTGAGAAGAAATTGAAAGCATTGAGAGCGAAAGCGAGAGAGGAATGTTCAAATTCAATTAAACTAAGAACAAGTTACGACAACGACATTCAAAGAATTTTGTTGCTGTTGTTGTTTTTTTTTTTACAAATGTTTTTTGTTTTCTTCTCTGGGATGTCGTCTTTTTTTCTGCTGTTTGAGTTTTTTTTTTCTCGCTGCTAACTTGGAACTTTGAAAGCTTTAATTCAATTTAATTTGTTCCCAAGAAGAACGTCTAGGCAAGAGAAAAAGAAAAAAAATTTGAGCTTAGTATCGAAAAACTAAAAACTAAAACGAAACAACAAACAAAAAGTTAATAGAATTTGTGCTAAAAAAAAAAATTTCGTCTTAGTTGCTGTGGTGGATGGGAAAAAACAAAAATCCAATTTCGATTGATCGAAAAATTGCTTATTTAGAATCTTTTTCTAGTTTTTTTTCTTCTGTTGGTTGTTGTTGGTATCTGCCCAAATTCTTCATCCGTTTCGAATGCTATGTTGTTGTTGTTGTTGTTGTTGTTGTTATTGTTTCTGTTTCATTCTCCTTCAATTCTTGTCGAATTCTATTTTGATTAATTTCAGTTTTCTTCTTCTTCTTTTTTTTTGGTTCCTTTAGCTCTTCAAATAACAAAAATATATATTCTTTTTTCTATTAGTTGATTGTCTCAAGACAAGCACTTTAAAAAACTTTTGAAATAGATTTTTTTATAATACAAACCAAACTACTACTAGAGTTTCAACTCTGGAGACAAATCCACAAAGTATTATTAATATATTTCTTTTATTTTTTAATATAATAATTTAGCTAATAAATTTTATTTTTGACAAATTTTCGTCTCTAGTTTGTTTTTTTTTTTTTTGTTGCTCGTCGAGGAAATGAAATGGAAAAATTAATTATTTAATTATAAATTTTTTTTTATTTTTAATATTTGTTTTAAAAATTTAAAATTTTGATTATTTATTTAAATAAATTTTCATGCTGAAATATTTAATTTTGGTTTGACAAGCTCTTCCCAAAATATGTCAACCATATTTTCTTTTAGAAAAAAAAACTTGAACACAACCAGAATCAAACAACAGAATCGTATCATTGATTCTAGATTCAATTCTACAAGTTTTTACTCTTGCTACAATTGAATCTCTTGGCGTTTCAATGAAAACTTTTTTAGATTTTTTTACGATGAAAACAAATACTCTTGGAATTTGGTTTTTTAATTTTTTACAGTGTTTAGATGAGTGTCACTCTAGTTTTTCAAATAAACTCGGTCTTTTCTCATCATAAATACTGTTTGCTGAGAGAGTTATTTAAAAATTTCAATAAAATATTTATATAGATATAGATTTGAAGAATTTATTTTTGTCGAATTTGTCTGATTCGCGGAAGCTTGCACCCAAAACACAACGTGAAAATGTTTTCTCGACAACAACACGCCAACAACTAGCGACTTGCTGTACCAAATTCCTCGGACAATCTTCTACTCATTTTCATTCCAATAGTTCACTCACTTTGCCCGAAATGATTAATTCAATTTTGATATATAAAAAAAAACAGTATTTCAATTATTCTAACTGAACCGTAACCAGTTGGCTTGCGAGTTTGAAGAGAAATAAAATTAAATTCAGCTGTTGTGCTGAAAAAAAAAGAATCTAGAAAAAAAAGTTTTGCATGAAAATCTGAAAAATTAATATCGAGGAAGAGAATTTAATTTAGTTTTTAATTTAAAAAATTCTTTATATTTCTGTAGAATCCAGAATCTTTAGATTCTAAATTCTCGAATTAATTTTACCAACAAAAAAAATTTCTTCTAATCGATCGCAATTTTTTTAGATTCAATGAAGAATATCTTCTTTTTCGATTTTGACTATTCGAACAAATAAATGAATCTTTATTTGAAAAATAAAAATTTAAATTTCAAACAACATAACAATGGTTTTACCACCATTATAATCATCGTTGTTGTCTTCGTCATTACACCGTCATTTATCAGGTGAAAGGTCGAAAAAAAAATAATAGTTTTAAGGCTCGAAGAAATCAAAGCACAGATGCATCCATGTTCGACGAGAATAATTTTGTTTGTTTGTTCGTAGAGTTTATTTCTATATTTGTGCTTTTGATAATATTTTATTATATAATACAATAGGAATTACTGAATGTAACAGGGACCCCTTGTAGTGTCGCTTGTCATCACTTTGATGAATTTACGTAAACTTTTTTTTTCTCTACTCTATTTCATCCGTATATAAGAGAAGAAAAAATCCGTATAATGGTTTTTTTTTTTGTTTCATTGCCTAATGTTGTGTGTGTTTTTTTGACCTCTATGTATAAAAAAATTTCACTTGTTGGTTGACTGTGTGTGTGTGTGTGTTTGGGTGCTTAGTGTGGTTATTATCTTGTTTTCGTTGGCTGGTTCTTTCTTTAAAAATTTTTGTTTTGTTTTTTTTATTTTTATTGTCATTTATTAACATTGAAGGAATGAATAAAATAAATTAATGAATGACTGAAAAAAAGAGAAAAAGCTCATCAAAAGCCAAACTAAAAGAAAGAAAGAAAATTTTTAAGGGGTCATCACCATCATTATTATTCCAATTTTTTTTTTTTAAAAGTTTTGTTTTAAGGTTTAACTGTTTTGCTGTGATGCTGTTTCACTCTGGTTGTATGTGATTCAAATCATCATCTTTTTCAAAGATCTTTTTTAGAATACCTGATATTCAAAGATTTCCTTTAATAATGATAATGATAATAATAATCAAACAACAGCTTTAAAACACAAACATATATATTCGTTCACATCGAACCAAACAGCACACACACACACACACACACAGACAATCAGAGAGAAAACAATTTGCATGCCATGGAACCGCCTTCCAAAAAGAACTCCATATAATTTCAAACAGTCGAATGGCTTGCTTCACCAATGTGATGATGTGCTTCTTTTTTTCTATGTTGTTATTTGGTTGGCCTTATATATTTTACCATTTAATTTATTTTAGTTTTTCTTCTGAAAAAAGTTTAGCAAACAAGAACTAAAAGAAGAATGCAGCCATCCAACCAACCAAACATTTCATTCATTCATTCAATTCATCTTTTTATTTTCATTTCAGACAGCCGCAAAGATCTCGTCAAAGTTGACACGCACAATCAACGTGCTTCGCTTCTTTTGCTTTCAACTCGCTCTCTCTCTCTCTCCCATTCAATGTTAAGGCATTTATTTAATTTTTTTTTCTCGTCTTCTGGCGTACACATTTCATTATTTCGAACCTGTCATTTGCTGTTTGATGCCGTATGTTGTTTGTTGGTTGGGCATTCGTTTTTTTTTCCTAATGTTCGGGGAACGGTTGGTTTTAACAATCTCCTCTCTCTGCGATAGTCTCTACTATTCGTAGGGAAAAGAAAGAAACGAAAATGTTAAGCGAAGAAATGTTGAGGCAAACCGAGGGAACAAACGTTGAGAGGAGAAGCTGCACAGACTATGAAGAAGGAGGGAAAATGGCATACCTAAACACACACACACACATTTGAAAGACAAAACAAAAACAATAATAATGAAACTACACTGCAATGCAATATGCATAACTCAATGAGTTATTTTTCTTTCAAATTTTTTCTCGATTTTTTTTTTACCTGCCACATTGAACAACATTCACGTAATTCGGGGTTTAATACTTCCCGAGATATTTTGGGAATTTTCAAAAGAAAAATTTTTTTATCTAAAAAAAAATACATTAAACAAAGTGGATACCAATCAAACGAATCGAGCTTTTTTTTTGGATATCAGAGTGAAAAATCCATCAGGCGAAGTCTTAAATTCGTTGGTTTGATTTTTATAACGTTTGTTTTTTTTCACTTGATTTGATTAAACTTTACATTCAATCAGAGAGCGAAAAAATTTTTTAGCAAAAAGTTTTTTTTTGTTTTTCTTCATGTCATATTCGGATCAATTTTTGTTGTTGTTGTTGTTTTGCTTTCTTGTTTGTTTATTTAAATAAAAAATTCGAAGGTTTGAGAATCGATAATACGATATATTCGGATAGCAAAAAAAAAACAAGAAAAATGATTCACGAATCAATCAAGCTCCTAATAAGCCTACAACCATAAAGTAGACGATTTCTATATTCAAACTATACACAAAAACAAGAAGAGAAAAAAGAATAATCTGCATATATTTATCGATAAAAAACATCACCCGAAAAAAAAACCAAATAAACTATGAACAACAACAACCAACTAAAAAAAAACTCATTAATTATTCATATGCCGAAGACACATTATTCTAACACGCTAAGCTATATTCACTTTCATTGAGAAGAAGAAAAAATATTTGAAAACTATTAGATCTTTTTCAGTTTTATTTCTTTGTTTAATGTGTGGTGAGGTCAGTGTGTGTGTGTGTTGGTGGCGGGGGTTTCATGCCGTGTCTGATATGTAATTGTTTGATCAGTGGCTCCCAGAGACCATACACAGCGATTGAATACAACATTAATATTCGATTCGATTATTTTTTTTTTCTTGGTCATTATTATCATCATCATCTGACCACAAACTTTACAAGGTTGATTGTTCAAATTTTTTTTTTTTCACATCAAGATATTCTTGATGAGAAGAGTGTGTGTGTGTGTGTGTGTGTATACTCTCTGAGAGTTTGATTGTGTGATTCATTGGAATCTAGAGAGAACAATCACTAAAAGAGAGAGAGAGAGAGAGAGAGAAAGAAAGATGCGTTGTAAATTTATTCCCAACAAGTCGACTGTCAATCAAAATAATATAGAATTTTTTTTTTTTGTTCGCTGTTGTTGTTGGCTTTTTTAATTTTAGTTTTATTTCAAGACACACAGCAACCAAAAAAAAAAGAAAATTTTTTAATAGCTCTAAACTCGACTTCAAAACCCTGAAGCCTGAAAACAACATTATTGAAATTTTTCACTTTAATAATTATCTAGGATTTTGAGAAAAAAAACTGTTCATTTCTCTCCTATGTATAGATAATAACAATAATCACTTTATCTGGAATCTAGAAAAAAAAATTCTATTACTAAAACAGTAGTTTGATAAAATTTAGATTGTTCTTGTGGTAAAAAAAAATTTTGTCGAAGTTTTAGACAATGCAAAAAAAAAAAAATAAAAATATTTGCATTAAATTATAATTTTTGTTAAAAAAAACATAACTAGAGAATAATATTCAAACATCTTCTCATCACCATCATCATCCTCATCATCAAAATGAATATAATCAAAAATTTTTTCAGAAAAAAAAACATTTTAAATTTCTTTTTTGACAAACAATGCAAAAAAATCTTTATAGCTAAAAAATTCTAGCTTTACCTTATTCTAATAGAAAAAAAAAATTTAAATTATTTTTTTTTTGTAAAAAAACAGAAAGATTGCTATAAAACTTGAAATTTTATAGCTCGATAAACTCTTTTTTTTAGTGATTATTGTTTTCTATATTTTTGGCTTTGATTTGGAAAAAAGTACGCTAGAAAAAAAAGATATTAATTGCTTAAAAATATTTTCTAGAAAATTCTTCGAATAAACAGAATGTTTTTTTTTCATCTGTATTTGAAAACTATCTTTCTTTCGATCATTGTGAATGGCATTTACACACGCGAAAATTTTCTTCTAAAATTGAAACGCAGAACTCAACCCGAAAAACGTACAAGACAAAACTAAAATTCAGAAAAAACAAATTTTTTTTAGAGTTTTGGCAGAATGATAATAATAATTAAAAATGAAATATTTGACGTTTCATTATTTGTTGTATTAAAAAAAGAAAATTTTATTTATTTATTTGCTTTGATAATTTTTTTTTTGTTTCCCTCAAGTTCTCAAGGAAATAAAACAAACAAAATGTATGAAATTGTGAACATGGAATTTAAAATTAAACAACAACAAAATGAAAAGTTCGATTTTTGTTTGCTTGCTAGATTGTTATATTTCAAAAATTTTCTCAAAAAAAGGTACAATTTCATATATTTTGTTTGTTTTTTGTTGCAAATGATAAATCATCAAGAAAAATAATTAAAATAAGAAATATGTTCAGTTAATTAGTTATTCTAGATTTTTTTTTAAAAAATTATCTCTCTGGGTATTATTGATGTGAATGTGTGTTAAACATTTAAAACATTTTCAAAAAAAATAAAATTTAATTTGAAATGTAAAATATATTAATCATATTTCATTTGAGATAATACTATTGATTTGGAAAGTTTTCTAAAAAATTTATGAATTTCTGAAAAAAAGTCGAGGCAATTTTTCAGTTTTTGATGTTTTCTGACGAAATCTTCTTCTGAATTTTATATTCTTCTAGCTGATCTGTGTTTTATTGACTTGGTACTTTTTTGTTTCTTCATAGTCATTATTTTCATACATACGAACATTTGACGACAAACATTTTTTCTTTTACCAAAAAAAAAAAAAAGCTAATAGGAAAATCTAAATGAAATTGTTACGATCACCACAACATAAAATCAGATGGAATCAAAACCAAGATTGCCTTCTTTAAATGAATATGAATGAAATAAATATTAAAATAACGGTAAAAAAATCCAAGGACAAAATTGCTGTTTTTGTTTTTTTTTTTTTCATAAAAAGAGATTTGCATTTTCAGCATAGTGAAAACGAAAATCTAATAAAATATCATTGTCATCATCATTGTTGAAATCGAAATTGTTCTAGTTGAAGTCGTTCTTTTCGTATTTTTATTAGTTGTACAATTTTCGGTAACGAGCATATATTCATATTCAAGGCTCAATATTTTCGATCAAACAAACAAAAAACATTAGATATTTTTTTTACTGGGAACCCTAGTTCCTCGTATCTGTTTGTCACAAAGCAAGACATGTATTTGCATTAGTTTTTCTGTGTGTGTGTGTGTGTGTGTTGGTTGCTTTTTCCAACATGCTCGTTGTTCGGTATTGTACTTGATTCGAAAAAAAAATCATAAATTTTTCTTGCTATGAATATTTTAGGTTAATAAAATTTATATATTACATGCGAACAGTAAAGACCCGAGGATTTTTTTTTTGGAGAAAAAAGCCAATTATCTGCACACCAATACACACCAACAAACACTCACCAAAAGACATTCGCATATAATAATTCCATTCAATATCTAAGTATTGTGCTCTATTTGTGGTTTCACTCGGTCCGAAACTGATGTTGATGATTACAGGATTTGTTTTTCGCCGCACTACTTATGCAATATCAAGATATCATCATGATGATGGTTAGGATATTCTTTTATTTATTGAAAAAATTCAAGTCACAAGAAATGAATAAAATAATAGTAGTAATGATATTAACAGTAATGAATGCTCTATAACAAACATAGAATAATCTTCAAACTAGCAGTAATAATGATTGCTTCGCATTATACTTCCTAGGTCCAATAGTAATAAAAATTTGATTATTGTCTCAATTAGTGAGTAGACCAATGAAAAATTATATTTAGAGAATTCCAAATGTATAACTTATGGATAAAATAGTTTTTTTTTTAAATTTGTCAGATTTGAAGGATATTATAATTTTTAACCACTTCAACTTTTAAAGAGAAAATTTTTTTTTATATAGTATTTTTTAGTTTTTTTTTGAGCCAACAAAAAGAATTGCTTGAAATTTTATTGACTTTTTTTCTATGTTGTTGGTTCTGTTTTAAGCAACAATATCAAATTACTTTTTCTAGTTTTTTTTTTATTTTTCGAAAAGAGAAAATTAAAGTGATATTAAAAAAAAAGAATGAATGAAATTTTAAACTCTGAAAACCGAGATACTAAACTTGAAAAAATAGTGTGAGCGTACATATATTTATATTAGATAATGTAATAATTTTCGATATTCAAACTTTAAAAGCACGAAGAGAAAAAAAAACAAACTAAATTGAGTCACTTACGAAAGAGATTTATGGCGTCTCGTTATTTTTTTTCTATTTATTTTCTACTTCACTTTCTTCTTGACATTCAAATCAACTTTCTATTCTTCTTTCTGGTTAATATTAGTCTCTAATCATAAATGAAACTCAATGTGTGTGTGTTTGTGGAAGCGTTTTCCATGTTCACTGATTAAAGATATTTAGTTCAAAAAATTCTTTCAAAAATGTCAAATAAATAACCAAAATTTCTGTTTGTTTTACAATTATTCAATTTTATAATTTAAAATATTTAATAAAAAAAATTAAAATTGCTCATCTTTTTCCATTAAAAATTGAAATAAACTCGGGGCTTTTTTCTTGAAATAAAATGAATCAATGATTTTTTTTCAAATTGAAAACAAAACATTGAGAAAGAAACTAAGCAAAAAAGTTTCCTATTCAATTCTAGAATAAAACAAAAAGAGAAGGAAAAACATTTCAAAAATGCAAGATTGAGAAAAACCTCCAAATCCAAGCAACACTAGAAACTAAAATTGCAATAACAGAATTTGAAAAAAAAATTGGAAAAAAACGAGAAAGAAAAAGAGAAAAAGCTAAAAAGAACCCAAATTGAACGTAACTAGAATCCAACATGCCATAATGATAAATGACATTTTTACACTAAATGGACGTCTCAGGCCCAAAGCATCCAACCAACCGATTCTATCATGAACAACATTTCTATCTAGGAAACCAGAGGAGAAAAAAATAGAAAAAAAGTTCAATATACAGAACTCAGTCAGGAAAAGAACCCAAAGTTTAAGTTTCTTTTTTCTATGTCTCTTTTTCTTTTTTTTTTTTCTTTCGATACAACAACGTTAAAGCTTAAAAAAAATTTTAGTCAAAGAAAACGGCTGGTCAGAGCTTGAAAAAAATAGAGAAAAAAATAGCTTTAGTCAAAAGAAATTAACCAAAAAGAAAGCGTCTTAACGGCTTTTGAGCATCATTTGTGGAAAAAAAACTTGTGAAAAAAAGAATTACCCGACAGTAATTAGAATTAAAGTCACATAGCGTGTGTGTGTGTGTGTGTTTTTTCCAAAAAATTCGAAGCTTAAGCTAGAGAAAAACAAAGCAAAAAAAAAATTAACCACTAGGGCGTCAGAATTTTAGTTTTTAAAAAACTTCATTTACCAATTTTCAAGAGTTTTGGAATCAGGCTCAAATATTTTTTCTTCTTCTGTTGACTCAAAGACTTGTTTTGTCGTTTTGGTTTGAAACCTGGAAAAATAAAATTTTTCTGAATTTTGTGTTTGTTTCGAAAATTTGAAGCTACACAAAAATAACTCATCATAAAAAAAAAATTAATAAAATAAATGTTATAAAGTTTTCCTCTCTGCTAGATGCAATCAAAATTTTGCTACTAGTTTCATAGCCGTTAGCTATCCGGTCAATAAAGGAAAAAAAACTCATGACAAACACCGCAAAAACAGAGAGAATGCCAACAAAACAAATAACAATTTCATTATAATTAATGACAATGCAAGTCCAGTGCAAAGTTTCTACTTTTTCGATTTAGTTTTTCTAGTTTCGGTGTTTTGAATTGAGAAAAAAAAATGAAAATAAAACAGTCCATTCTAGTGTTCATATTAATCATTCTAATTAAAGAAAGTGAAGCAAAAAAATAAAAATAATAAAGAATTGAACCCAACAAGCATAGATAAATTGAAAAACTTGCACTTAAATACATTATTTTTTCAACTAGAACAGCAAAAAAAAACTAGCTCTAGGGTTTTTTTCGATTTTTTTTTTCGTTGTTTCATATCAATTCATACAAATGATAAAATTCTAGAATTTTAACACAACAGCGAAAAACAAACAGACTCATTCAACAACAAAAAAAAATTAATTAAAAAAAATGAAACTTTTTGAAATTATTTTTAGAGACCTTAGAGAAGAGTAATCCAAAACAACTGGTCAATGTTTCAACTGAACAATATTACTTTGAATTTTAGAAATTCTCTTTAAACTTATGCTTTCTATTGAATAAATTCAGTTTATTAAAATCGCAAGAAGAAAAATTTATGTTTTAAAAGAACAAAACAAAATTGAAAACTGTTGTTGTTGGTATTGTGACAAACAAACAAGCTGAAAAACCTACTAAAGTTTTTGGCATTGCCATGATAATTATCCTAAAACAATTCTTATTTTTTTTCCTGTTGATAACATAGTGGGTAATTTATCAATACTTTTTCTCAGTTGTTCTTGATGGTTAAGTATACTTTCGAAAATTATCATTTACTTAAATTGCGCTGAGATTTCTGAGAGTTCCTTTTAGCTTTGATTAATTTTTTTTTTCATAGAGAAAAAGAGAGCCAAAAAAAAAAAATTTCAAAGCTTTAAGAAAAGAAGCTCAAAAACATACAGTACTTTTCGAGTTTAAATCAGAATAAAGTTAAGTTTTGTTTTAAACTCTTCACTGGAAAACGAACGAACGAACGAACGAACAAAAAAAAATTGCAATCAATGAGTATTGCTCTTCCGATTGATTGCCAATTACAGGCGAACAAACGCAGAAGAACCCTATTATTAGTTACAAACCCTAATGCTTTAGATGGAAAAACTTTTTTTTTCTTTTTTCTTTTTTTTTGGCTGTATGTTCTCTGAGTGTTCACATTTATGTGAGATACACAGCACAGCACACTGAGCATACACTTAAAAGCTTTGTCATGTTCAGTTTTAATTAAGAAATGCAGCAACAACAACAACAACAACTCAGAAATAAAATTGGATTGCTTTTTGTTGGAACTTGCAGAGGTTTTACGTTATATGAAGAAATCGAACAATTTTTTTTCTCTTTTTTGAAACAAACTTTGTTTTTTTTCATTTGAACCATTTTAAGTTTAAAAATGAATTTTCAGCCCCAACTTGCTAGAACCCGAACCGTTCTTATGACAAAACATACTATTAAAAATTTAAACAAAAGTGTAATAATTAGTTTAGGCAGTGAGCAGAAGCTTCTCAAGTTTTTCTTCTCTAAAAAAAAAAACTTTTTTTTTTGCATAAAGTTGGCTCTAGCTTTCAATCATTTTTTTTTCTCCTGAGTTTTCTTCAACTATTGAAACAGAACAAAAATTAATTATTACTTTTATTAACAACAACAGAACAATTACAAAAAGGTTTACTATCAAAAAAGTTTTGAACGGGAAAAAAATTCATTTAAAATCTTGGTTGGTTAGAGAATCTGAAATTTAGAAAAAAAAACTTTTTTTTTCTATAAGAAAAAATAAATGAATGAGAAACAAGAATCTATAGAAACCTAGAAAATTTGGTTTAAGATTTTTTATATTTCAAGTGATAAGAACAGTGATTATATCAGTGGTACGATTCTAACTTAAAGGGCAGTTTTAGAGAATGACCAATTAGCTTAAAAGTGTTAAAATAATAATAATCATTATGACAATCATTGTTTGATTGCTCCACGCGTTCACAAACAGTTTCTTTCCGTTTTTTTTCCATCTAACAACTACTGTTAAAGCTTCTGTTACTTTTTTTTCTCTATCTGATATACTTATGTTAAATGATGATGATAATGATGACCATTATATTTATTTTAACAATTTATAAATAATAGCTGTGTTCACTATTGGTGGCAGGGTCCGAGTTTTCTTTTTGGTCGAACGAAATGCTAGGGAAAAAATTGGTACTGTGAGGAGTGGGAAAGCTAGAAAGAAAGAGAGAGAGAGAGAGAATGGACAATGATGATGATGATGACCAGTGGTTGATATAACAATTCAACAACAGTAGTAATAATAATAATCATCATCATAATGATAATAATAACAGAAAATAACTAATAGCAATAACAAAATTGATTTTGTCCAAGTCTATTTTTTTGTTTGGTCTTGATTTGAGTTTGGTTAAAAAATAATTAGGAGCTTTTTTCCTACCACTGGTTTAAGTCACTCACTATCGTCATAATCATCGATGATGATTGTGTCTAGTGCCTACACCACCAATCTCCGTTCAATTGGTGTTACAATTAGGGATGAAAAGTATCTGTAATTTCTTAAAGTCAGTTTCTATATTATCGTATTCTGAAAATTCATTTTGAGTTTATTATTGGAACTTAATCAATAAATTTATAACATTCCGATAATAAAGTTATAAAAAATAATTCTCATATTGTTCTTGAGAATTATCTCTAATTTTTATTGAAACGATAATAATTGTAAAACTTTGTAAAATCTAAATGTCAAATTAAGATTTTGCATTGAAATTTAAAAAACCAAGAAAAATAAAACAACCAATTTGGTTGTTGAAAAGGTAATGATGAAGCATTCAAAATTGGTTCTGTGTATTGATAATTGTTTGTAGTATGTAAAAATACAAAAATCTAATTAATTTATTTATACAATTAAATTCATTATAAAAAAACCAACCAAGCATTTAACTTGATTTCAAGCAAATAACTTATTTATTTATTAATTGAGAATAGTGATGACATCATAGATATATTTAAAGGTTTTAGTTTAGCTAAAATAAAAACTCAAGATTTTTTAAAGATTCAACTGAAGATTTTTTTGTTTTAAAAGATTTTTTTTTTGTTTCTCAAAGCCAAGCATTGGGTGCCTTTCATCGTTGCTCAACAAAAACGTTAACAACAACAAAATGTCAAAACAATAAATTATCTGATAATATTTTATTTTATTTATCATTTTTTATCATTTTGGTTTCTGTTTTTGTTGAAGAAAAACTATAAATAGTTTTTTTTTTCGCTGTTGTCTTCGAGCTTCATCTTCTCGGTCTTGAGCAAAGAAAGCGAGCGAGAGAAGAAAATAAATTAAACTTTATCACGAGTGAAGTCGAAAGGCAATTTCATTCATTGATTCATGATGATGATGATGATGAACATGATGGTAGTATATGGTGGTAAATATCACACACACACACACATATCACCAACATACCAACATGATAAATGTACTGATAAAAAAAAACTACCACCATTCATATTCACTGTCTTCAAATTAAAAGTATTTTGAAATTTGATTTTTTTCCTTTTCTTTCTACTACTCAAATTACTGTTGTTTCATTTCAAGAAGTTAGAAAAACACTCAAGAAGAAGAAGAAGAAGGAAAAAATGGTTCAATGATTTCCAAACCAGAGTGGTAGCTCAAATTAGCTTTCATTAACCCAATGATGAGGATGGCGATAAGGTACTAATAACAGGTAACTAAGAAAATGTGACAACTGATTAATTGAATACAAACAACGACGTCAACGACGAAAGTCATTGAAGAAAACCTCAAGCTTCAATCCAATTTTTTATTCAATCTAGAGAATCAATGTGATTTTAGAGTTTATTTTTGTTTAATCTATTTTTTTTTTCTTTTGAATGATTCATTGAAAAAAACAGAAGTTTAGATTTTTTAAAAAATCGTTTGAAACGTTTTTTGTTTGAAATAAAATATTCAATTTTGATAAGACAAAAAAGCGTTTTTAGCTGTTTTTTTGTAATTTTGTTTTTTTGATTTTTGAATACACGTGACTCGATTTATTTGTTTGATTTAAATTAATCTATTTTCTCTGAATAAGTGAATTTTATTATCTTATTTGTTCGAGAAATCAAAATTCAAATTCCTAGCTAGTTAAAAATAGAAAAAAAATCCTTTATCTGTTGTTTTGATCAGTTAAAAAAAAAAACTTCAAACTCTGATTCAACTGTGAAGAAGAGGTTCAAATGATTGATTCTAATGAAATAGTCGAATTACAAAAAAAATAAATGAATAACCAAAATGATCTTTATCCGGTGATTTTTTTTATACTAGAAGGATACATTTTCAGTCAAAAATAAATAAATGAAATTCAAACATTGGGTTTAATTGAATATCTCAAAACAAACAGAAACTAAAGCAAACGATCAGAAACAAAACGGCTTGGGAGGATTTCGTTTTTTCATTCTAAAAAAAACCAAAAATTATAAATCAATGTCAGCCTCAAATAAGTCGAAACTTTTCAAGCGCAACAGTCTTTTTTTCTAATCAAGTTTTCCATCTCAAAAATAATCAACATCAGTGATTAATAAATAAATTTGAACAAAAAAAATACGCCGAAAAACACTGTTCACCACAACAAGATTTTAAGTATTTGATATTTAATTTAGAAGTTTAAATTAATTTTTTTTTCTTTTAGTTTTCAAAAAAAAAACAGATTTGTCACAAAATATTTTAATATTCTCGTTTTTTAATTTTAAGATATTTAATCTTTAAATTATTTATTCAAGCAATTTTTATAAAACCGACAAGAAGATTTAGCAGAAAAATAAGGATTTGATTAACTCTTTGATTTGACTGGTTTGTTTACCAAAGTTCTTCTGATTCATGTTTTCAAATTGATTTTTCTTGTGGAAAAATTAAATTTCTAACTTCAGTTTAATTTGAAATTAAATTTTGAAGAAAAAAATTTCTATTGAAACCTAAATGTTTGAAATTCAGCGATAGAAATAAGCAGAGAGAAAAACAAATAAACACAATTATTAATTTGCGAAGTGAAAAAAATCAAATCGATATAATTCTACAGAAAGGAAAAAACGTTATTCAATTTTACAAAATTATTATTCTAAAAAAATCAAATTCTCTTAACATTGTTGTTTTATTTTTAAAGCCTCCTGGCTATTTAATTATTTATTTTTTCAAATAAGAGGAAAACAACAACATTATTTTTTTTTTTTTTGACTGATACAGGAATCGGAAATTTTTGGTAATTTCCCAGCAGCAGTAGTAGTTTACCAGTTTGGTTTATTATTAGTTTGAGCTAAATAAAAAATGAGTTTGTTTTTTTTCTAGGATTTTTTCGTTTATATATTAATAAGCATTTTGGTCGTTGTGTCATCTTGGTATTCCTGTTTTTTTTCGTTGTTGTTGCTGTTCATTTTAAAGTTGTTTCATTTTATTATTGGACTTTTTCTCCTCATTATTATATGATGGAGCCAATTGATGGGCCAAAATTGATATCACCAAACAGCAAGGAAATATTAAGAAGAAACAAAAAAAGCAAACACTAGCCAAGCCTAACAACCTAAAAATGACAAGAAAAAAAAAAAAAAGAATCAACACTACCACTAATGGTATTCGTCTTCAGAAAGCCAAACACAATTTCAATTATATTTTTTTTTCGTTCGGTCTTTTTCATCTAGTTGAGATTTTTTTTTTGCTACGTATCGAGCTGATCCAAACAAAGTTGTTTTTTTTTTCTTTCTCGGGCCAGAGAAAAGTTTCGGCGTACATCTGTGTGTGTGTGTGTGTGTGCGGGTTTTCTTCCAGTATAGTAATAACAATATCCTAACCGTAGTGAAAATGGGTGATCATTTCATTTTTGAAATTGAAATTCTCTTTCCATTTTGTTTTTGTTGTTGTCGTCGTCGTTGTCATTGACAAACAACAACAACAACAAAATAGCAAAAACTTTTCTCAACAATACACAACAAACGCACCAACAGAATATTCCCTATATTCGGGGTGTCGAAGAATTGGCATCTCTTTTTTTAGGTCTTTCTTTTTTTTTTCGTTCGGTGCTTTAATTTAATTTTATTATTATGGTTTTATCAAATCGGTTGACAGTTTGACAAGAAACTGCAACAACAAAAACAAAATGAAAACGAGAAAGAGAGCAAGAGAAAAAAAAAGATAGAGAATAGGATTCAATTTAGAAAAGAAGAATAAATAAATGAAAAAAAAAATCGAAAAATAAAATGGCGCGCCAGCCAACAACGCAAGTGAATGACATTATCTTGGTACGTTATCTTCTTCTTCTTCTTCGTCGTTGTCGTCTATTTTTTCCATTTTATTATGAGTAAACAACCAAATGAAATAACCGAAAAACATGGTTGCAGGCATTTTCTCTTTTTTTTTCGGCTCTCTGGATTCTCATTTTACTTTTTCAAACTTTGTTTTTCGTTTTCGTGTGTTTCGAAGAAAAATAATCATGGAAACTTTTAAAATTTAATTTCTTAAATCAAATTCTTTCAAGATTTTTTTTTTGGAGGAAGGTGAAAAAAAAAGAAAATAAATCTTTTTTGTAGATGCATTTAATATGTTTTTACTACGGAGTTTTTTGATCTAGATGTTTGCGGTAGTTTATGTTGTTTGCTATTCAATATGTTTGAAAAAATTTGATTTGAAAAAAAAGTTCCAAAAACTTGTTTGTTTTTAAATTTGAATTATTTTTCAATTTTCCAAGACAGCAGGAAAAAACTGTTTATAATTAAATTATTAAAATCAAGAATTTTTTTAAAAAACCCTAGTCAAGCGTTCTAAATTTGAAATTTTCTATTTAAATTTTTTTATCTAGTTGAAAAAAATATTCTTTACAAGAAAAAAAACACGCCAATAGATTAATCAATCAATACGTTAATTGAATCTATTCTTTGATTTAGTAAAGCATTAAATATAATTTTAAATTCTTCTAATTTTAAATAAAATCGCTACATAATTCATTTTTTCTAATGAAACCAATTTTTATGATACCATGTGAAATAATCATCAACTAATAGCAGAATGTGAAAAATAGCTTTGTTATGTTGTTTTTGGACATGATCAGAAATGGAATATCGTTTTTGGGTGTCTTTTCTAGTCGAATAAAATCCGTTTTACACACAAAAAAAACATGATGACCGACGATTACAATAATAATTTTTGGTTGTTGTCTATTCTATCATAATCATTATTATTGTTTGCCAGTTGTATATAATATCCTGAAATTTTAAAATTACATTTTACTTATTTCATTTTTTAAACATGATAAGCATTGATATAATAATTGTTTGTTAGAAAAATTTGTTTTTTTTGCTTAAACACAATAAAAAATCACAACAAAATTCAAAAAAAAAAAATTTTTTTTTGATGCCTAAATTGATTTTCTTTCAAACTAACGCAAAGTTTTAAATTTTTTGTTTTTTTCTTCTTTTATTCTTACACCCAGACCATTATAAAAAATTTACTAAAAAAAAAGATGTGATGAGGCTGAGATTTTGTTGGTTTTTCTGGGTTTAAGAAAAAGTGGTTTTCTGTGTGTGCGTGTTTTCATAAACAAACATTTTTTTTTTCAAAAAAAATGCTTTTTACGAGAAAAAAAAACTATATCCTTTGTCTATGCCACTTTCCTGTATATATTTTATGCATTTTTTTATAGAGTTTTTATTATGAGAACTCAAAACATAAAATACACACGGATACGATCATTATTCTTTGCTGTTAAATTTCTTGTTTTATTTCATTTGTGTTTCTTCAGAAAAATTTGAGTTTTTTTTTTTCTGTATAATGTATACCACATTGAAACAAGAAGACAAAAGAGGAGAAAAGATTTTTATTTTCAAGGCGTTGATTTATATATCATTTTTGTTCCTTGTGGCCACATCAAATAGAATCAACTGTCAAACGACAGTTGATAGTGGATTCTATCGAAAAACACACACACACAAATACAAAAAGCTATTTTTTTTTAACCCGAAAGCCATTTCTGGTTTATTATTACTATTATTATTCAACATAACGCACATTGGAACAGTAGAACAACTTTTTAATGCACTAAGAGAAGAAAACAACAACAACAAACAATAATAATAATAAAGATTCAGTGTCAGCAAGAGATTGAGTCGAGTCGTTCAATTTGATGCAGAGCACAAATAAATGTATCCCATACATATATTATACCCCAAACGATGTCTCTTTAATTTTCTTTCTTTTTTTCTCAGTATATCTATTTAATATAATTTTATCTGATCAAATAATGGAAACGAATTACTACTAGAGAGAAAGAAAGAAAAAAAGATGAAAATTTTTCTGTTGGAAAACTTTCATTTTTCTTCCAAACTAAACTGAAAAAATAAATAAACAAAAAATTAAAGACAAGAAAATGGTGCCTAGGGTATATCAATCCATTTTTTACAATTTATCTAGTTCTAAAAAGTAAAAAAATGAGAAAGAGAAAAAAAAGTAAACTTGAAATAAACTTTTACCATAAATAAACACCACACACACACATCCATAAACATTATTTTTAGAAAAAATTCTTTTAAAGTTCTATTTTTTTTTTTTAAATTTTTTTTTATTCAGAAAAAAAATCTCATTTATTTATTAATCATTGAAAGATTTTAAGTTTCAATCTTTTGGCGTGGAACAATCGATTATTATAATACCAATGTTTGATTATAATACATGTTTGTTGGAAATAAAAAAAACGTGAAAAAATTTTGAAATATCAAAAATTTTAAAATTCTACTTCAAAAAAATTTATTTGAAGTTTTGAAATTTCTTTTTTAGCAAAAAAAATATATTGATAGGCATTTGATTTAATTTTGTTGTTGTTGCCTATTTATTCAAAGCACACATGGTATTTTCCAGAATAAAAAATAAATAACTGAATAAGTTTTAAAACCGACTATTTTTTGAAAAATTAAAAGAAACAACAACTAAAAATGCCGATACAGCAAACACCAAGAGGAAGGAACAGAATTCTCTATTTCACCATTAAAAACAAAGACTAGCAAAACTTCAAAACAAAAAAAACAGAATTTACAGACTTTGTGCTTTGTTTGACGTGGAAAAATTTGTACTGAACTTTTTTGTGTATTCTGTATTTTTTTTTTTTTGTATCTCTCTTCGTTTTTTGATTGATGCCTCAAATTCGCTTGGTCAGTTTCTAACATTAAAGAAACAACAGCTACAGAAAAAAAAATCGAAAAACATAAGAATCACCGAGCAAAACAAAATAACAACAAAAATAATAGAAAATGTTGCTGAAAGTTTTGGAATACGCTGGAACAGAAAAAAAATTATCTTTTAGTTTTTATTATATTTTCATTATTCCATAGTAGTGGCTATTCATTTTTTTTCTTCTTGTTTCGTTTTTGCTTTAGTGTGCATTTTATTCTTTTTTTTTTTTTGAAATATAAAAAATCTAAAAAGAATATCAGTCTTTGAACAATCAGTAGAGTAATAGAATCATGCAATTCTTTCAATACTATTTTTCCCTATATTTTCTTTCGATTCATTTCACTTTCAGATTTTAGTTTGGCTGTTGTTCTCTTCCAAGTCTGCCATTGATTTTGTTTTTTTTTATAGAGACCATGGTAATATGGTTCCTCGCCACGAACTCAAACAATACTTCACCAGAAAAAAACTTCATTTTATCGTTTTTTATTGTTGGTGTTTGGTCAGTTTTTTTTTAAAGAAAGATGATGTCAAGCTTTTTGTAGACGTAGTGAAGAATAAAAAGTTTTCTTCTAGTTGTTTTTTGCTCAAGTCTTTCAGCAACCCTGAGAAGAGAAACGAAATTTCTTAAATTAATTGAATGCAAAAAAAACAAAAAATGAAAGAAGATGGAAAAGAAAACGCATTGAAGCGAACACATACAAAAAGCAGAAAAGACATCATTGGCCACTTTTTTGTTTAGCTCTTGTTGTTTGCTTGCTTAATCAATCAATTGGAAAACATGAAAAAATATCAAAATTTGCTTAGTGTTGCAAAAAAAAAAATTCTTATACTTTTTTTTCCATGGTCTTTGGCTCTCTGTTGTCTAGTTTTTTTCTTGCTTTAGCATTTTAGATTTTAGATTCTCTCTTGAAAATAAAGAATATTCTTAAGCTCAATTAGTGGCACACAAATTCTTTGATGCATATTTTTTTATTATTCTCTACTAGATAATTTTATTTTCTGAAGAAATAACTTTTTCTTAGAAATACTCTAGAAAAAAAACTAAAAGGATGTTTAGACTGGCAACTTGGGATGTCGTTGTTGAATTGAGTTCGATCAATGATGATTCATCAAATTTTATTTGTTGAAACATTCCATTTAATAAATTCGATCTATTTTCTAGATCTTTTGATTTTTTTTTACTATTACTTTTTGTTTATTTATTTGTTTTTTTTTCATATAATAAATTGAAATATGTTGAATGTTCATCATCTTCTTCAAAATTCATATTAATAATGGTTTTTCTCTTTGAAAGTTTTCTCTGTTTAAACAATGTTGCAAAACTTTATTTGATTCAATTAAGTAAAATTGAATGATTCAAATAAAGTGCCTTTATTTTTATTGATGATTTATCAGCCAGTCAGTCAGTTTGGAGTTTTTTTTCAAAAATTCAATTTTGAAAGAAGAATTCAATATTTTTTTAATATCTGTTTATAAATTATTGATAAAATCAAAGAAAAGCAAAAAAGAAAGTTTACTTTAACAGACTGAAAAAAAACATTATCATTTTTTTGTTAGTTTCAAATTCTGTAAATTTTTTTTCTGAAAAAAACACAAAATTAATTTATTAAAAATGAAAAATTTTCTTTGAAAAAAAAAGAAAAAACATGTATTCTCATAAACATAAATAAACTTTCTTTTTCAAAAACCAAAATGAAATTACAGAAAGTTAAAAAATCTGAACTTGGAACAACCATCAAGGAGAAATGGAACAAATGATTGATGCTTTATCGATTTGTGTTGCTTATTTTTATGTTTTTATTTATTTTTCGCTGATTTTTTAAAATTTTGAAATATAAAAAATAAATTTATTCCATTTATTTTATAAATTGCTTTTTCTGAACAAATTAGAATTTTTTTTAAAGTTTTTTCTCCACAAAATTTGGTGTCAGTTTTGGTGTAACTTTTTAAAACAAAACTAGCTTTTAAAAAATTCTCTTTTGTTTTAAGTGGAAAAAATGTATTTAAATAAAAAAATCATATTTTATTTTCAGAAGCATTTTTGTGGTTCAAAGTTTCAGAAAAAATGTGAACAAATTGGCAAATTACGTCAAATGAAACAATCAATAGAGATAAATTCAAATAATAATCAAAAAAATATGATTTTAAGAAAAAATATTTTTTTATTAGAAATTGAGACAAGCCTATTTGAGTTTTATCAGTTTTAAATTACTTCGAAGGTGTCTTTCAAATTAAAGGCTTCTTTTTCTAAAATTTTTGGAACTAATTCGCTTTAGTAAGAATGTATTTTTTTTAATTCGAGTTTTATGAAAAATAAAGTCAAAAAATTTTATTTGGTTTTTCTATCGAAAAGTTGGCGTTTCGTTTTTTTTCTTAAATTAAAAAAAACAATTATTAAGTTTTTATATGTGCTGAAACAGTGTAAAAAACTGTTGTTCAACGAATTTCATCAAAAAAAAGTTTAGAAAGTGAAATTAACTATTAATGTTTTAAAAATTTTCTACAAGAAACAAATTCTGTTATTAATCATAAAAAAAAACTGAAAGAAACCACTCCACAAAAAAATACTTTAAATATAAAATTTTAAAATTGAGAATTTTTTTTCTTTAACCAGAAAACGACTAAATTCAAACAGTTTGCGTGTATCAATTTTTCTTCAATTATATATTTGCCTTGTATACTTGAGGTAAAGTTGAGAGAAATAAATAATTCAAATTTCTTTTAAAAAAAAACTCTTAAGCTTTTAATGTTTTTAGTTTCAGTAGAGATTAGAGTTTGAACTTGAAAGAGAAAAGATACAGATCTTTCGTTTTTTTTAACCTCATCAATTAGTAATATCTCCGAAGCGAGAAAACCAAATCCAAAAAATTAAAAAAAAGAAAGAATTGCCTTTATATATAAATCGTTTGTGAGTACACTATTTTGTTGAGCAGAGAAAAAAATTAAATTAAAGCTGGTAGTTTTTAAATCAGAAAAAAAGTTGGAAAAATCTTTAACACTCGTCTTGATGTCGTGTTGATGAAGATCAAAAACTTGCTAGCTTTTCGTTATCCCAAAACTATAATTCAGATTTCTAATCAAATTAGTGTACTGTAGTGTTTTTTTCATTTTGATTCATTCTTTTTCTTGTTTTTTTTTTCTTTCAAATATATGACAGAGATAGAAATTAAAGGCATTGCATTCTCATTTAAAGCACGCAAGCCTTTTTCAAAAAAAAAAAAAACTTAACATTGTGGAAACATACAAACACGAAAAGCAACGACAAGCAACAAAAAGAAAAAAAAGAATTCAAGACAAAGTTCATTTCAATTATCTACCACAATCTTGATTATTGCAATCTTCAACCACATTGGTTATTATTAGGGTACACTACTCAGTTGCTCACTCATTCACACACCAACACTATCAATTATGAATAACCTAATAAGATTTTTTTTCGTATTTACTTCTTTTTTTCAGTTGAGAAAAATTTTTGCTTAACGAGAATAGAAAACATTCAACAGAACTGAACTTTCAAATAAATAAATCTTGTTAATTTATTAATACGAATAGAAAGAATGTAAAATGAAATGAACTATGTGTTGTTTTTTTTATTTTTAAATTTTTTATTCACATTAACAATCTTGTTTCATATAATGAAAAAACCCAGAAGCTTTGGTTGGTGAATGGTTAATCATCGTGTAGTGAATGTTGTTAATGATTGATCGGCCTTAAACTAAAATAAAATTATTGAATAGAAATTTCTTTTTCTTCTATGATTGACACATTAAAAACGAATTTTTTTATCAAATAAATAATCATCAACAACATCGATAGAAAAAACATTCTTTCAACATTTAAGATTAAGAAAAAATATTAACGTTGAAAGTTTCTTAATTTCAAAAAAGCTACTGATTTAATTTATTGAACGTATTATTAATTAGCTACTAAACCAAAAAGCTCAAACACAAAATCAAATGCTTTGCACACTAATCTTTTAAATTTAAACTCAACCAACTCCCTAGATTAAATTAAATTTTGAAAAAAATTTTTTTTTGTTTTTTCTTACTCTAACAACATTCAAATCAACATTTTTTGTTGTGAATCGTTTATTTTATTTTATTTTTTTCAAAAATATTGAGCTTGATCTAATTAAAAATAAGTTCAAAAAAGTTTTAATGAGTGTTTGATTTGGTGGTTGTGATTGAAAATAATTAAGTTTGTAGATTTCTTAAATTATAGAAAACAGAAAAAATACTTTTTTTCTTTGCAGCTACTAAACTTGTAAACGGTACTTGGGTTTTTAATTAAGATTAAAAAAATTTTAATAGTTTTTTTTGAAAAATTAATCATTTAAATGTTGTTTTCTTGTCAAATTTGATGTTTTCAATTTTTTTTACTATTCTCAAGCACAAATTTGTGAAGCATCTGATGAGAAATTATTTTGAAAAAAAGTTATCAAGTTTCAATGAAAAGTTTGAGATATTAATGAAATAATAAAATTTTTTTAATCTTTTGTTAAAATAATTGTGAAAACTTTAAATTTATTTGAAAAAAAATGCAAAAAACAAGCTGATTGCACTCAATCAAAATGAATAGTCTCCAACTTTTTTCACACCTTTGTAAAAAAAAAATATTGACAAATTTTCATTTTTTTTTTTTTCAAAAACAAAAGCGTCAAATTTGTGCACGACGCCTTTTTGTAGAAAAAATAGGCGAGTCTGAAAAAAAACGTTTTATTCCGTTTGCTCAACACAATGTCTTAGTAAAATTGAATTTTATATTGAAAAAAATGAAAATTTTTTTTTTTGGATAGTGCACAAAAACAGTGCTGTTGTTTTTTTTTTTTTGTATTTCAGGTAATGATAATAAATATTTTTCCTTATTCAAGAAAGTATGAAAATTTAATCAGACAAAGAGAGATATATCGATCGATTTTCTCAGTTTGAATAGAAAAAACCTGTTTTGAGCAGCGAAAACACATCATCCAAAGACAATTAACTATTATAAAGTAAAAAAAGAATTTTTTTTTCAACTGAAAAAATCATACAAAGCACACATGGAAAACGTTATATCATATATATCATTTTAATGAAAAAAATGTCACTTAAATAATATTAGTTTCATTTTTTCAGTTTCATTCTTTCAAAAATTTTAACATCAAAGTTAATGTTTTTTTCCTTCTTGTCTGCTTGAACTGATCAAAAAAAGAAAATTTTTATTTCGTGTTTTTTTTCTTCAAAGGTAGAAAAAAATTTTGTAACAGTAATGATGTTGAAACTTATGGTTTTTTATTTGTTGTTTTTCTCTTGTTTAAAACAATCCATATACTAGGAAGATTTGATTTGATGAAAAAAATGAGTAGATAAATTTTCAGTTTATAATTTTTTTTTGTCGTAATTTTTAAATATCTAATATCACTATTATCCAAGAAATCCTTACTTTATTTTACAGTAGATGTTTTTACAAAAAAAAACATGATTTTTCAGTCATTTAAAATTGTTTTAAACAACCAACAAAAAAAACGAACACAGTGTTTTATTTCAATTTTTTTTAATTAATCAAAATAAAAGCTTTGAGAAAAAAAATTAAAAAACAGAAATATATGCTTAGATCACCGAGAAAACATCATCAAACGGAACAAAAAAACACAAACCAAATGGCAAAAAATCTTTTGTTCAAGTTTTTATTCTATTTTATTTAGGATGCAATCTAATGTTTTTAATTGTTTGAGCAACAACAACTTTTTAGCAAAATACAATAATTTATTATTGCTTTGAAAAACTTGAACTAACAATTAAAAAAACCAAAGCAGCTGAATCATGCTAATAATGATAATGTTTTTTTTTTTTAAATCTTTATTTTGTCAATAATTTTGTTAATCATTTATCGATAAATGAATTATCAACAATAAATGGCTTGAATAGAATGTCTTCAAATAGCATTTTATTCATTCGTTTGTTATGAAATGTTTTCTTAAATTTTGAGATAAAATTAAAAAAAACTAGTTAAATGTTGAAAGTTTAAATTTGAGATTGAATTTAGCTAAAAATAATTTTTCACATTATGCTGGAGAAAAAATGTTTTATTATATTAAAGATAATAAAGATGGAAAAAATTACGACAATCAATCGTTTAAAACTTGGAATTATCGAACGTCAATCATTTTTTTAGAAAGGAAAAAAATCATGAACAATAATCAATCTAATGATAGCGTCAAACGAGATTTTGTTTTTTTAACCAATAAACAAAAATTTTTTATGCTTGACATTTAATCTCAAAATTAAATATTATTGTTATTGAAATTGGTAAAAAAACAATTCTACTGTTTTCAATTGAATTTTTTTTTCGAATAAATAAAATAATTTGTCTGAATTTTCTATTTATTTATTCTTTGTCAAAAATCATTCTAATTAGAGTTTCAATGAGATCAAATTTGCAAACATTTTTACATGAAATTCAGAGAAAAACAAACAAACGTAAACTTTCCAAACAACAAAAAAAATTAAAATATGAATAATTTTAATGTCTGCAAGTTTTATTTATTCTCATTGAGGAAAACATTGAAATCACAATATTCAAAAAGATCTGTCAAATAAATTTTGGCTATTGTATTCAAAACGAATACCACCAATTGACGGAAACCCTTTTCACAAAATACATCATACAAAACAACTAGTAGTGAAATACACATATCATCATCATATTATCATCACTACTGTGATTATCGAAATGAAAACATGAAATTTTTTTTATTTGACATTTCGAAATGTAAAATTTGAGCCAAATCTTCGAAGCTTGAATAATTGGATGAAATTGCTTGTCATTCAATTATTCTGTTTTGTATTTTTAAATATTAGTTGTAGACAGGCCCTACATAAAGCGTTTTTTCCATTGCAGAACAGTCTTTTAAAACATCATTGTAATTAGCAATTTTTTTCTCTTCAAGAAACAACCAACTATAATCAGGTAGAAGAAAAAATTTTAAAAGTTTTTTAATATTTTTTATTTTTTACTTTGATGAATATCATTTTCATTGATGAGAAAAATGTATTTTTCAATGTTATAATTATAAACCAGAAAAAAACTTTTTTTTAAGCCAAAAAAATTGAATTGATTTTTTACAAGTTTATTTTATAATTGACTGACAATTTTTGAGTCAAGCTAAATACCAAGCAGATGTGTTTTAATTTAAAAAAAAAATTCGTGTTTGCAATGAAAAGTTGTTTTTTAATTTAAAAAAAACCACGGTGTAATTAAATGTAAATATTAAAATTCTAATAACGATTCTTTTAGATAAGCATTTGAAAACAATTTTTTTAAATATTCTAATTCGAAATAAAAAAAATTACAATTTTTTTTGAATTTCATGTTATTCAGAAAAGTTTCAAGTAAGTTTCAAAAATATCAGGTTTATTTCTTTCATTTTTTTCAAAAATCTTAATACTTAATGAAAGCTTATATTGATATATACTTGATATTTTTTCGAATGTAATTGGTTGTTTTTTTCAATTTTCTAAAACAAATAAACAACAGATGAAATACAACCATCTAACCAACCAACTTTAACATGAACAACAGAAATTAATTCTTCTTCTGTTTCTCTTATATTTGATCAAAACTACGAATCAAACTTAAGAAGAACTAGCTAAACAAACTAAACTGATCCTCATAATGTTTTGATGGAGGAATAATAGAACTTGGAAAAAACGGCCATCACACACATTAAAGACATGTCATGTCAAAATGTTCTAGACATTGAAAACAAAACAAAAAAATTATTACAACAGTGGCCTCAAAATTGAGCAACAACTAAAAAAAAAAATGCAAAAAAATATTCAACCCGAAAGAAAGTAATAGAGAAAGATAAACTAATATTATGGAAAAAAAATGATTTTGAATTAAAACGTGAACTTTTTTTCTTCTTCTATTAGAAGCAAAAAAAAAGACCAGCTTCAGCTTTTACCAAAAGAAGGAGAAAAAGGAACACAAAAGGCTTTGCGAGCCGGCAAATTTGTGGCCATTTGGCTTGATAGTTTTGTCTTTGTTGTTTTTTTCTTCTGTTTTGTAGCTGTGTTCTGGACCAGCACTAGACTTTTTGCGTAGAAAGAGAAAAAAAAATGAACTACAACGATCATCTCCGTCATTTTCGTCATATGTCTGTCAAAATGAAATGATGAGTTTGACAGGAGCTCTCCTTCATTTTTTGTTTTGTTTTGTTTGTACCAAACTCTCTGTGTCCTGACTTTTGACTTTTACAATTCTCTTCTTCTCTGCAATAGCAAGAGAGTTCAACTGCTTTATTATTATTATTTGTTGCTCGACTTTTTTTTTCATCACTATTCATATTTTATATACGAAGTGAGATGCTGAGTTTTTTTTTAAAATTTAGTGGCCTGCTATTTTAATTTCATTTTAAGCCAGTAAAACTAGCAATGGCTAGTTCAAAGTTCAACTAGCCAAGTTGTTTTTCAATTTTTGCTGGCCATAGATTTTTTTTCTTTCTGATAGTTCTTGGTGGTGACTGCTGCATTCAATTTTTTGTATTATATTTCAGATTTTTATTTATTGTATGTTTGAAACACACAGCCACATCGAAAAGAGATTTCATCGATTGTTTCGGATGAAAAGACCAAAGCAACATAATCAAGTTCAGAAAAATTTAATTCAAAATTCAATTTTGACTTCTTTTTTTTTGGAAAAATTGAGATTAAGATTCAAAAACCCAAAACTGATCTAACATTGAAAAACAATCGAAGGTATCGGAGTTTTGTTTTTGTTTCTTTTATGTTTTGATTCCCAAATTTGACAGAAACAGATCGATAAGTTTTTTTTAAATCTTCAAAAAGCAAAAAAATTGCAAAAGCTAGTACTCTGCCGTTTTTTTTCTGTTGCGATGTTAAATAATTATGAAAAATATAAAAACTTGAAATTTTAAAAAAAAATTTCCTATTTTTTTGTTATTAAATTTCAAAATAATTTCAATTAGTTCAACGAGTATATTAGTTACTTCAAAATAAGATTTCGAATTGATTTTACAAATAATTTATTATTTATTGTATTATTTTCATTCAATTTATTTATTAATTCTTTATCATTTTGAAAGAAAATAGTTTAATTCATTTCAAAAAACTGAATTGTTGATGGAAAAGATGTTTTAAAACTTGAATTGTACAAATCAATCAATTTATCTTGTTTAAAATGATCTTTCTCTAAATAAAATATTTATATAAAAAAAATTCAAAAATTAATTGCTTTTTCTACAGAAGAAAAATTCTTTCCACAAAAAAAAAAAATAGAAAAATGGCTGTTTGGTTCTTTCTGGAGTTCCGAATAAAATTTAAAAAAGATGCAAATTTAAAAAATGAAGTTCTTATATTACATTTAAAGCATTTATTTTATGATGATACAGTTTTTTTTCACTAGCATGTTCTCTTTGGGTACATAAGCGAGAGTTTTTTTTCTCAGTTTGCTTTCTTCATTCTCTTTGAACATGAATTTTTTTTTTGGAACGTGATCTTGAAGTCCCAAAGCAACTAGAGAAAAAATACAAAATTCCAAATACAAGTTTGAAACAGAAGAATAAAACGATGAAAAAAAAGAACAAAAAAATGCAATACATGAAAATTTTAGCACAGCCTAAGCAACGTTAAAACAGATTTTTTTTTCTCTTGGTATTCGAAGCCAAGATTTATGATCGTAGCATCATGCTACCATATACAAAACAACACACAAATAGGATACCCTTTTGGTGTATTTTGTTTTTTAATTTTTTTTCTTCTAGTGTTGTTTCAGCTTCAAATAATATAATATATCCTTTAGTTCCTTAAAGTTCTTAAATTTCTTTTGTAGTTTCTTTTACTTTATTTATTCTTTTTTTTCTCGACTAGTTTTGTTATTATTTCAAATTGCGTTTTATTTTTCGTTTTTGTTTTGTTCGCCATGTTTTTTTTGTATACAAAGTCTGCCAATTATATATTATTATTTTATACACAGCCAATGATGATCATCTTACTGTGAAACATTGAAAATTTTACTGCAAGTAAAAAAAAACCATACTATAGATACTAGATGGTATGGTGCGAAAAAAAGAATTATCATTCTTATCATCATCATGAGAACATCAAAACATGAGAAAGGAATGATGCCAATAAAACGGAAAAAAATAAAGAACAACAACAGCAAAAAATATGCTTCAATTGTTTTACGTTTAGTGTTTGTTTCTCATACAAGTTCTTAAGTTCTTTGTCGTTGGTTATTATATAATTTTTTTCTCTGTAGTTTTTGATTCTGTTTTCGCAACTTGAAAATGCCTATGAAAAGTTTCTATTTTATAAACAAGTTCTCAATTTTTTTTCCTTCACAGAATATCACAGATATATTATATGGCATGAATGTTGTAAAAAAAAATTGTTCATTGAGATGATAGGAAATACCAGTAACCCTAAAAAACTTGCACACAAAGAAAAAAACCATTTGAACAAAACTCTTTATAAAACGAAAAAAAAATTATTTTTTTGTCGAATATTTGAAAAAAAAAACTAACTCAGTTTTCGCTTTATTAGACAATCGGAATTTTCTATTTCTCCATTCTGTTGAACAAAACTCTGAATTTCGTGATAAAGGAAAATTTTTTTGAAAAATAATTTAGATTGAACACACACAAAGAAAATTTAACAAAGATGCTTTACAAAAGATGAATATAATTTATGGGATAAAATAAAAAAAACGTGGTAACAAAAAACAAGATTTTGTTGTAAACAGTACAAGTTTACCATTAAAATAATAAATAATTTCGGAATGAAATCAGATATTTCAACTAATTTTCAGCTAGGTTCGTTCCCAAGTAGTTTTTTTGCCTTCTCAAAGTTTTAAAATTTAAATGAACAAAAAAAATGCAATTTTGAAACATTATTTTTATTAAATTTTGGTTGCAAATTTTAAGTAATTTTTTTCTTCAAGCTCTTTTCATCAACTTTTTGTTTTCAGCCATGAATTTAAAATCATTCTTTGTTTTTTTTTTTGGGTTTCATTTGAATCATTAAGAAAAATTTTTTTAGAATTCATATTCAAAACAAGAAAAACTATTTATTCTTCATCTGCTTAGTTTTGTTTTCATAACAAAATTCCTATTTGCGTGTGTATGTGATTAATTCAATTTTTTATAATTTGATTTATTATATTGAAATTATTTTTTGTAGAGGAAAAAAAACTCAGTGTTATTAAATATTATTATTATTAAGAAGTTGAGAGAGAAAGAGAGATTTTTGCTTATTTTGAGACAAAAATAATGAAATTTAAAAACTTAAAAAACATTTTTTCTCAAATTTCAAGCTACTCGCTCCATGATGAGATTAAATCAAACACTCACTATCTCGCTTGCTTTTTTTTCTTTCAAGAAAAAAGCCCACAAAACGATCTTATTTTACTCTCTTAACTGTGCCATAATGATGAAAAAATTATAGAGAAAAACAGACATTAAGGCGAAAAGAAGAGTGGCTTCACTCATTTTCTTTTATTTTAAGAAATTAATCTACATACATACAAAACAAATGAAACCAAATGAAATTTAGAATCCTCAAAGCCGACACGAGTGGAACAAAAATTTTAATAAAAAAATTGGGAGAAAAATAATGAAACTAGAGTTATGACATTCTAGGAACTAGAAATAATAACAATAATAATAAATTTCCGTCTTTCTCTAGAAAAGAATTTTTTTAAGCTGGTTAGATAATGAAAAAATTAAATTAATTTGCATTCGATTCAAATATTCAACCAAAAAAAAAACCACGTTTTTTATATTTAAAAAAAAGAATTCTTATTATTTTAAATGGGCTCTGTTATAGCTACACTTGATACCTCGGCTCCAGTCTTTGTCATTGGATTTTAAATGGAAGTTTTTTTTTCTTTCTTTAGTTCCTTCTTTAATTCCCGTTGAACTCAGTTCGTTAGGTTTTTTATTTGGAAAAAAACCACAAAAATTTTTAAATTTAATTATAAATTGAGGAGAAAAAACATTAGTTTTTTCTTTTTATTAAAAAAAAAAAAATAAACACTTAAGACATTTCTTTCAGTTCATTTTCTTTCGAGAAAATTTTTTTAAATGTTGAAATTCTAAAAAAAATTTGCATTTAATTTCAATAATACCCATGAGTAGAGTATTTTTTTCGACACTAGGATTTTTTTTATTAATTCCTTAATGAATTTATTAAAAATTTCTTTCGGTTTGCTTCTAATAATGAAAAAAAAGAAAATAAATTATTCGAACATGAATTTTGTGTTAATTTTTCATTCATTTTTTTTTTTTCATAACACAAATTGAAACTATTCTTATTATTATTATTATTATTATGGGTAGAGCTTTGCCAGGTTTATTTAATGACTTTTTATTCCATAGAATTTATAATTAAGAAATTATTAATGTTTATAATTTTAGAAAAAAAAAATTATTGTTTTTTTTTAATTTTCAAAACCCTATTAACTTTTTTCATTTTTTAAAGTTTATCAAAAATGATATGTCAAGAATGAGCGTTTTCTATCAGTAAGCAAATTATTCGATCAGACTTCTGATTTCGACATTGTAGCAATTTTTTTTCTGTTGACCAACAAAGCTAATCGCCTTTTTTTGACCGTTTTTCTGGCATCCTACAACTTTAATGTTTTTAATTTTTTTTTTTTGAGCTTTCTACAAGATAAGAGAGAGATTTACAAATTGGAATCGTGTTGAAAAACAATCAAAACAGTTTAAAATTGTTGGGTGGATAAAAATAAATTTAGATTAAAATTTCTGCCAAGTAGCCAAACACTGCAGCATTTAAATTTTTTTCTGTTTAAAAAACTTGAATAGCGTCAATACCAGAAGAAGAAGAAAAAAAAACGAGAGACGCCTATCCAGATGACTTTGGATGATTAGAATTTATTGTAATTGCAGCAAACAAACAAAAAAATCCTCTCTGTCATTTTAAAACAAAACCCAAACTAGAATTTCAATTTTCAAACTCAACTAAGCCTGAAATTTTCAGACATTGCTTCCAAAATAGCCACAGCTTATTTTGATGATAACCATTCCTTGTATTTTGAACTTTCTCTCTCTCTCTCTCTCTCTCTCTCTCTCTTTCTATTTCTCAGTCTATTTAAAAATGAGCAAAAGTGTTTTTGGCACTAATTACGAAATTTCTGGTAACAATCATTATCGATACTGTTGGATCTGGATTGTTATTCAGGCAGAAAAAAACAAGTAACTCATCTAATTGAATGAGTTATAGCGTATATTATTGTTTTCGACATTTTTGTTTTGTTCGTTTTTGTTGGTTTTTTTTTCTCCCTGGCCAACAACCAACATTATTACTGACAGCAACCTCATAAGAAACAGATCTGATTGAACAACAACATTATATCTGTTGACCAATGTTCTCATTCTACTTGATTAAATTTGATTCAAATAGAATTCATTCCTTGTTTTTGATTGTTAGTTTTTTTTCTAAAATTCAATTTTCAATTTCATTCGAAACATGGCTTTGACATTCTTAAAACTTTTTTTTTTTTCGAAAAATATTCAAATTTGGCAGTGTTTTCAATTCTCAAGTTGACCAAAAACATCGAACGGGTTGGTTTTTGAGAAAATAATAGATTGTTTCAATATTTTTCTCTGACTGAACTGAACATAAACCAAAGTGAAAAATTTCGATCAATTTTTCAAATTTCTATTTAAGCTAGTTTTTAATTTGGGAAAAAAACTTAATCTACGACACTAAAAAAATAATTTTGACAATCAATATTTGAGAAAAAATATGAAATTTTGCGATAACATCTTTGTAATAAATTTAAACACTTCATAACTTTGAAAATTCGCAATTTTACTGATTTTTTTTTTCAATGATTCAAAAAACTAAAAACTAAAACTTTCAAATCTACAAAAAAACTGATTGAAATTTATATGGGTTGAAGTGAAAGAAATCATTTGTTTCACTATTTGAAATGTAAACAAAATTATTTTGGTGTTTTATTTTATTTTTTTAAATTTTGAAAAATCAACAGTCAATACTCTAAAACATTAGTTTTCCATTATCGATTCCCAAAAAAAAATATCATTTCATTTGATTCAATCATTTTGCTTGAGAGAAAAAAACTCAATTTAAATTGTTAAAACAAGAATTGCAGAAGCAACTTTAAGTTCTTTTTCAAAAACCTTAAAAAAAGCTTTCAATTTTATTATTAAGCATTTCAAAATTAAAAAAACAGTCAGTTGCGTTAAATAAATTTTTTTTAATGGTTTTTAAAAGAAGGTTTTTTTTAATTTAATCTAGAAAAAAGCTGCTTTTGCATCACAATTTGATTGATACCAAAAGAAACAACAACAAAAAGTGAACGGTTATATTCTAGCAAAAAACTATTGTCTACAATTATTTGTGTCATTAAATTCAGTCTACTGCTCAAACAACAAACGGAAAACTACATTAATTTTATTAAAACAAAATAAATTTAAAATTCATTTTTTCATTTTTTTTTTGAAAAAAATTTTTGTTTTCTATTAAAGAAAATAAAAAATGAAATCGACTTAAACGACCCAGACTATTATCTAGTTCAAAACAAAGTTTCGTTCATTTAGATTTAGGATATGTTTTCTAAAATAAATTTCCTGAACTCAAAAATTTTAGGTTGTGAAAAAACAGATTTTAGCAAAGTTTTTTCATGATTATTGTTTATTTTAAAAAATTTTTGAGTTTACAAGTTTAAAACTTAGCAAATTGGGGTTTTTTCGGTTAGAAATAGACATTTGACGAATAAATTCGCAAATGTACAGTTTCCTATATATTAAAGACTATTCAGAGTGGCAATATGGTTTAGAAAGTTTTAAATAACAAATAAAACATTGATGATTTTTTTTCTGTTAGCATTCAACCACAGAATGGTGGTTGATGTTACACAAAATGAAATCAACAAATAAAATGTAACAGTAAAACTTTTGGCTTGTTAAATCAAAAAAAAAAAAAACACACTACAATGATTTTATTCCACGATTTTGGGTTCGAAATTGACTCATTCGAATCGTTAGAGATTTTTTATTTTTTTCATGTTATGAGTTTAATGTTTTGAAGCTTGGTTGTGTCTAGTAGACCGTAATGATGATGATGGTGGTGGTGAAACTCGAACATGAGCTTCATACATTGAATTTAATAATGTTTCAAGTCAAGCCATAATCAAATCTCACAAATTGTAACTAGGTGAATTTAAAATTCAACATCGTTAACAGCAGAAATAAAATATTTTTTATAATTTCAAAAAAAATTAACACTCAATTGAATAGGAAGTTTTTTTTTATAAAAAAAAAAAACATTAAATTTATATTTTTAGTTTGGTCAAATTTTTTTCTTACATGTTTTTTTTTGAAAAAAATTTAATTTATAAAGTTTTCTAACCTCGTGTTTGCATCGTAGTAATAAAAATATTAATAAACTGAAACTTTTTTTTTGTAGTTTCAAAACTGTTTCTCATTTTGAACAAAGTATTAGCTTCACTAAAATTCTTATAAAACAAACCGATTGAAATTAACTTTTTAGAATAATATTTCAAAATATTCCCAAACTGGTGTGACACTAAATTTCCTTCCCTCACATCTATCCTTTTACAAGCAGATGATTTTTTTATTTTGATTTTAACCCCTGTTTACCCTATTATTGATTCACTGATTAGTTTTGAGAACCCCAAACATTTTAGTTGATTATGATGATAGTAATAAAGATTGCAATTATCAACCAATAGTTTTTAATGTGTTGCGCTCGTAATAGAAAATATTATATAAAAAAAACTTTTTTAACAAATTTATTTATTTTTGTTAAAGACTTTTTGGCTGCTATTATTATTTTGGCATTATATTAAACCAGCAGAACTGAGAAATCTTCAAGTAGTTTATTTAAAAAAGCTTAAACCACCACCACCACCGCAATCATTAGCATTGCCATTAGCTTGATGGCCATCATCATCATTATCATTACCACTTTAGGAAATCGCCTTATTATTCTCATTATTGTTCTATTTGAGAGAACTTTCTAAATAAGAAGTTTTAACCAAAAGTTCAAAAGTGAAAAACATAATGGATACAAATTCTTTCTTTCCAAAAAAAAAACTTTTTGAAAAGACAAAAAATTAAATTCTCAAGTATTTAACATAACATGGCAATTCTGGATGCATCTTTAAAATTCCAATGACTGGCTAATTATAAAAACCTTTTAACCTGATAATTTTGAAAGAAAATATACTTAAACCAACCAAATACTATAGTCTACATACTAAAGCTTTGAATTCTAAAAGATTAATAAACTCAAAAAGTTCATGAAAATCAGTCAAATCATAAAAACCTCATAGTAATTTTAAGCAAAGAGTTTTTTTTTTGAGAGATTCTAAATGTTTGAAATATTTCTTTACCAAATTAACACTCACAAAGCACGAATTCTTTTATTGTTTATTATCAATAATCACTAAAACTTTTTTATTTAAATTAATTTCAAATCTGGTTTGAAAAAAAACAAAAATGAAGGCTTCACAATGAGTCGACCTCACTTTTCTAGAAGCTAAAATTTTATACTAATTAATTACAATCTAGGCACCATAATATGAAAATGAAAAGAAGAAAAAAACTCAAAGTAGCTGAAGTTTTAATAAAATGATTGACATTGTAATTAACATTGAATTGATTTTCTAGAAAAGAGTTTTTTTTGAAAGAAAATTACATTAAGCTTTTTCCTATAACAAACAAAATTATTGTTTATATTATTTTTTTCCTGTAGATTATTTATTATTTATTTTTCAAACATTTAATTGTCTGTGTTTATCTCAAAGAGAAAGCTATTTAAATTTTGTTGAGAGTTAAGCGGTGTATACGTGTGTGGTTAATCTCTCTGTCTGATTATTAACAAAGCCAAAAAAATGATTTTTTAAAATGATTTTTTTCAAATTAATAATAATGAATAATAACTATAAAATAATATTATGAGTAAAAGTTTTGGAAATATTGAAACATTTTTGTAAAAACAATGTTTTCTTGTTCAATGAATTGTTTTAATTTTATACACCATTCACAGTTCAATAAATTGAAATAAATCCTTAAAATTTTCAACTTAAAAAAAAAATACTCTTTTACAATTAAAATTGTTCTTAATAATCTATCTATTTATCTAAAGTTTAGACTCTTAATCATCAAAATCAAAATTTCAATTTATTAGTAGCTTGATTGAAATGGAAACAAATTTCAATGCCAGAAAGCTTGAACAAAAGTTTCTTTTCAAATTTAATTTTTTAAAAACCGCTTGAGATTCTACAATGATTAATAGTTTGGAGTTATGAATCACTTTATCAAGTCATGAAAAAAACTTTTGTTCAATTGTTTTATTCCGATTAAAAATTTCACAAAAATAACATGGCAAAAATTTTTTTTATTTTAAAGAAAAAATTATTTTTTTACTATTTTTGAATGCACAAAAAGCTTTTTTTACGAAAATCTTGATAATAATTATTTTGATAAATGAAAATAAACAGAAACATTGTTTTTGTTTGAAATTGTTCAAAAAAAATTTTGATTCATTTTTCTTGTTTTAATTTGAATTGGTTTTGTTTTTTAGTCAAATTCATTAATAAAAATTTTATTTTATTTTTTTTGAATTCAAAAAGTTTGAATTAATGAAATTAAGTCACGCTAACCAAAATCCGTTTTCAACAAAAAATTTTCGTTTAAAATTATAAATTAAATTCTATCAATTGAAATTGTATTAATCTAATGATGTTAAAAATAATAAGATTTTTTAAAATTATCTGAATAAACTCACAATTTATTACATTTTTCTAATTACATCAAATAAAGTTCGAAACTAAAAATTTATTACACAAACGTTTGAACAAAAAAAAATGTTCAACATAAGTTTTTGGGTTTTTCTAAAATTTATTTAGCTATTTTTGTGTTTTTTTTTCTTCTGACTACGATCTTAATACGATCAAAAGTTGTACATTCATAATGATGGTTAGTATAAACATCTAGTTTAAATCGCTAAAAAATCTTAGTTTCATTCATTGCATGATGGCGAAACAATCCAGCTAGAGCGAAACAAAAAAAAAAAATAGCACACACACACACACCTCAACATCATTCACCACAAGAGACATTAATTATTCTAATCTTAAACATGAGATTTGACGCAAAAGATCTGTTTGATTTGAGCTAATCTACGGCACCACAATTTTTTTTTTCAAGTTGCCTCGATTTGTTTTCTGTTTGTTGTTGTTTTAGTGCTAGCATTCAAACAATAAGGATTGTTACAGTTGAAACTCAAAAATTTAGATTAGATTTCTCAACAACAACCAAAAACAAAAAAAAAACAATGAATCTTTTTTCTTTCTTAAGTAGTTTGGTGTCATTGCATTGATCATGATAAATGATGATTTCTATCCTTGATAGAGTTTTGTTTTTTGTTTAAAAAAACCTCTTCTTTGGTATTTTAAAGTTTTTTTTTCAAAATTTCGTTTCTTCAGCAACAAATTCACAATTAAAATTTTCATTTTTTTTACTTTAAAAAAAACAAGTATTTCACTCAATCAAAAAAATTTAACTTTATTAGATTTTTTCTTCTTTCAAACACGAAAAATCTAGAAAAATTTAAATTGATGATAAATGAACTTTTTTTTTTTAAAAGACTAAGCCAGAGATCACACGTTGAGAAATTTTCAATTAAATTAGATAAGTTTTTACCTTGATATTTTTTTTTATTAACCACTGATTTTGTTGAGATTACAAAAAAACAGTTAACACCTTATCAAAAAAAAATATGGTGTTGCTTAAAGTTAATAAATTTTTTAAAATAAAAATAACAATATTTCAAAATGAAATACTAGACGAAATATTTGAGTGGAAAGCAGTAAAAATTATGAGGTATTTATGTAAAATATCAACAACAACAAAAAATTTTCTTCAGAATTCAATGAATAATTTAAATCTTTAATGAATAAATCAATTCGATTATTTGTATTTTTTCTTTCTATTGGTTCTCGGTTTTCATACTTGAACATAATTGATAATATTACTAAGGTTAAAGAAGTTTAATCAATCAAATAGCTAATCAAATATAAGTTCAATACGTAGTTCAAACTTTGATTTTTTTTCAATGGCCATAGATTTTAAGCTATGTTAAGGTGTGCAAACTATTAACTGCACTCGATAACATTCAATGCAAATACGATATTGACCACTTTACTGAATGACAAGACAAGAGCTACACATAGAGAGAGAGAGCGTCGAAGGTGACCTGAGAACTTGTAATATTTTTTTGTGTACATCATGCAAGTATTCATGCAAATAATGGATTTCTAGAAAATGAGATTATACAGACAATCAATAAATAAAGTTGATTAATGGACGAGATGATGAAAACGCGATTAAACTTTCTATAAGTTTAATAATTGATTCCCTTTATTTAAACAAAAGCAAATTAAATATTTTTAAAATTGGTTATGTTATTTTAAACAAGTGCAAACAAATAAAAACAACTATTTCTTTAGTTGTTCAATAAATTATTGAGAAAAAACAGGCAAACAATAGCATAAACAACGAAAAAATTTCTGATGGTCAACAGTTTCTGATAAAAAAAAAGCCGTTCTGTTTTTTAACTTGTTGAATCACAAGAAAAGTGATTAGGAAGTTATAAAATTACATTACTTTTATTACCACCACTATTTATTCAATTTTTATAGACTATAATTTTTTCTCTTCTAATATAATAAGCATGATAATAAAAATACCTAAGAGAAAAAAACCTGAATGAATTATAAATTACAAACTAGAACTGTAAAGAAATGATTTTATTTTCTTGAAATTGATTCTTTGATTTATAAACTTGAATATAAACCATTGCATTGACACAGAAGTCACAAAAATCTTTATTTTTTTATATAAAACTATAAAATATAAATTATTGGCTCATCATTTTTTTCTAGATGATGATTCTTGATTTGAGTTTTATGCTCGTGTTGGTGTGTTTTTGTTGTTCAAATAAAGAAATTTGTGTGAATGAGATTTTGATGATAGTGGTGGTGGTGGTGGGTATGGTTTATCGGAATGGTATAATACAGAATATGCATAACTAGTTTTTTGAAGACAGATGATTGAGTGTGAATTAGTGCTACTGTTGTTGTTGTTGCTGGTTGCTGTTTGAAAAGTGTCGGCGCTTAGATGATAGATCACTTTATAGTTTGATTTATGATATTTGTTTTTTTTTGAAGAAAAAAAACAAAGAAAAATAACGCTTTCTATATGATAGTGAAGTAATAAACTCACAAGACTTAAAGTAAAGTTTGCTGAAAATTTAAAAACTGTAAACTGTTGCGATTTGAGAACGAGTTTCGTTTCGTCAATTCAAGATTGATTTTTTAAACCTCAAAATATTGATTGTAAGCAGTAAAATTAAACTGAAATTACATGTAGTGTAAGATAATGTAGAATAAAATTAAGTTTTTGACCAGAAAAAAACCCTTTGTGGTCTATTTATAACTAGAAGTCTTAGTTTTTGAAATAAAAGTGGTTCGAAAAAGTTCAAATTACTAATTTTTGCGGCTTTTTTTTTGTTTGCTTCACAATTTTTGATATGAGCTCAAATTTTGCTTTCACATCAGAGAATCAAAAAGAATTTTTCATTCGATAACGGGTATCAAGTGTTTGAAAACGAGAAACAAAGACACTTTGAACAGTTAAACAGTTTTAAATTTGGCATAAATCACTGAAGTGTTTTTTGAATGCCAACCAAATTTTCGCATGAATTTAATGTTAGATGCCAACAGAGAAGGCAAACAAAAAAAAACGAACAAACTCTTGCTCTGAGATCTGATGACCGGCGAAATTATAGTTGAAAAAAAATAAAAATTTACCACAACTAAATGAAATTAAAACCTTAAAAAAGCTGTAGTAAAGTGTGCATGTGTGTGCGTTGGTTGTCTCGAATTGCCAACAACAAATGTACGTATCCGATTTCTTGAGCACGTTTTTCTGTTTTTTCTTCATCGTTTTCAAAGTTTTGCTTTCAGCATAAAATTTAATTATATTCATAATTTTGAATATACTGTAACGAAGAATTTTTTTCTCTGTTCAGCTGGTCTAGAAAAAAAACAGGGTTTCTCTAGATTTGAACAGCAAAAAATAATAATTTGATTTTTTAAAAAAATTCTATTTTTTAGGCCACGAAAAAAAAACCCTCTTCATTTCATGTAATGAGATTAAAGATTGATAATTTGATATAAATTGCTAATAATCTAAATGTAATGTTATGATGATTATCAAAGGCAGAAAACAAAAAAAAAACAACAAAAAACTGATGCTTTTCTTCAAAAAGCCTAAAATGACGAAGAAGAATAACCAGAAAAAAAGAAGCCATTGGTTTTTAGGTTAAAAAAAATATAACCAAAAACTTTGGTTTTATTTCATGCGTGTCAAACTCCATATATACAGAAAAAAATATATTAAAGAAGAAAATACATGCAGAAAAAATTTGACAGAGTACGAAAACAACCAAACAACCAAGAACAACAGAAAAAAGTGGCCATCATCAATAATGAATATGAAATAATAATTGTTAAGATTAATTACTATTTGAAGAAATTTGATACATGGTGTAAAACCAATGTGTGTGGTTGTTTTTATTTTTTTCGTTTTAGCTTTCATTAGATTTTTCGTTTTTTTTTCTTCGGGTTTGACGTTGTTTAAGTTTTTTTCCCATCTTGCAAATTTATTCAAAAAATTGAATTGAAAAAAAACTTGAACTTTCAAGTTTTAAAATTCTGTGAAAATTTCTTATTTAGATTAGAAATTATGCCAAGTTCTGATCTGAAAATATTAAAGATAGAGGATGAGAAAAATTGAATCTAGTTCTATTTTTTTTATTTAATTGTTTGCACAACAACCAAACACAAATGACCATCAAATAAATCACTAAAATTAGCCAAAGACTGGCTAAAAAAAACTGATAAAATTTTTGAAGAAACATTTTTTTTCGATGTCAATAAATCTTGTGCATACGACACAAAAGATTTAATAAATTATTAGCAACTATTTCCTAGAAAAAAAAAATTAGTAAATGAAATAGAAAATGCTCATTAAAACCCACAAACTAAACCACAATACTATTTAGAATAGTCTGCGCCATTCAAATTGTGATGAAACTAGAAAAACAGTCGTTTATTTGTTTGATTGATTAGAAATTTAAGAAGCAAGAAGATTCTTTTTTTTTCTGGCTTATTACATAGATTTTTTACTCTAATTTTTTCTAGCTATTTAAAAAAAGATTAGTGCTTTTCTCGAATTTTTCACGCATAAAAATCTGAATCTATCATTTTAGTTTGGCTCTATTTGAACAATCAACAAAGATTCAGAATTTTATTTTTGAAAAATTTGGTTCTCAGTATTGTTTCAAATTATAAACAACAACATATTCTCAAAACACTGGCAAAAAGTCATTGATGAACATTTTTGAACTTTTTGGAAAGTTCAAAAGTTCACCGATCATCATCCAAGTGACAAGTTGGTGAGGCAACCAGAAACAAACTAAAAAATTTTCATAGAAAAAAGTTTTTTCTCGAGTTTTGTTTAAAATTTTGACCCGGATCGCATTTCACTACTTCAATCAAAAGAATTTAAAATTTTTTTCTGAAAAACTTAAATGAATGATTTGCTATCGTTTTCTAAATTTTGGTTTGTTCGTATATCATTGGGAAAAAGTCGTTTGTTACAAGAAGAGGAACAAAAAAGTGCAACTGATAAACTTTGCTTTCAGAGTTGAAGAAAATTCATTCCGGAAACATCTTTCCATTTGTAAACTTGAGAAAAAAATCAAATTTTAGTTTTATTCTTTTTATTTAAATTTCGAACACGAAAAAAAAACAAACGCAAAAATTGTTATAAATTATCGAGAGATATAATAAAAAAAAACAAATCTGAAAAAGTCAAGTTTTAGACTTTAAAAAAAATTATTAATATATTCAAGCAAACATCGTATTAGAAAAACCAAAACCGTAACAAAGAATATTCTTTGTAGTGAATAGCTCAAAATGAATTAATCAAGTCATGCTTTTCAAGAGGATCATCTTATCTCTCATTAGTTTTAGTTGTTAGGTTTTATTGTTATGAGTTATGGTTTTTTGTTTTCTTAATGAGCTTCATAAGACTTGATTTGTAATTTATCACCTCAAGTTTCATAAATTGATTAAATTTTCTTTTTTGTTCTTTATACATCCACCCACAAAGTTCTGAAAGTTTGGTCAATATTTGCTGAATTTTAATGAACCACTAAAATCTGTGATTTTTCCAAAAAAACAATAAGATTTTGGTTAAAAGCACTGATTAAAAAAAAAAAATTGTCTTAAGATTTCCAAGACTTAAAGAAAAGACTGATATTGGTTTCTCTATGTCAGTTTTATGATTTAGAGTAACAATTAACGTTTTTTGCTTCAAAAAAAAATGCTTTAGATATAAATAACCACAGCTTTTTTTTTGGTTGTTGCTTTAACGAAAAAGATTTTTCAAATAAATTTTGTGCTCTTGTTATTTTTTCTTCAATCAAATCAACACAAAAAGGAAGATTTCTTTGAATTTTAAATTTCAAATTATTGTTTGCGTTTTTTTTCTCGTTTTTGTCGATCTTAATCCAATGATTTAAAGCTTGAATCGTGTTTAAAATATTTTTTTTCTCTGTTGGTTAAATCAAAATGGATGTTTTTTTTTGTTTATTCCAACCGACACTTTGGTCAACAAACACCTGTCTTCAATACAGTGATAAATTTACGAATATGATAAAGAGAAAAAAAAAATTGCATTATATTATAAGTAGTTTTTACTTTTTTCAAATTTTGTGTTTCAACGCTCACACAACACTGTTTCAGAAGCAAAATAGAATAGAAGGAAAAAAACCAAAAATTTGAATTTGGAAACAATAATTGATGAACAAGCAAGTAAACCAGCATCTTGATAAAAACTGAAAACATTACAATTTTTTTTTTTGGTCCATGCGTGTGTGTGTGTGTGTGAAGAGTTTAATTTATTTCAATATTTTTTTATATTCATATTTTCACCATCATCATAATTTCGTTATATGCTGTTTATCTACCTACACATCAAACACAACATTTTCAAATCCTGAACCAGGGAGAACACGAAAGTACACGATGTCAATCTGTGTTTTTCATTCGGCTTTGTGTTGCAAAAAGATTAATGTTTTTGCCAATGTACCGATTCATATATTATGAAAAAAAAAATTATTCTGAATAAAGCACCCAGGTTTATATCATGTAAAAGCAAATTATTTTTTTTTTGTCATTCTGAAAATTGTTTTTTTTCTATTACAATTTGAATAGTTTTTTGAATGATAATGAAAAATCACAAAATTTGATTGAATATTTCATTTGTTCAAATGGATTTTTGTCATATGTGGATCTCGTGATGTCTCGGCTTCTCCAACGGTTTTCGAACCACAACGAAAACAGCGGTGTGTGTTGGTACATGTGTGTGTATGAATTGAAATTTGTTTCAAATTTTTTTGAAGCAAAAACTCAAAGCAGAAAAGGTTTTCAAGAAAAAAAACATAGTTGATCAAAAAAATAAAATGATGATACTAGCAAAATGAAGCGAAATAGAGTTATTAAATTAATTAATAAAATTAATGTAGAAAGCTAGCTAGAGAGAAAGAGAAAAAAAATGATAAATGAAATTTCCTGCACGGAATTACGAGTTTGGAATAGTTTTTTCCATGTTTAAAAAATTACACTCGAGATACCGACACACTGAGCACAGTAAACTTCCCTCTCTGTTTGTTTGTTTGTTTCATATTCATTTATATTCATATTTCATTCATTCATTTGAATGCATACACCAAAAAGCATTTTCATTTGAATTTCATTTTTACTTTATTTAGATTTTATTTTTTATTTTTGTTCGTTCCCGTTTTCTGAATGAGTTTATTATGTTGTTATTGAAAAATTGTTATATTTGACAAAAAAAATGAATAAAATTTTAAAAAAAACATTCAATTTTTAGTTTCTTCTACATTAAAAATGATAATGAAACCTTATTCAAAAATGATAAAAACGAGTCATTTAAATAAATTTTGAGTTATTTTTAATCGTAGTTAGTAGTTTATTTCCAGTTTTTTTTTCTATTAAACCTTTATTTATATTAAAACGTTTAATTGTAGAAAAAAAACTAGCATTTGATTCAAACTAAATAAAGGAAATGCTTTGTTTTTTTATTGTAATTCGAATCAATTTATTTTACCATCAACATGGTTATGTACGAAACTTAGCCATTAGAACCAATTTAATAGTTAAATAGAAATACATCCTTCTAGGATCATCCGATAAAACGAAGAACACAAAGACAGCCAATCAATGCATAATAAAATAGCATGACATCAAATTAAAAGTTTTTAAAACAGAAAAACTGAATAAAAATTTTAAATTTCATATCAAAACTTTGTATTTTTCATATTATTCAGTTATTATAATCAACTCATTTTTGTTTCTGAAAGTTGGTAAATTTAAAGCTTTCAAAAATTAAACAGCTCAGCAAAAAATGAAGATAATTTTTTTAGTTGAAAGCTTTATTTAAACAAGTCAGCGAACAGGCAAAAAAAAAAACAAAAATACTGATCGGCTTGATAGAAAATTTTGAATCATCAATCAGACATTAAAGTTTATTTGTTTTGTTTAGTTTTCAAAAATAAATTAAAAAATTCCAAATTCAAACTAACCAATCTTACGCATATCTTAACAACAAACACAATCAACATCAATTCATTCTCAACTACCAATTGATCGATTTTTTTTTGAAAAAAAAATCAAGAAAATTCCATCACGATATCTATCGAAAAAACAAAAAAAAACAAGCGTTTAAAGCGTTTGAAATTTTTTTTCTTCTTCAATTATGATATCCAATTTGTTTTTGCTTTTTTGAAGAAAAAAGTATCTTGTAAATAAGAAAATAGAAAAAATAAATAAATAAAACTGAAAGTTCTATGACCAAATTGAAGAAAAATTTGAGTTTTTTCTCCATTTCCAAAAAAAAAAAAAAAAAAAATGCAAATTTAACTTTAAAAATACAAATTTTATTAGTATTTTTTATATATATTGCACAAATTTGAAACAAAAAAGTACTATCATTATTTATTATTATTTGTATATGTTTCAGAGGTTAGTTCTATGTGCATGTAAATGACCAGTATAGATCATAGTTTTCACAACCCAAAATTATATTCAAAATTATTTATATGATTAAAAATTGAAAAAGAAGAAGATGAAGAAAAATTATTATTAAAAGTTTAGTGAAAATAATAATAATAAAACTACTAAAACTAAATCGAACACTGACCAAAAAGAAAAAATCAATTCAAGTTTGAGTGGTAGCAAACAAACGAGATACAAAAAAAAGTAGGAAAAAAACTCGTTAAAAACCAGCTTAAAAGAACCTTCTAATTGGCATGTCACGCTTTTTCTTTAAAAGTTTTCAGCAAAACAAAAAGAAAAAAATGTTAGATGATTTTCGTGATGTTAAATGGCTGAAATTCAACTGTTTTTTGTTGGTGATTCCGAGTTGGTCATCACTATCAAATAAATTTCAATGTGTTCGTAGATTGGTGACAAATCACAACATTCAAACAAATAATCCTGGTCACATTCGCATTTCGTTTCGTTTCGTTTCGTTTCGCTTTGTTTGTTTGTTTGATATTTTTGGCCATTTGACCATACCTGTTTGTCATAAAAGTTAGCTTTCTCGATTAGTTTTTTTTTGGCTTCGTTTCACTTTAATATAGAATAGCAATGTTTTTATCAATGATAAATTAATGGTGGTGAGTTTCGAAAACACTTGAAAACAACATTAAAAATTCTAATCAAAAAATTTTTTAAAATTAATTTGAAACAAGACAAAAAAAATAATCACCTAGATAGAAGAAGTGTTGTTGAATAAATTTCAAAGAAATATCTCGTCTTCTTTTAAAGAAACACGACAAATTAAGTGATGACATTTAAGTCACACAACAAGAGTGTTTTGACAAGAATTTTGTCGTGTTTTGTGTTGTTGTTTTACTATTTTTTTTTTAAATTTTCTGCCGTCAATGAATTGATTTTGAGTTCTTCGCTTGAAAGTCATTTTAGCGTTAACTTTCTTGGTTTGATCAAAATGCTTAGAATGAATGAATGATTAAAATCCGACTAATCAATGTCTCAATACATCATCAAGTTTTTTTCTTTTTTCGAATTTTTGACTTCAATTGACTTGTTGAAGTGTTGAATGCTAACAAATTTAACAATAACTTTTTAAAGAGCTCAGTAGGAAAAAAACGAAACGTCTTTATTAAGTAATTGAATCGAATATTTACGATTTATTATCATCACCTACCATCGATTACTGTTTAAGAAAGCTGGTGTTTTATTTATTATCATTATCATTATTGTCCAATAATGTCTAATAATAATAATAAATAATAACTTTAGTCATAGAGTTATTTTCTCTTATTGTTTCAGTTGTTGGGAAGAAGAAACCTCGGAGGAGACTATGATTCAACTCTATGCAGAAGACAGAAAACAGAAAGAAAGAAAGAGATAGATATTGACAAAATTTTCATAATTTATAAAATGATGAATGGATAATGTAATTTGTCAATATAAATAATAGCTATCGCTGAACAGATGAGAACAGAGTTAACAAACAAACGTTTGCTTCAACCGCAATAAGAATATATTTTTTTTATACATTATACACATAATAATATTACAAGGGGTAAAAGAACAAGGCAATCAATAATCAATCAATGTGATGGTGTGGCAACAGGCGCAAATAAGAAGAATATTATAATAATAGCTAAATGTGGTATAATAATGTGTGTGTGTATGTGTTTTAAAGTGTAGTAGGAAAAAAAAAAACCCAAACAACCAAGTTGGTAAGTTCCTGGACATGCAGACACACGCGACCATGCAATGACCGTTTATTATAAAACTCAATAATATCTATCTATCTAACTAGCTAGCTAGTTTTGTTTTGGCCAACGACTATCTACCGGTCACCAAAAAAAAAAAATGAATGATCGATGCATTCTCGTTTTTTTTTTTTTTTTGTTCATTTAGTTTCCATATTTATGCAATTATTATTGTTGTTTGCTACGGCCACGACGATGATGATAATAAAATGAACGAAAGTGACGGATTCCATTTTCGTTGTTGTTGGTTCGTCCATGGTATTTGTGTCTTGATTAGGGAGATTTTGGAAGAAGAACATTACTACTTTCTGTTTGAAAATATTAAAAAAAAAAGAAAAAAGATTAATCATCAAAATCAGCTACCAGAAACTAAAGAAAAACGTAACGCTCGATGGTCACACCGAGTGTTGTGCAACAACAACCAAAAAATTTTCCCAATGCATATTACTATCCAGAAGAAAAATAAAATATAAAAGGAAATTTGTGTTGTTCGCTACTCAATAATAATATTCTAATTAGCACCAAGCGAACAAAAATAAATCAAAGCTAATCAATCTTCTTGATTTATGAACGTAACGCTAGATTCTAAGCATTTTTTTTTCTCTCGCTGTAGAATTTTTCATTTTAAATTATTTTCATTTTGATGATTATTATTTTTTTCAATAAAATTAAATTTCCATCAAATTCCATTAATAATAAGAAATGATAATCTAAATTCTAATGCGTAGTTTTATGATTAAAGGAATGTCATCACAATGGAATCAGCAACATACAATAAACTAAATAAAAAAAAACAACAATCCATCTTGTTAAATGTGAATTTGAATCATAAAGAATCGAGGAAGAGAGTGAACAAATAAAACAGACAGATATTGATCAATAAACTTTTAACCATCCATTGAGTAGAACGAACATTTTCATTCTACAAGGGTCACAACCAATTATGTCATCATTAATAATCGAATCAACCGATTATCATTTTTTTTTCACTTCGATCTGGTGGTTTGTCAAACATAATGGGGCAAAATTATTTTCTTCTCTATTATTAATGGATCATCCACATACGGAGAGACCCGTAGATTATTCTAGGAGTGAAAATTTTTGTTTTTTCAAGCAAAACAGAAGAAAGTTCTCTGAAATTCTTGTGATTTGTTGTTGTTGTTTGATTTATGATATTATGAAAGTATTTGTAGTGTGATTTGTTTCGAGTTTTTTTTTCTGTTTTTGCCTTTTGGTTCAAAGTCATTTGACTTTAGTCTAGAGAATGTCATTCTAAATCAAGTCTGCTCGTGTCTCTGCTTTGTCTGTGTGTGTGTGTTGTTAACCTTTCATTCACTGAAAATTTCTTAATAAACTCGCTAACTAAACCCAAACTATTTCAAAATCTTTGATTTTCTCTCTATCTTTCTCTAGTGCCAAGAGTTTTGACGTTTCTTTCTGGTTGGTTTTTGTTGACAATGATTAAACAGTTCATACCACAAGACTGACTATCACTCGTGTTATTTTTTTTTTTGTTGCTTTTGACAATGACGGATGGAGAACTACCAGAGAGCTACAAGAGACCGCAAAGAATGATGATGACATGCCGGCTCAAACAGGAGAAAGGAAAAAAAATGAAAGTCCAGTAGCCAAACAGAAAAGTTGATAAGACCCCAAGAATCATAGGAAAACAAACAAACCAATACAGAGAAACGTAACAAAAAATTAACGATGACAGAACACTGGCTCAATTATAGCTCTCTGTTCCTGATTTTTTTTGATTTACGTTTTGTTGTTTGTGTGTCTGTGTGTACCTAGACACGATTGACATCTCTCTAGAATGACACTTTGGACAGCTTCAAGGGGAAGGCGTTCTGATGGACACGACAACTGAAACATTAAGTGATCATTGTGTTTGTGGTTTTTTACTTTGGTGGCTGTTGGTGTACGTCACACAGACGTGACACAAAACGATAAACGTTTTGTTTATTTGTTTGTCTGTCTGTCTGTTTAGGTACCGACACACTTACACAGGGTTATATCATAATCATCGATTGAATGCCTCGAAAATCTGGCTCTCACTAATCACATTTGACTTTTGACTTCTAGGAAAATTCGTTTTTTTTTTATTTTGCTCAATTTAATTTACAAGAATGTCAATCAATCGATGTTGTTGTTGATGGTGGTGGTGAAATGTGGTGCCAAAAAAAAAACACAAGAAACAAAACGGTTCGACATAAGCTGTTTTCCTATGTGTTTTTCTCGGTTGTTGTTATTAATATTATTGTTGTTGATGCTTGACAATGACGAAGACAAATGGGTCTTTCTTTTTATTTCACTGTTTCACTCATCCATCGTCATGTAAATAAACGATACGATGATAATAATAATAATTCTCTCAATGAGCTTGACAATTAAATCGATAACTCACTACTATTACTAGGCTATTATAAGGTTGTTTTTTTTTTTAGGTTATTAGTATCCCCAATCATGTCAATCATCATTCATGAAATCTTGATGATTGATGTAGATCAAAAAGAAGAATTTTTTTTTGATTTATTTAATAAATGAATCGAACAAATTCTTCAGATGAAGAATAAATATGAAGAATTGCAATTGATGATAGAGAAGAAAAAATTTCAAAAATAAAAATCAATAATTTTTTTTTATAACATGCCTTATGCGACATCTATGAGTGTTTAGAAAAACTTTTTTGTTTAAAAATTTTGATTAAAATTTTTAAAAAATTTTTCACCTAAACTTGATTTCATTCAATCGAAAAGAATTAATTTTTTTTTTTTTTTCGAAACAAATTTTTCAAAGTTGTTTCAAAAGTTTTCTTCTTCAAAGTATATAATTTTTTTCTTGTGGTTAAGTTTTAAAGTATATGTTTGTTGTAAGTGTGAAACACACCTAGCATTATTTTTGTGGTCGGTTGAGTTTAAAATGAAAAAAAAACCTAAAGTATAGGTCTAAAGGGGAAATTACTTCGTCTTCGAGGCTACCGGATCATCTTTTTTTCTTATTTGTCATTATCACTAACCAAAAAACAAAATTTAAAGCCCAAGGCATATTTATGAGTTAAACTTGAAAAAAAGATGTCAATTTTTTCTAAGCCAACCATTTTAGATCGACTAGAACAACAGCTTTGAGCAAAAGAAAATAGCTCGGAATAAGATATTTGAACGATGATTTTGGATCATTGTTAATCGAAAATTTTTTATTTTTCAGCAGAAGATTTGATTCAAATTTGAAATCCGAATCTTTGTTGGTTGATTTCTTCTTTCAGTTTTTTTATATATTATTATTTTAGCTTCAAATCAGTATCATTTTTCACATGATTAGGCATTCGTTTAAATTTTTAAGAATAAAAATTTTTCGTTTTTGTGCAATGGTCCAGTTGTCACTGGTGTTAGCAATATCGTGATCGTTATAATGTTTTGTGGCGGCCTATGCCATGTTTCGAGTCTATGAGTCGGTTTTTTTTTCTTCTCCATCCCAATCATCATCTTTCAAGATATACTTCAATCAATTGGGCAATCAATCGACCTTTTCTCAACCAACCGCAACAAAAAAGTTTCCAGAGAAAAGTTTTCTTTTTCTCTGTTTCTCAAGCTCTTGTTTGGATGGAAGAAATGAAATGGAAAAAAAAATTAAATTCTTATTTTGGTGGTGGTGGTGTGGTAGTTGTCGTCAACCAATAATCATGTCAATGACACTTTTTCCTTATTATTATTGAGCTAAAATTATAGACCCGCTTATGAGGATTGTTGGGCTTCACTATTGCCAATTGATTCATGATTTTTTTTCTAATATTTTTTTTTCATAAATCAGCAAATTCAAAAAAATTTCAGGTTTGATTGATTTTTTCATCAATTTTGACAACAAACCTACTAGATACTAGGACACAACAAAGTGAAACCAATTCAGAAAAAAAACCAATCACCAAATCATCAGCCAAAATGTATTGACGAACAATAGAAGCAATAGGGTTTGAATGGACAACAACAAAGAAGAAAAAAAGACTCTTTTTCTCACACTCGAAACTAAACACCTAACTGTGGGATGGAATCTGGAGCCGGTTTTGTTTTGTTGTTGTAACTATTTAGTGGTTTTTTTTTTTAATTAAAAGCTTCGTTTTATTTTTTTTTTCTGGTGGTAGAATAAAATAAATTGCGCATTTTTTTTTTTTTTTGGTTTTATTTGGTTTGGCGTTTCTTGTTGAATAGCTTCGATATGCTCGAAGTCAACACACGACGGGTTTGTTTTTTTTGTTTTTTTTAGGTTTTCATACAAGTATTCTGTGTAATCTGTGTTCTCTTATATATTCAAACAACAATTTAATCAAAAAAAAAAACCAACCAACATTATCGATGATCATTTGATGATGATCGGCAAAATGGTTGAAACAGTAATAAGATAAAACAAGATTTTCACTAGATTTTTTTTTCCAATCGTCAATTTCTTTTTGTTGTTTAGTGAGAAAAATTTTTTTTTCCATTGAAAACCCAATCTATGAGGAACAGCATTGAGGAATGGCTGCTTCAAAATCAAAATGAGAAAAACTTCTTTTTTTTTATTATTTCATTTTCTTTTAATCATTAAACTTAACATCATCGAGGAGAAAAAAAAAAGAGATTTTCAAATAGAAAAGAACAACCTTGCTTAAAATTAACCAATTTATTTATTGCTAAAACCAACCAAACTAACGACAATGATTCGATGTACAACCGCCAAACACACACATTACAACATTTAATTCAATTGGAAATTAAAATAAATAAGATGAAGAGGGAAAAAAATTTGGCGCTAAGTCGCGTTTCTTCGCTCTAATTTTATGAATTTTTTTTTTCTAGAAAAAAACAGTTTCTTCACCAAACAAAATCAATTGGTTTTGGAACTAACTGATCAACCAAGAGAAATGCTTGAAATGTCGAATAGTTTTAAATTGATATTTTCTAGTGGAAAAAAAAATCTCATTAGTTTTCCATCATCATTTCACCCGATCGGATAAACAGCACTTTTTTAATTCCAATATTTCATTTTTCATCCATGCTAAAAATTCTGATCAGATTAAACAAGAGTTTTGTTGTTCTTAGAGAGAGAGAAAAAATTCTTAAATGATCAATTAAAGAGATACGACCAAACAATGTGTTGTTGTTGTTTTTGTCTTCAAACAAAAACACAAATAATAAACTGATGTTTTTTCTCACATCACACTCCTGAAAGATGAGGGTGTGTTAAAGAATTGTTGAGATTAAATACCAGAAAAAATATTGAGCTACAACGCTCAAAGAACAAGAAGGAAAAACAAAACAAGCTAATTTTTTTTTAAAAGTAAAGCCATTTATTTAATCTAAAGAAAGAAAATTCATTTAACTAATTTTTTTTATATTATTATTACAAACACACCAAGAGAAAAAAAACTAATAAATGTTTTTTCATTTCTCTCTCTCAATCTTTATCTTGTTTTGATTCACTCACGCATAACATTTGCCTAAATGATTTTTTTTTTTTGTTGTAGTTGTTTTCTGGTTTTTTTTTTTCGTTGCTCTAATCATTCTGGTAAATAAATATCTTCACCGTCGTCGTCGTCGTCGTTGTTGTCGTCATTATTATCATCATCATCATTATTATTATATTTTTAATTAAATATAATAATTATTATTGTTGGTTATTATTATGGTTGGTTGGATGGTTGTCCATCGCTATCATCATCATCATCAAAAGAAAAATCGCTTTTAGTTATCATTTATGAATATTTGGAAACCATTTTGTTCTCTTGTATACTTGATACCTGAAGTATTGTTTTGCTGTTGTTGGTTCTTGGTTAATTATTTTTCCCATTATTCTTGTGAATATAGAAAATTCTGTGTGGTGTGTGTCTGTGTGCATTGCTTTGATGAAACTCAAATAACTCTCTTGGCTGAGTTGTACAACCCAAAAAAAAACATTTTCTATTCAAGTTTTCTAAATGGTAATACCTTGAGATTTTTTTTTATAATAGATTTATAAAAAATTTGCACAAAAGAATTATACGAATAAAGTTTGCATAAATTGTCTCAAAACAAGACAGTTTCTAGAGTTCAATGAGTTAATTGAAAAAAAAAAACGTTTATTCAAGAATAGTTATGGTATGCCACGTGCCCGTTTGCCGCACCCTGAGATAATAATAATCAATCGATATGTATGCTGTTGGCTTTGCCATGACAGGCTTCTAACGTGAACAAACTTAATAAAAAAACAACAACAAGTTAAGCTAAACTTAGGCCACACACAATGAAACACAACAAAGTTCAAACATAAATATATTGTTTATGCGTGTGTGTGTCTGAACCAACAAGAAAAGAAGCCAAGAAAAAAAAAAATGGTATTAACAAGAGAGAGAGAGAGAGAGAGAGAGAGAGAGAGACAAAAACTAGTTAATAAAACTTAATTTGAAGAATCAATAATTAATTCCTCTATTCATTTATAACTATTGTAAAATTTATTTTCTCTACCTGATTGTTGTTTAATATTAAACAACCTAAGACAAGTACCTAATCTATTAAAGAGGCAGAAGCGATGGCGATGAAATTTATTGTCTGACATTATGGACAGGGCATCATTTTTTTTTATGGATGAATATATATATATGGGATATGTGTATAGCTATATTCGATGATGGATTTGAAAAAGATTTACCAAAAAATATGACGTGATGAAGTTTCTATTTTTTTTTAATTTTCTTCTTCGTCAATTTGGACCAATAAAATATGAATATGAGTTTGGTGCAAGCCTGTGGATGATAGTGTATCTAAGCTTGTGTATTATTAATAAAAATAATTTTCAGATATTTATCAACTCTTCTTGGGATATTATTCAAATCGAATAATGAAAACTAAAATTTTGGTTAATATTAAATAAAAAGAAAATGAATGAGTGGATAGATGGATGGATGGTGTATGTTCACGGTTATTTTGTGGGCAATTAGATTTTCTTCTCTTTCTCCCTCGATACTTTATTATATTGTTGTTGTTATTTTTGACAATTCTATTTGAAAAATTGCTTGCACCCGGTTGGCACTTCTGATAATGAAACAAAATGCTTTCAAGATTTATAATAAGTTTTTTTTTTGAATAAGCCAAGCCTTTTAATATTTTCCTTGTTGTTGTTGATGAAATGCAACTATTCTATCATCTCACCACAATGAAATAAATTTGATGCTCAAAAAAGTTTTTATAATAAATAAATTACCTAAATGAAGAGATAAATTTTAAACCTTTCGAACATTTAAAATTTGTTTTTTTTTTGAATTTTATTTTAATACACACTTTCAGAGGGCTAAAGAAAGATTTTTTCGTCTATGATTATGAGAAGAATCTCAAACGTTTTGTGTGTGTTTTGTTTCATTTTTTTTCTAGTAATTAATATTCATTATTCATAATTCAAAAACATTCCCATTCAAACGAGCTCAACTCAATTCGAAGAACAAGAGGAAGAAGACCAACCAAAAAAAAAAAAAACTTGAACCAAATAAAACAAAGTTATTAAAAAAAATTGTTATTATCATAAGGCTAGAATTCATCATAGTTCATCCTAGATACAAGCCACACTCATTTAAGCATTCAATGTCCTCTCTGTACGTACTTGTATCTCATCAAAAATGATGGCTGTCGTTGGTTTTTATTTTTCGCTCTCAAACTCTACCGACGAGCAAATAAACATAAATGAATATGCTGACAATAACCTAAAAACTTGCACGTTGCTTGTTGTGTGTGTGTCTTTTTTTCCAGTTTTTCTATTATATTGTGCTGATGATGATAATGAAAAATGCAAATGAACTTTTCCATTATCTATACTATGAGTTTTTCTCCTCTTATTTATTCATTCATATATTCTTATGAAAAGAATATATATTTCATGAAAATATTATATACGAAAATGGATATTATGTATGATATGTTACATGATAAAATTTTTTAGTATTTGTAAAATCTTTCAAACAGAATGGTCATTTCTAAAAAAAACTTTATAATTCATCAAGTTTGTTGGTTAAATTTTTTTAACACGATATTTGAAAAAATTTTTTCCAAAACTAATAGTATTGTTTAAAATCTTATCAAATTTAAAATGAACGATTTCAAATTCAAAAAAAAAAAAACCAAAAACTTAACGGAAAATTTTATCCCTTTATTCGGTTTAGTTATCTGAATTATAGCAGGCTCTTTTTGAAGAAACAGCATCGATTCATTAGATGAAACTAATAAAAAACCTAACCGATAAATTTCTGAAAAACTAATGAGCTCGAGTACTTGCCATCCAGAGAGATGAAAAATTCTATTAACATCTAGCAAATTGGAATTTTTTTCTCTCTTGTTAAATCATTATTTTCAGGGTGTAATGATTTAACACACACACTCCATTTCGACAACCAGAACAATCTTTAATTAGCATCGATCAAATCACATAATCAAAGCCAACTTTGATTAAGCAACAGAAAAAAAATCAGAAAATTCTAGCTCGATTTTATACTGAAAAAAACATTTGTTTTTTTTCTCTCTGTTTTTACAAGAAATCAAGAGAAAAAATAAACAAATGAATTGGGAACAAGAAATAAAATTTAATCGACAGTTTAATTGGACAGCAAGAATTTTATTTTTCGCATACAAAATCCTTATCGTTCATTATAATTCCGTGTTTTTTTCCAATTTTATTTAATAATTTATTCAAATAACAAAACTTTAAGAAATTGAAAAAAATTGAAAATTGATTATAATTTAATTTCCAAGTTGTAAAAATTAATTTTTTTTTGCTTATTTTTCAATGAAACTTTTTATTAGTATAAAAAAAGTATACAAAATCGAATATCTAATTATTTATTTGAAAAAAAATAGTAATCGAATTGATTGATTTTTTTTGTTCTTTCTGATTATTTAGAATAAATTAATTCTACATAAAGCTACACCATAAATTAAAAATTGAATAAGAAAGCAAAAATCAAATAAATCAAATAGCCTTCGAAGCAACATTTTTTTAAAGTTTTATTGTCAGAAATTTTTTTTTTCATGACAAAATATTAAATGAAATTAATTTTAGTTTCTCTCGTTTTTCTAGATAACACAATGATACAACACTAATACGTCATATTTTTGCATGATTTGTTTGGCTATCTCTTACGCGGCGACACACATACACACACCATATTACATTACATGATTTATTCATTTCGGAATAAATTCTCAGAGCAAGAGAGCTTAAAAAAAAGAAGAAGCGGCGTGAAAAGACTCTTAACTCTCTGAAAACACTGATTAAAAATCATCGTGTACATCAAACATATCAAAGCGATTCAATTCAATGATGATGATGAATATGCACCACAAATAACCAAAAAAAAAAAAAAACGCTTTTTTGTTCAATGCCGCATTCACGACATGCCAACATATTAATTAGAAAATAAAATAAAAATGATAACAACCAGAAAAAATGTGGTCCGAGCTTTTTTGAGTTTGGTGAAGAATGCCCTTTTTTCTGGTTGCTACTGATGGTTCGAACATTTAGGTTTTTAATGATTGCACGATTTATAATTTTCTTTTTCTGGTTCTTTGATTCCAAAACACAAGCCAAACGGAAAATAGAAAGTGATTCACCATTTTTTTTTTATCATCGGGTTTGAGATTCTGGTTATATTCACTGATTCTTGGTTTTTCAAGCCAATAACAATAGGCCTGTTTTTTTTTGTTGATTATTGTTTTGTTTCGTCTTTCAACCGTACAGTAGCGGTGACTAGAATACACCAAACACACACACACACACCAATACCCATCCATCAATGTCAAATTGAATTTCTCTATTTGGGGTACGTTTTGTGATTCAAAATCTTGATACCATCATCTTTTCCGCCAAGTTTCTTCTGTTCAAAGTAAAAAATTTCACAAACCAAACAAAAAAACGACAATGCACACAAAAGAATTTTAACGGTACATTAATACGGGCAACGAATACCAAAAAAAAAAAAAATTAAATTGACTCGTTTTCATTTGGTTTTTTCGACTCATCAAAGCCGTACATTAATGCTATTGTTGAACAGTAGCAATAATTTTATTAGAGAAAACAAAAATTGTAAAAAGGAATTTCTTCTCTATACAAACACACATACACATTGATGCCATATCATTAGAAAAATGAAATAAATAATTATATGGAATCACCACCGTTATTTATAACATTAATTTTGGTTGTATTTTTTTGAATTTTTTTTTTTTTTTTCAAACACAAACTAAATTATTTTAATGAAACGGTCAAAAATTTTGATTGATTTGTCTTTTTTTTCTACGACAACAACAAAGATTGAACCCAAAATCTGAATTTTATTCTCTATGAATATGAATATACAAATCTGTTTAATAATAAGGCTTTTAACAGCATTCTATAGTTAAAAAACTAAAAAAATTTCAGACTGCTTGCTACTTGATGAGTTGTCTGGAACAAAACAAAAAATAATTTATAACTAGTGACTGTTTGAACAAAAAAAAATTTAATATCACAAAAAATTCGGGTAAAAAAAAATTTATTTTTAAGAAAAATATGAAGTTAATTGAATACAAAAACTGTAAAACATTTAAAGATCATAAAAATTTGTAAAATAATAGTAACTGAATAATTACATCATTTATAAAATAATGATGGAAAGATTTTCTCTAGTCTAGAAAGATGAAAAGGTTTTATCATTAAGTATACTTAAAAACTACCAAGTATAAAAAAAATTATTATTCAACATACAATTTACTTGTAGTTTTTCATCTCAACGCTGAAATTTTTATTCTTGCAATCATTCATTATGATGATGAGATGTCGATCAAAAAATGTGTATCAAAAAAAAAATATATATAAAAAATACCGTTTGAAATGAATTTTTTTTTTCTAGTAAAAGAAAACTTCATCAAATTTTTTCATCTATTTTTTTCATGATTATTATGAAGACAAAGATGATTATGATGATGCTCACATTATCAATCAATTAAATCAGATCTATCGATGCATAGAGTGTATGGCTATGCTAAAATTTAGTGTTAATAACATTCGAAATAATAGATTTTTCTTGAACATTATAATTATGTATAGCGAAAGCAGGCAAAAAAAACTAGTGAAAAAAGTTGAAAGAAAAATGTAATCATCGATTTATTTTTTGCCGAAAAAAAAATTATATAAAAATCAGTTTCAAATTTTTGCTTTTGATGTTATTTTTTACCTAAAAAAAGATCAAATAACATAATACTTGTTTCATCAGCATTTGGGATAAATCGATCAGAGGAACGACGCCTAAAATTTATTTAAGTTTTTCAAGAAGTAATAACATTTTATTTTATTTTTTTCATTAATTATTACATCTTTGGGATTTTTAATAAAGCTGTCACACACACACACAGTCACAGAATACACACGGATACAAAAGGTTTATGAAACTGCCATGTCATTGAAAAACAAAAAAAACTTTAAAAAACAAGATTTCAAAAATTTTTTCTTCAAGGCAGTCGAACACGTTGTGATGAGAGAATGATAATCAACTCGACAACAAACCAAAATTAATGGTTTTATTTTTTTTTTTAAACAAGAGAAAAACAACAGCAAAAAACATTTTCTTTTTGAATTTAAGGCAAATAAGTCTTTTGGTTTTGTTCATTTTTCATAGTTTACACTTGTAAATGTCATTTATTTTAAAGAGAGAGAAAAACGTTGAAAACATTGTATCAAAAAAAAAAAAATCAAAGTAATAATAATATATTACAAATTATTTATTAGAAAAACACATTTCGATTTCATGCAGATTAATGGAGGGAAGGCAAACTACCACCATCATTTCTGATTGAGAAAGCGTTTATTTTTAAATCATCATCCTTATTATTATTGTCGTTGTTGTTATTGGAACACACCCAAAAAATAAATCGTAATTTTCGCGTTAGCGAAACGCGGGTTTGTGTTCAAATTTATGAAAATAGTCTCAAGGATTTTAATGCGCCATCTAGTTTAATAGAAACTCAATTGCTTTTTAATTTTATTTCAAGTTTAGAATTTTTTTTTTAAATGGAAAAGCTCCTTTATAAAATAGAGTTTTACATATCGAAAACGTAATTTTCATTATTTAAAATTGAAAAAAAGACTGCAGTTAATTGAGGTTGTTGACTTAAATTGGCGAAACAAAAACAATGAGTGATTCTAACGAGAAAAATATTATCAACGATCCAGAAGTTTACAAGCTTTACGATCAAGTTGTTCAACGTGTGGATGCCATCAAAGAACTACTGGAAGAGAAAAAACAATCGACTTTAGGAGTTTTGAAAGCTTACACTTCGAATTTGATTGAACAATTTCAAACTCAGATAGAGGGTCAAGAAGATGATCAGGAAACGAAAGAAGCCGAAGAAGAAGAATATTCGGATGATTTTTCAGATATTTCCTCTTGTGATCCGTATGGGGAAGATGAATTTGATGATCAGAACCAAACCAATCACATGAACCATCAAGGAGATGAGAAAAAACATGCTGAAAAGTCTATCGAAAACAATGAGGTAGATGAAAAGCAGAAAAAAGATGAAATGGCCACTAAAATGTTGCATTTGATGAATACAATCAACAGTATAGACTAGAAAAATCTGCCCCCTAATTTGATATCTTGAAAACATTGATAGTGTTATTGTTTTAAAAAAATTAAAATTTTGAGTAAACTGAAAATTATTTTATTTATAATTTATTTTTTTTTTTTTACAATATATAGCAAAAAACTTTCCATTGAAATAAATTTGTGTTATAATAAAACTAGAAGCAAAAATACAAACAAACAATTTGAAAATAAATTATTGCGTTCAAATTAATTTCAAAATGCTACTAAAAAAAAAAACATTTATAAAATCTAAATTTAATTTGATTTTAATGTTGCGTCATCTTATTGGCAACATTATTGTTGAAATCTTTATTTGATTTGGATTTTTTACTGAAAATATTTTTGATCGATGCCGACGAAGAAGAATTTGTTGGCAAATTTTTCATATAAAGTTGAGCGCTTTTTTTCATCAACAACGATGTGTTGATGCCATAAATTTCATTATTGTCGTTGATTTTTGGTGTACCTTGGTGTTTGATATGACCAGCATAATTATGAGCAGCTTTCGTAGTTTTATTATTTTTCAGTTGATTAGTAATAATATTGTTATTATTAACAAAACAATGGCTGTTATAGTGCTCGGCATTTGGTGGGAAAAAGTTTCCTGATTTAAACTTTAGATGGTTGTCAGCGATTCTCGATGCTGTATACGGCGAAGACAATCCTTTGGGAGTCGATGTAATCGCTGAGTTGAATTGCGATAAAAGTTTTTTATTGAAGGCTTTACGAATAATGGGTGGATCAGCACGATTGCTCAATTGTTGTCGATTGATACCGGTCTGAGCAAACTTGGGAACATGAGCACTCAAACCATAAAAATAAAGATCATCCTCTGTTAGAAAACAAAAACAAAAAAATTTTAATGTTTCTAGAAATTCAACTGATTCAAACCAAAATTGCTTGATTTTGAGAGTGGTGGCGCCGTTCTACGATTTTTATCATCATCATCATAATCCGGCTCTGGTAAAGTTAATGGTGGATTTTTGTTGTGCAAATCTCGAGGCGGAAGTTTTGGTGGCATCGAGCTGTATCCATTGGAATCGTTTGGTCCACCACAAGATATTGTGAAGGGAAGTGAATAAAAACTATCTTCTATAAAAATCAAAGAAATTAGTCGGAAACTTTTTTTTTGTAATAAATATTTTTTTTACTGACCAATCATTCGGCGAGGAATTAATTTAACCAGCATTTCAAGGGCAACTAAATTTATGATAATCACATAGACTGGAGTGTTTAAAAGCTCATTGGCTACCGTCGAAAACGAGACAAAGCAAAAGCACTTCTCTTCAAGAAACTGTGGATTCGGAGATGCGGATCTAATTTCACGCAATAATTCATTTTGAAATTTTTTCATATCAAACAATACAATCGACTTTTTTTGATCAATTTTCTCGAATATCAAATTGTCTGCTTTGTCGAACGACAAGGAAAAAACGTTCATTTTAGTTTGACGTTTCACCAATAGATTGCCATCTTGATCCATTCGGATTTTTATACCATCATCAATTTTCTTTTGTATTTCAGAAATTTTCTTATCACGCATCGGATTTTTGAAAGCATTCAACCCGATCCGATGGCCATCGAATCCAACATCCCAACCATTGATAGTCAGTACGGGTGCTCGAGCATAAGCTTTAGCCACACGACGATTTCGTTCCATGCAAACTACTTTGGCCCATATCTCGTCATCTATCTGATTCCATTTGCTTACGATTTCCTCAATGTGATTCTGAAATCAGCAAAAAAAAAAATTATTTATTATTCTCAAAAGAAATTGAATGATCATCAACAAGTATCATTCAAGAGCTTGATTGATGCTTTTTTTTTGAAAAGGCATCTTCAACTCAATCTAACAGATAGCGCTACAAGATTGTTTTTTTCAAATTTTATCAAAAAAAAAAAAAAAATCTAACCGATAACAAAACAACAAAATGTCGAGATCAATATTTCAAAATTTCACAACTTGCTTTTCAAGTGAAAATTTTCAAATCAAAAAAAAAATCCAACTATCAGTTTTTTTTTTCTGCTGTTCACAATTTCCGTAATTCATATAGCGCGAACATATTTTGTTTTCTGTATTTATGTCAAACAAGTATTATGACTAATACTAATCATCCATAAAGATCTGACACCATCACTTCAAAAAAAAAGAAAGAAAGAAAACACAACACTCATACACTTCTTGTGGTCCTGATTTCATTTTTCAAAATCATCATCTCCATCATCAACTTTAGTGTTGATTTATGAGACAAATATTTTGTTGTACAAAAAAAAAAAAAAACAACACACCAATCATAGTGTGACGACCATAGCCTAGTCATTGTACTAGAAATCATACCATGCCGTTACAATCATTTCCATCCATTTGAATACACAAAAATCGTTCTTTGTGTTTTTCATTTAAATAAAAGCTTTGAAATTTTGTTTGTTGAAAAAATAGCGTCATTGAAAATAAACTAGAAAATGCATTAAAAAAAAAAAAAAACGAAATTTGATTGAGAACAGAGAAGATTTATTTTTCAATGTTTTTCCCGTGTAAAAAAAAAACTTTCAAAAGAAAAAAATTTAAATAATAATCAATGAGCTTGAGTTTAGTTAGCATAGAAAATGCCGTACAGAATAATAATCCAAAATCGTACTGCTGTTGCTGTAATAACGACACCCATCTTCCGTTCAAACTGTGGTATTTTTTGGAATGATCATGACAATGTCATGTGAATCCTGTATCTTCACGAAATGAAAAAACATTGAAAAACTTTTTTTTCTCATTGACAATTCAAAGAAAATAATTTGGAAAAAATAAAGGAAAGAAATCGAAGTCATTATCATCATCATAAATTGATTCAAATTAATATTCAGATTAGTGTTTTTTTTTTTAGTTTCGCGATGATCATAAACAATTGGCTGGTTGTGGATTTTTAAAGCCAAAACAATCAAATCATTTTATATATTTGATTTTTTTTCATATTTAGAATCTAAAAAAAAAACAAATTGAAAGTGTCAGTAATTTTATGCAGAGAAACATATTTCACTTGAAACAAAAAATAAAATAAAATCCATTATTTAAATGAATAAATAAACAACCAAACAGTTAACTAACCAAACAACCGAGTATCCTTTGGAAAAAACAACACATTTCCCATGAATAAAGATTTTTTTTCAATGATCAACAGAATGATTTACGAAGAGATTTAATAAAGAAAAAGTGTTAAAGAAAAAAAAATTTTTTTACGTTTAATTTGTTCGGTTTCAGAAGATGAGAACAAATTGTTGTGTTTTTTTCTTTCAGTTCTGATGAAATAAATTTCGAAATTTTTTTTTTTAAAATCAAAATTGAACTTGTAAACTAAACAATTACTGTAATTAACCAAATTCGACCTTATTGATAGATCATAATAATAATTTTTTTGTTCACGTAAAAAAAATATCAACATCATCAGAACGATGAAACGAAAAATAATTCACTGAAAAAAAAATTTTACGACAACGAAACTTTTTTTTTTCAATATCTTTGGCTTGTCTGCCCTAAAAATTCATCAAATCTAGAATATCGATCAAACAAGCAGAGAAAAAAATTTGAAGAAACACTGAAATATTAATAATACGTCGACCTCGTGTTCTTGTGTTCAAACAAAACAATTATTTTATTTTTTTTTTCAAATATATAAAAAAAAAAAAAATATGGAGGAGAAAAAACAAATTAAGTGCCATAAAGATAAATTTAGAAATTTGTTTTCTACCACCATCATTAAATATGCAAACGTGTGTTTTGCTGCGTCTATGTTAAACAACAACTAATTATCAATGAATAGATTTATTTATTTTTTCAATAACTAACTTTTTTTTCTTGTTTTTCACTACCAGTTTTGATTTATAAAAGATGGATGATGCCGTTATGTTTGCAAAAAAAGGTCACCAAAAAAAAAAAAAAAAATAAATATAAAAAAAACTACACAAAAAAACCAATTCAAGGTAATCCCATCAACAAAAAAGCTTTACTTTCATCGGATTGATCGGATGATTGAATTATTATTATGACTATTGGTTACTGATATTATACGATTGTCTTAATAGAAATAACATTGTAATGAAAAACCAAACCCATTATTTTTTTTTTTATTCGATAATCCCCATTTCATCACAGAGCTTGAGTGGGTGTCTTCTGAAATGAATTCAAATTTGAAATGGTTGAAATTTAAATTTTTCATAAATATACTCGAATACGAAACGAATGAGTTTGAATGTTAATGAAAAAAAAACATTTAAGAATCTCAATTGAAATAAGATTAATGTATAGATATGTTTTGTTGTTGTTGTTGTTAAAGTGGCGATTTATTGATTCATCAAGATTTGAACATATTTTTAATGAGGTCAGTTCACACGTATCTTTTTTGGAAAAAAAGTTGAATAATAACATCAGAATGCATCTTCTCAAATAAGGTGTTTGCTTGCCCCGTTGTTTTGTCCACCACACATCGATACGGTGTGCAGTGAAATATAGTGGTGGACTTGTTTTATAATTTTTTTTTCTATTTTATAATAAATAATTTCTAATACATTTGATACATTTAAATCAATGATGTTTTTTTTTTGTTTCTTCTCTCTAGAATAGACAACAATGTAATATAAAACCAATCCATTATGTTATTCATATCAGACAGATATAAATAATAATGAATATAATAATCATGTAGCATGTGATATAGGTGAACAAACAAACAAAGCTAAAACATCAAACGACAAACAATACAATGCCAAAGCATTGTATCAAGTTTGATAACAAAACTTTCGAAGAAAAAAAAAATCAATTCAACAAAGAGAACCAAAGAGAAAAAAAATAATTTAAAATTAAAAGAAATCTAAAATAACAGGTTCGCTTTCATTCATTATGAACATCTTTTTGAAATTCATTTTAAATCTAATTGAATCGATGTGTTTAATTGGCATATTTGTAATACCTGTTAGATCTAGATGTAATGACTGTAATTTTTTTGTGTTCACCATGAGAAAATTGAAAACTTTCATTACTGACGTGGTTAGCGAATGAAAAATTCTCATTTTGTAACATTAAAAATAAGCATCCAACTTGATTTAGCAAACACCAGTGAGATTGAACCGCTGACAAGTACATAGCCTTGATTGTTTCATTTATTTATAAATATTATTTTTTTCATTCCTAGTTAATGACAAAATTTCAATCATTTTTGTCATTTTTTTTGGGCAATATTAAAGTACTTTAGCGATTATCATCAAATTATAACAATTTCGGTGTACTTTTTGGCATTTCTTTTCTCGAAGATACTTAGATCAGCATTTTACTTTTAAATCAAATTTTTTTTCGTAGAAAGCGTGTATAGTTTTTACTTTGCCGATAATCCATATTTATAAACATTAGAAAGCAATAATTTTGAACTTTTTTTTAGAGAAATAAATTTGGTAGTTTTTAATTCAATCAAATTTTTCTATAGCTACAAACTATTGGGCGTATTCCATCATCATCATCTCATTCAACTCCAACAGTCCATGATTTGTTTTTTTTGTTTCGAATAATTGAAAATCACATTAAAAATTAAAATGTAATTGAAATGTGTGTTGTTTTTACTGTTCTTGATCAATAATAATAAACAGTTACAAAACCGTTCAAGAGCAAACGCGATTCAAACCTCTTTTCTCTGATTTTGGACATCTGTCACATTGAAATAAAAGATTTTGGTAATTTAATTTCAAATTTAAATGTTTTACAACAAAAAAAATTCGATTAAGTTTCGTTTAATTTATTATTACCATTTATTTATTAGCTTGTTAATTTTTTTGTGCTTAAAAATAATTTCGAATCAAATTTATGCTCTGTTCCGGTGACAGGCGACATTTTCCTACGCTACAAGTTGAAATTTTTCTAATTTTAATTAATTTTTTGTTTTCCTAGAGAAAAATAAATTTTCGATTAATAAATTTAAAATTATTGCCAAATTATTTTTTTTGTGTTTCTGATGTATTGTAGTTTTAAATAAGTTTTAAACCAATAAGTTTTTCAAATCATTATTTATTCGCTTGATAAATCAAATTAAGATATCTCAGTTTTCTTAAATTATGATTGAAAACACGTCATTAAACGTTTCAAACAAACAAAAAATCGTTCTCTTCTTTGTTTGTCAGATCTTGAAAGTTTTATTTTTTTCTATTCAGATTTTTCGTTTTTCAAAGTTTTGTTTAATGAATAGAAAGAAATTGTTCGAGATCAAATCCATTGAAAATTGAGAATGACTTTGAAAAATACTTTAAACCTTTCAAAGTCTTTAAGACGTTCGAAACAGAAAAAAACATTAAATAAATTTGATAGTTCAAGCTACCAATTTAAATGTTTTCATTATCAGTAAACTTTTTGAGTTTAACAAAAAAAAAAACTAAGCTAAAGCTTTTAATTAAATCGTGAAAATGTTGCCAATAACAACAACGAAACGTTTCGTATTGTTGTCGGTTTGAAAAACAAGAGAAAATAAAATCAAGAAATAAAAGAAACGATTCTTCGAAACTATTCAAAAAAGCTGAACAGCATGAAGTTGATGAATTTTATTTTTCGAACATCAACTCTAATTGTCAACCAACAAACTGGCCATTGATGACTTTGGCAACATTCTATTGATGAGAAAAAGTTTTGGTTTTTATTATTTCTATGTGATCAATAGTATAATAAATTTCATAAAAAAGAAGCTTTTTTTCTACTTGTTTACTCAAATAAAGAGATCTTCATTTTTTTTCCTGTATGCAATTAATTCGAAAATTAGAAATAATAAAATTTTTTGTTTATAAATTTCAAAGTTTTTTTTGGTGTAAATTTCATTGTTTATCTATTGACACTTCAAGAAAAAAATTTCTTATTAAAAACTAATGAACGCAAATGTGAATAACAGCCATCCTTGTAAACGAATATTATCATGAAATTTTTTCAAAAAGTTTCAAATGTCTCAAACTGATCAGTTAAGCAAAATACGAAAAAAAAATGTTTTTAACTGTATTTTTACCGTGCTTCCATTTTAGGACAGTTGGCTTATATTGAGAATATTTTGAAATTATGTCTAGAACAGAGAAAATTCTGAGAGTTTGATGAGTCACATTAAATTTTCACATTGATCATATTAAACAATCACACACACAGCTTGAAGATTTTTTTTCTTCATTGAATTAAAATAAAATTGAAATAAATCTTCGTGCCAAAAAGAAAAAGAAAAATTAGAGATTTTTTTGATCGTCTTGCTATGAGATAGACGAAGGTTGTCAGATTTATTTAATTGAAAGTTTCAAATCAACAAGAAAAAAAAAGTTTTTTTCTGTTTCTGTGTTTTCATTAAATAATTGTGTTAATTAAAAATTACTGGAAGTATTTGAAAAATATTTTTCGTTTTTTTACCATCAATCAGAAGAGAGGCATATTGTCTCTTAAACCTGAATGAATATGAATAAAATTAAAAAAAAATTTAAGCAATTTTATTGTTTTATTGTTAGTTGTTTAGCTAGAAAGGAAGATAGATAGATAGAGAAAACAAAAAAAAATGCTGGTGCCTGAAGGGTTAGATCGTATTGTTGTCATTATTGTTATTATTATTTTTTTCTAGTTTGACTTTTTATGGATAAAATGCAAAATGCAATAAATCTTTCTCACTAGTGCTCAGTTGTTGAAATGAAAACAATGCATTCATTTCAACAGTTTGACATTTTTTTTTCTTGATTCGATGCCAAATCATGTCATGTTTCAAGTTTTCAAAGTGAAAAAAAATTCAAAATGAAAAAGGATTTTTTTTTACAAATAAAAATGACAAAAATTCTTAATAATAACTAAAAAAATCAGTTTAAAAAAAAACTTTTCAAAATAAATTTTCAAAAAGCAATGGTTTTTTTTTTGATCAATAAAAATAAATAAGAATGTCAAAACAAAACAGAAAAAAACGATGAATTTCAAATATTTCTTTTGAATTCAAAAACAATTTAGCGCTTGCCAACGCACACACACACACCCACCTTCTTTGTTAATCAAAAACTCGTATGCTTCTCTGATATTCGCACCCAAGATAATCAAGCGTTTAATATTCAATAAAATGTAGAAATTTTACTGAAAACATAATAATAACCATCATTATTATTAAAAAAATAAAATAAACTGAATTTCAATTAATCGAATAAAATTCATGTAGTCGAGTTTTTTCTTCTTTTTCATTTCGCATTTCACAAAACTGTAAATTAAAATTTTTTTAAAAAATTTCAATTGAAATTATTATTTTCTATTGAAACTTTGTTAAAGCAAATGAGAATTTTTCCCTCTCCACTAATTATTAAAAAATTATTTAAAAAACAAATCATTATTATACTAAACAATCGAATTGAATTTTCAATTGAATATAATAAACGAAAAATTCAATCTTCACGAAATTTTTTGAATTAGTGAAAAATTGAAACTCTGACTGAAACAGAAAATATTAAATTTAAACATTCGAAAACAACAATTAATTTTTTTAATATTAGACTATTTTTTGATAATTGTAATTAAAATTTGAAAAAAATAGAGCAAAGACTTTTAGTTGATGAGGGGAGAAAATACGTTAATCCTATTATTAGTCAAAGATTCAAAATACATTCAATTTAGTATTCAAACGAACACTTTTTAAGCCATTATAAAGTCATTGCAAATTATGTTTTCACAATAGAAAAACCTAAAACAATTAGAGTTTTTCATTTATTTGAAAACTGAATTCATTTCTAATAAAGATCAACTATAATCAAAATTCAACACAAATCCGATAACAATAAAAGTAATTTAAAAAACTCCTCTAAATTCTAATTTTTTTCTAAAATTGTTCATGAACTTTATTGGGAGGTCAAAAATTCAACTTACTGAAATGAGTTTATCTTTGCTGAACCAAACATCTTCATCGTTGTTGTTGAGATTGGTGGCTGAATAATCATCGCATTGCGAAACATGAAGCACATCTCTCGATCTAGATAATATTCTCCGACGACTTATCATATTATCCACCGAACTGGAAGACGAACACAAAGAATTTGGATCCGAGCTTTAAAAAAAATTGATACAAAAAAACGTTAGTAAAATTTTTGTAAATTGTACATAAAAAATTGCTTTTAGTTATTTTAAGTTTGATCAAAGTTAATTAAGCTCAAACAAAACAAAACAAAAAACATCAGATGCGGAAGAACATGATTTGCTTAACAATAATTTTGTGATTATTTTTCTGTGAAAAAAAAATTGTACAATACCACGGCCACTGTGTTTGAAAGAATCAAAAGATTATCAGCAATTTCGAAATTTATCAAAAGCAACAGCAAAAAAAAAAAAACAAACATTTTATGCTTCAAAACAAACCAAGTGCCATAATCGGTAAAGGGAGTTTCACGTTGAAACGTCAAACAATTTTCTGATTTCTTATTGATTTTTCAGAGTAAACAAAAAAAATCTATGAAAAAGAAATTTATGAAGAACAATAATAAACGGATACACTTTAGAATGATTTGGATGATCGATGATCAAATAATAATCATAATAATAATAATATTATTGGCAGGTCGAATTTTGTCGAAATTGTCGTTTGTCATATTATTAAAGAAACAAAAAAAAAAACTCATTTTCACTCACTTTGGTTCACGTTCTATCAAGAAAAATTTATTGGTTTTCGACATCGATCTCTCATTCGATAGTGGTTGGTTGTTGTTTTTTCTTGGTATTTACTTCTCGTCACCGGAACAAAATCAATCTTGTCCGACATTTGTCAACACGAAATTATTTATTATTGTTTCGACATGAAAATAAAAATGTGTCAAAAAAAAAAAATTTCTCGTTTTTCTAGGGATTTTTCTTTTGCTTCAATCCTTTCGACACGGACCAAATGGCAAAATTAATGACCAACAAACAACAACAAAAAAAAATCATCACAATTCAAAACAATTTCAAAGAAAAAAATTGATAACAAAGCGTAAATTGCAATTGTTAAAACAAAATATTTTAATTAAATGATTAGTAATGGAATTTAAAAGCAAATCATTTAACTACCAAAAAAAAATTCTAATCGTTTAATTTATCATATTAGTTATTTACATTATTTGATTATAGATGCTTTTCTCTCTGTTTTGTGAATTGAAAAAATAAATTTGTGTGTAGTCAACTAAATAAATAAAGCTAAAAGCATTCAATTTATTCCGGTAAAATTGAATTAAATTAATACAGAAAAAAAAATCTCAAAAATTTGTTTCTTTCGAAAAAAAAAGCTTCGAGGTAAATATTTCCAACAAAAATTGACTGTTTTTCTGATTGCTATTTCTCTGATTGTTTTCTCATTCTAGGTAATTTTATTTGTAAAAATGTAAATTTTTCATCATTATCGTAAAAATTTATAATGAACAAACAATAAAAAAAAATTTATTCAATCAACAACGCTATTATTAATCGGTTTTTTCGGGACAAAATTAACAACACATTTTCCGAATGCAATGTTTTTATACGAGAAAATCGTTTTTTTTTTGAAAAATGATTTTGATAGTTGGTTTTTCAAATATTGATTGTATCAGGATGTACCAAAAGCAGGAGAAAGAGAAAAAATGACAGAAAATTTTTTTTTCGTGACCGTACAATGTACGAGACAAATGTTGGCTTTTTTTTTTTATTTCGTTAGCAGGTAGTAAATAAACAAATAAATTAATAAAATCTTTTTGAATCAGTTCAAAAAAAAAAAAAAAAATTTCTGTTTATTTGAGAAAACCAGTAATAAATGAAGTTTTTCTTGCAACAATCACGCATCAATATATAATTTTATTCATTTATTAACAGCTACTACAAACATATCCACGACAACAACAAAATTTCTGATTTGTGGGAAGAAAAAGCTAATTTGAAATAATAATAATATTCAAATAGGAAAACAAACAAACCAACAAGTAGTTCATCATCGTGACAATGATCATTTAGTTTTAATACACATAGTTTTAAGAGCAACCACACGGTGTACCACCAGTAGCTCTTGATAAATGTAAAGTGGATCGTCTATTGTAGCTATCGATAGTTTATTATACATCAAATAAATATGAAAAAAATATTTTAAAACTATTTGTGTGAGTTTGTGTGGAAGTCGATTGTCTAATAAATTAACACGTTCCGTTCATTGGCTAATAAACCAAATGAACTTTTCGAATTTGTTCAAGAGTTTCGAGAAAACTTGGAAGTTTTTTTTTTTTCGTTTTTGGAACGTTACACATTTTCCGGTGTGAATGTTTTTTTTTTCTTAAACTAACCGAAAAAACTATTGAAACTCAATCAAATTCAATTCGAATCGAAAAGTTTTTTTGTCGATATTGTGCCAAAAAAAATTGTTCCTTATTAAAAAAAAAATCCTAATATCTTGATGAATGGAGATCAATAGTTTTTTTTCTATATAGTATTTTTCTCTACTTGTCTGCTGTAATTATTATTGTTTGATAAACTTTTGTGTGTAACACTAAAAAAAAAAATATGTGTTTTTATTAGGCGAGACTTGCGGTATAATTTTTGATTCACACAACTAGACGCAACAGTCTAAAAATTTTCCATCTAACAATCACATCTTTAAGGTGTTTTTCTGTGTCTTTGTGAATGTGTAAAACTATTAAATAGAGGGAAAAAACTAACAATTCAATAAAAAGTTCAAATTTTCACTCTTGAATTTTACGAGTGGCAAGAAAAGAGAGAAAAAAAAATCATTATAAATAAACCGTAATTAAATTTTTGTCAGGATGAAAACAAAACATAAAATAGAAGAACGATTCGCGTGAATTGAAATTATCTAAACTAAATAATAAACAAATGAATTAAAAAGAGAGTACCAAGTTAAAAAGTTTTCATGAATTGATCTAACCAAAAACTTAATTCTTGTGCTTGTTGTGACAAAGTTTTAATTTTAAGAAAATTTTAATTTAATTCTAAATTCTAATTTAAACTCTTTAATTTTTTCAATGTATCGTTTTTTTTTTTAGTGTGAGCGACCTTATTGGTTTATAAATTCTTTATTTTTAAACATTTGCTTTTTTCGATTGTTTCACTATTTAATCTTGTATAATGTTGTTAAATAAAAATATACTAGTTTTTGTATTGTTACCACTTTTTTGCTTGCTAGTTTTTTTTCAAAGTATTTCAAAATTTAAAATCAAATAAATCAAAATAAACATAAATGAAACAATACAAAATTGTTTTTCGTTCACTTTCTTACTTGTTGTTCATCATTGTAAATCATTTCATTATTGATGGTTTCATGGCTATTATCCTTTGTATCCTGTTTTTTTTTGGTTTGATCACACACACACAATCGAACACATTGAAAAACAATAGAGTTAAAATTTCCAACAAATCATAATAAATTGGATCAAATTGGATATATTTCGAATTTAGAAATATCTACCAAAATAAATGTATTTTGTTTATTTCAGTTTGTAAGTTCTCAAGACGCTTTTGTTAGAAGTCAAAAAAAAAAAAAAAAAATGGATTCATTTTATTAATAAAGAAATTTTTTGTTTTGTTTCAGGGACATTTTTTCTTGTCTTAGAACATGATTCGATATTTGAATATCGAATTGAATGTCATTTGAAAATTTAATTTTATTCAACTGAATAAAATCTTCATTCGAGGTTGAATATGTATTTCAACAATAGCGATGTATTTGTTTCTTCTTTCCTCTGTTAGAAAAAGTTTTGTTTGTTTGTTTATTGTTAAAGAAACCAAAGAAAAATAATTTTTTGTGAAAACTCTCGAAGAAAAAAAAATATAAATTCGAAAGCTAGATATAAAAATTAGTTGAAATTATTTAAAAAAAATTAATTTTGTTCAAATAATTTTTTATAATATGTTTATTGCCGAATCCATAAGTTTTGATTACATATGAAAAGAAACGCAGTGCGTAACTTTTGCTGTCCTCAACAAAAAACAAAAAAAAAATGCCCTGAAGAGTTCCAGAAGAAAAAAAATCATTTGTATGGAAATTATTAATAAGCAGTTGATAAACTTGAATCTTTGCCTTTTCTTTTTGAAAACTTTCCTCTCTTGAATCAGTCGATTCAATCATTGGTTGAATTCTCGAAATTGACCTTTTGCGAATGTATTTTTTATGTATTTTATTAACGATTTTAATTTATTTTCATTACAAATAAATAAAGACAATTAGATACCATTTTTGGGACTAGTAAAATTTTTACCAAAGATAAAGTCAGTTATTTTTATTTCTTAGATTTCAGCTTTTTTGGATAAAAAATGGGTTGTTTTTTTTGTAACTATAAATGTAGTTTCATGTATAACTATCAAGTAAAAAACAGAGATTTATTTCAAAAACTTTTAGAAAGTTCTAAATTTGAAATCAAAACCCTGTTCATAAAGTGTTTTCGTTATAAAATTTCAAACTTTCTACCATTTTCAATATTATATCATTCCTGATTTTTTTCTTTGAATTTGCTTCAAGCAATCTAAGAAGGTTTTATAATTTGAAATAGATTTCTATATAATAGTCTATAAAATACAAACATTTTCCCTAAATAAATGACAAAAACTATTTTCATTACTAAATACTAAAAAAACTAGAATAACTGGATTTTTGTTTTGCGAAATCAGATTTCTATAGTATCAATTTTAGTATATCAAAAACTAAGTATTTTGACAAGGAATTCCTGAAATATTCAAAAACAATAATAAGATGAAAAATCTCTAAATAGAAAAAAACAATGTCCTTGTGGTATTGAAATGAATATAAATAAATAAAAAATAACAATAATCAAATTTTTTTTAAATAAAAAATGACAGATTTTATTGTCATTTTCTTTTGAAAAAATAAATAATAAATAAAACACACACACACAAACATGTCACACCTAATGGGAAAGAAAGAAAGTGCCAAAATTGATTACTAGAATTTTTTTTCTTCTGACATAGAAATAATTTTCTAAGCTGCACCTTTGAAATAAATAAATAAAGTGTAACTTTATTTATTTTTAATACCACGACAAAAAAAACCAAGGTTTTTTAAATGAAGAAATAGAGTTTTTACTAGTTTTTTTTTAAAACAAAATTTATTATTAGTTTGGTCTAGGGAAAAAAAAAATAGATGATAGTAATTGTTTCAGTAAATATGTTTTTCACATGGTATAGAAGGGCTAACAAATAGAATATAGTTCTTTTTTGTTTCAATTATGTTTCAATATAAATTTCACAACATTTATTTTGTTTACCTCAATATTATCAATATTTTTTGTTTGGCCAACTAACACACAATTCGAAAATCGAATCCTAATTTTGAAATTTATGTTTTATATTTTTTCGAGTTTTTTTTTCTTCTTTTCTAGGAGAACATTTCACAAAATAATAAACAAAATTTTTTTCCAATTTTGACTTGAGGCAATAAATACTCGAGTCGAATACTAATCTCTTGATTTATAAATGATAATTTGATTTTATCGCACAGCTTTCAGTCGAGTTCTTCAATAAATAAATAAATTTTAAATCAATAAATTTTCAATTATTGAAACATAAACAAACTTATAACAAGTTTAATAGTTAGTTTTGTAAAATAAATTTGTTATTCACGAAATATCGTAATAATTTCAAACAAATTGAAGCTTCTTTTTTTTAAATCTCAAGTAAAGTGATCTGAAAGGTTGAATGAATAAATAACCGTTTGGTCTCACCTGCCATCGGAGCTAATGTTGTTGAATGTGGAATTTTCTCGCATATCACCGTAGACTTTGCTTCCAGCAGATCTGTAGCCACTTGATCCACCACTACTGTTACCAATGGCCAATAATGAATTCAAACTAGCCGATTGGCTTTTCTTCAATTTTTTCGATTCTTTATCATTCTTGTTGTTTCGTTTGTTGTTTGACTTGTTGTTGTTAGTGGCATTTTCATTGGATGATGTTGAAAGTAGAAAAGATGAATCTTGTTGAAGTGTTGCCGCACGCAGCACACTGGGACCATCCGGTTTTGACTTTGGTGGTCGCCGAGGGAAAAGGTTTCGCTGTATGAAAGGCATCGTGTCTTATTACACTTCTTGTATTTTTTTTTTGAAATTTTCAAAGTTTTAGCAAAAAAAAACACTCAACTAATTTGAGACTTTTGATTTTCAAAAAAATTAAAAACCAAATATCTTGATTTAACAAAATTCGTGAATATAAATCGATTTTTCTTTTGTTTCATTGAATGATTGATGGTGAGCCGATGCTGGATGATCGATTTCAATCACAACAGTCTGTCAAATCAAAAAAGATAAACAAAACTATTGATCGGTCATCTTCATTTCAAACACGAGAGAAACTGTGCTTAGCACACTGAGCACACGCAAAATACTAGCATGGATTTTTCATTTTTTTTTTTTTTTGGGAAAAATTTCTAGCTTCAAGCTCAAGTTGATCTATTTTATTTTTCGATTTTTCTCATTCTCATAGAGCAGTCAAACAGCATCTAACACAAAAGCACAAACACTTCAAACAAACAAAAAAGTTCGAAATTTTATTTTCATTAAATTCTTCAATTAAAGCTGAAGCGAAAACTCTGATCAAACTTCGAAAAAATTAATTAGATTATATTTGAATAAACATGAGAGGTTTGGGTAAAGATAAACTGATATTCACAAAACATTATCTTTTTTTCTCCATCATGTCAAATGCCATCAGGTTTTTGATCAATAAGAAAAAAAGATTCAGCATTGGAATTTTTATTTTGTTGTTGTTTCTACCAGAAAAAAAAATACAATTAATTTACTTTGCTCGAAAATGTTGATCAATTCAAAATGCTTGAAGGCAACGAAAACATACACAAAAACTAAACAGAACAAAAATGCTCCAAAGTGATTCAAAATGATTTCGTTTTTTGTTTTTTGTTTTTTTTTTGTCTATTGTAGAAATAAACAAGAACATCGAATGATTGACGATGACGACTACGACGACGACGACGACGACGACAACAGCATCAAGAACAACCACAACAAAACAAGACAGATGAAACAATCGAATTCAAAAATAATAAACACTCATAAAGACAACAAGCAATACAGAGCGAAGAAGGAAAAAAAAATACATCCCATCAAACACATGGAACACAATGCGAAATTAGCAGAAAATAACTCGATATAATAAATGTTTGTATAAAATTCTCTTTGGTGGTGGCGATGGTGGTCATCATCGTCGTCAACTGTACGTCAACCAAGAACTTATTCGTTTTTGAAAATCGATGAAACGATATGGAAAATCTCGATTAAATCAAAGTGAGCGTTAAGGGATACAGAAACAGAAATATGGATTTGAAAGAAAACTGTTGCATGTTGTGTGCAGGGTGCCTTAACGGCGCGGTCTATTTGAGAAACACCATTCAGCTAACACCGTAACAGAAGAAAACTTTTGCAAAAAGAAAAACAACAGCCAATTTTTCAGAGAGAACATTGGATTGAGAGACATTGCCACATGGTAGAAAATATTGAAAATACAAAAACTTGATAAAATGGCTTGAAACTAGTTGTCTCAATGTAGTCGAATGATTTCATTCCACCATTTCGAACACACAAGAGATTTTGGGCGATTTAATTTGAATTTTTTCTTTTTTTTGTTCCAAGTTTCTCTCACTCTCTCTCTTTCTTTTAGCTCAAAAATTTTTTTACACCGTAACTGTGTGTGTGTGTGTGCGTTTTGCATGTTTTCTATCTGCATTTGTTTTTGTAGCATTTTTTCTTAGTGGAAACGAAACAGCCAAAAGCTCAGCAAACTACAAAAAAAAAAAAAAAAAATGCATTGAATTTTTTTTGTTGTTGTTCCATTGAAATCATCAAAGCAACGTTTTATTTTCTGATTAAAAAGCGTTAAAATATCCAGACTATCTTTGCGTGAAAAATCAATGGCAACACTGCTTTCATTGTCATCATCATCTCGTTGTCGTTTCAGACAGCGGCTCCAATAGAAATTCAGATGCCACGGCGTTCCAAACTAGCGACTCAAAAAACATGCGAGGAAAATTTTCTACAACACATACACTAGTGCAGACACATTCAGCAATTCATTCGAATCATAGCGAGTATCGAAAGTTGAAAATCGAATCTTTTTTTTTCAATCAAATAAAAAAAGGATACAAATATGAGATCGAAATAGCTTGAGGCAACTGAGAAATGGGAGACTCTTTTTTCCAAATTTCATTTTACTAATTCAAACAGATAGAACAACAAAAAAAAAAAACGAAATTTTTCTTTGCTGAGCCTATGGTTTCAGTATTTCAATATTTCTCTATTTGATTTCATTCATCCTCTTAATCGCACACCATTAATTTATTATCGAAAATTATTCAATCGTTTTTTTTTTGGGGAAAATAATACGATTGATGATCATCTTTGTGTAAGCTTATTTATTTTATTTATATTTGTTTTACTAAAAAGATGAGTGAATATTAAATTGAGGATTTCATTTCTCGCCTTCTCCGAACGCTAAAACACCACACGTTCCAATGCAAATTAGCTCATAACTAACACTTTTATTACAAAATCTTTTTTTTAAAAAAATTCCTTCTAATGTCAAATTGAAGATTTATTTATTTTACTTAAACTAAAGATCATCAGCATCGTCCATCAGTGAAGCTAAAATGTATCAGTTTTCAGTGCAATGGAATTTCGAGGAATTTTTTGTTTGTTTTTTTTTTTTACAAAAACAAATATATTGGTCCACTGGATGTGTGTGCGTGAGAGTTTAATTATGATAAAACTGACGCAACACCGTTGTTCCTAACAAGTGTGTGTTCAGAGTAATTGAAAAAACAAAACGAAAATTTCTACTTTAAATTATTAATCGTTGTGAATCGAATAATAGTACTACTAATACTAATATTAATATTATCTTCATTTGCATATAATAACTTATGAATGAGAATTGAAAAACAAAACAAAAAAAAAAACTTGAAAAAAATTATAAATAATTCAGATCAGTTTGAAAAGGTTTGACAATGAACAGAGTTTTTTTCCCAAGCTTGAAAAAATTTTTTTTCTATTAAACAAAATTCTTTCAAACTAAATGGAAAAAGAAATGGAAAGATGCGATTAATGGATGAACCAAAGCCAAAACGATGAGAATGTGTAAGTTTTGTATTTTTTTTTCTCCTTCATCATCGTCATTGCTGTTCAAATGTTTTTGGAATTTTTCTTTTCTTCAGATTACTCAACCTTGTGTGTTTTTCTTCTTCTATTCTTTTTTGTTTGACAAATTTCAGTTTTAATTCTTATTGGGATTTTTTTTTTTTGATGATGATTTAAATGCGGCATAAATAGAAATAAAAAAGGATGTACAAATAATAATTGAAATTTATTTATTATTTTTCATAAAAAAAGACATACATCTCGCAAACGCGCGCACACACACATAAATGAAATTTCAAATGTCACGAAATTTGAGTTTGGGAAAAAACGTTAAAACAAATTAACGGTAAACGCTAAAAATTGCTAAAGCGCATAAGCATGATGTTCCATATTCATGTTTCAGCTTAAATTTCAAATTTTTTTGGATTTTTTTTTCTTCGTTTTTTTTTACATCTGTCATCACTTTTAACGAATAATCATTGTCATAACTTTTCGTCATCACACAAACATGAATGATAATCGTTTAAAATGATAAATGAATATTTAGATGCATTTGATTTTGTTTTTTTTATTTAGTTGACTAAAATCGAATTAGCAAGTCAACACTTTATTCATGAGAACATGAAAACATTTCAAAACAAACAAACATCTATATCTGAATCTATCTGCTTGAATGGTTGAAGTTTAATTTTTTTTTACGTTTTCTCTACTGAATTATTAATAACATCAATGTTTTGTGTTTTATTTAAAACTAATTTAATTGAAAAATGCCAAAAGGCTTGACGCACACACACACACACATCTATCTTCAAGAACAAAAAAAACAACGCCCAACACCTTAAATATACATTTATTTTAAATATTGGAAAATATTAATAATAATAATAATAATAAAACTAATGTTTCGTTTGAACAAGAGAAAAATTAGCAGTGAAAGTTCAACAACAGGCAAGTACTCTTCATGGTGATTGAAATCTGAAACACGAGACATGTTGATGACATTTTTATAGAATTAAAATCTAGTGTGTTTCGTTCGTTTGTTTGTCTGTTTCAAGGTTATGCAACCTCTCTTTCTCTCTCTCTTTTTCAAATATAAACGAAAAAAAATCGGCTTAAAAGTACTACTGCTATTCGACCAGCACGTATCAAGGTTAGGACAAAATGGACAACAACAGAAAATCACATAATTGTTAATTTCATTCCAGCTCAAATGAAATATATGAGAGCAAGAGAGAAGAAGAAGAAAAGGACTGAAACAAAAACAGCACAGTTGTAAAGCGTTGCATCAATCGTTTGACCGACCAACTGATCGATCAATCAATCAATCAATGTTCAGCTATCTGCAACATTCATCATAGGCCAAATCAATGATAGAAGACTTTGGAGTTGCAAAACTCTAGAGTATTCAGAAAAGAAACTGTAAAAAAAAATAACAACAAAGATTGATCTTTTAAATAATTCCGAAACTGTTTTATTTTTTTTTTCCACGATCCTAATCGACTAATGAAAACAAATCTATTCAACAACAACAACAAAAAATTATATATCAAAAGATAGGAAATCAATAAAAGTGAAACATCTATTTTGAAGTATTTGTCTTCCACAACAACAACGACAACAAAAATAAATGAAACCTTTTAGCTTGAAACATTATAATTTGAAGCCACATTCAATACACTCAACAGTTGAACCAAGTTTTGAACAATAAAACAACAGCAGCAGCAACAAAAAAAATCACCAACCAATCTTCATATTAATCGAATTGAAAAGCCAATTGTGTGACTACAAATTTAGCCAATCTTTTAACAAAAACAACAAGAACACTCCACTTCTGACAACAGGTCTTTCTAAATGAAAGAAGGAAAAAAAAATGAAGAAATCGATTTATTTATACAATTAATTAGCACTCAAATAGCTCTATTGTTTATATTGGTAGTGGCGATTTTGTTCAAGTATCGTTACGACATTATAAAAATTATAGAAAATGAATGTTTTAAAAAAAAAAATGCTCAAAAAAAAACAACTACTAAATCCAAGGTTTCTACTTTCAATTTCTACTTTACAAAGCAGACAGTATTGATTCAGCTATTTATCTTTTCTTTTTTTTCTAACTTGGGCCTAATTTTCCATCAGAAGAATTATATATGATTTTAAATCAAAAAAAAAAACTCCGACAATGTTTCGCGAATTTTGAATTAATGTAAGAAAACACAAATTGATCAAATAAGTCAAATGAATAAATAAATTGAATTTTACGTTATACCGCAAAAATAAGATAGAGTTTTTGGTTATTATGGAAGTCATCACACAAAGTGATCAGATTATAAAAAAAAAGAAGCAAAACGTTTTTTTTTTTTCCTATTCTTCAATCAAAAGCAGGTTCAAAAAAAAAAAAAAAAAAATAAGAAAAAATCTGTTAATTTTATTTGAACTTTGGACGCCCCAATTTTATTCAACTATTTTTTTTCTGTTTTTTTTTCCAGTGTAAAAAAGCCTTTTATCCGTTGATAATAATAATAATGATGATTCAATTATTAATGCTTGAAAACCATCAGTCTATTGAACATGGTTGAAGTTGTTGGTGGTGGTGGTGGTTTATCAAAAAAGTTTCATTATTATTGGAGCAGTTTTTCATTTTTTTTTAAATAATGAATTAGATTAAACTTAAACTCTCACTTGCTGGATGAAACACTTCTGTTTTTTCAAACCAAAAAAAAAAAAACGATTCAATTTTCTGATAAAAAATTTTTTATAAGATTTTTTTTCTGGCAATGTTTCTAAAATGATAATTCGAGAAATGGATCATCATGACCAAACCCTTGACTTTAAAAAAAAAAAAAATTTCATCATTGAAAATTTTAAAAATAGTTTTTTTCATAAAACTTTTTTCAAACTCAATGAACTGAATGGTTTTATGGTTTCCATCCTATGGCAAAATAATTGTTTATTTTTGATTATTATTTTATTTTATTTTATTTTTTTTTTGTTATCTATCCATCTATCTTTTCGAATAATGGGAAAATGGAGTTTAAATCCAACTTTCGTGTTCACTGTTTGACAAACTTTTTGTGGCTAACCAAAACGTGTCTGTTTCTATCCCGCGGGATTGCTCAACATGGATGTAATCCAATTTTTTCTTTCTGCAGTATTATTATTTTCATTATTTGTGATGAATTTTCTGCGAGTGAATTTCAAAAACTCGATTTTATTTGTTGAATCATGAAAATTGAGTTTTTCTTATATAAATAGATAATACGCAAGGAAATTTCAGATATAGTGTTTCAATTTTTTTTTATCATTTGGTAGAAGAAAATAAGAACAAGTTTGTTATACTAAAGCACTAAACAATTCAGTTCTTTTATCTTAAGAGGGCAAAATTTGGAACAACAAAAAAACAATTGAAATTTTAAAATCATTTTTAAACTATTAATCTTATAAAATTGAAAAAAAAATCTCGAAAAATAATTCAGAAATTGACCAATGGTCATTTAAGATAAAATCAGCGTTTTTTTTCATAATGGTAAATTATAGTTGAACTATAAATTTAATTAAATATTTATATATAAAAAAATTACGAAATTTGAAAAGTTTAAAATTTTTTTTTTATGAAATGAATAAATGGGAGAAAAGTGTTAAATAAAATGTCATTCAATACTTTGATGTCACTGTTGTCCATCGGTTAGATCATCAAAGAGGATAGGACATTTCTCTTCTTCAACCTCTGGTGGTTCGATATCATCATCAACACCAATGTCATTTTCTGTTATCTTCTCAAAAGGTACATCATCATCTTCATCATTCATTTCAATCATCTTTTTTTCATTTTGTTGTTGATTATTTTCGTTTTCGGTTTCAATCAAATGAACATTTTCTTCAAAAATTTGAGGTTGCTGTTGTTTAATCAGTTCCGCTTTTTGTTTGTAAAACTCAAAAACAAATTGAACCATTGATGGCATATCGTCAATAACATTTATTTGATCTTTATTTAAATTTTCTCTGTTTAAGTTTGATCCGAGCATTGAGTAATTTTCATGTGGCAACAAGTGCAATTTATTTGGTATGACTGCCAATTGATTAAAAGCTTTATTCAGTTCGTGACACGAAGCAAATAAATTTTGTCGACAAAATATGTAAAGACCAAGACGAGCTCGAGACATAGCCACTGTGAGACGCCGAATGTCACGCAAATGTCCCACAGTTTTGGTACGAACTAAAGACAACAAAATGTAATCGTTTTGTTGACCTTGAAATTTATCGACAGTGGTGATTTTATGTGGACGGCCAATTAAAGGATTTGACGTACATCGTTGGTCGATGACATCTCGAATCAAAAACTTTTGGCCATTATAAGTAGTTAATATTGTAATTTTTGAAGATGGGTATCCTACTAATCGCATATACATGTACAACGCAACAACGTATTCTGCTTCGGCAAGATTCTGAAAAAATTTAAAAAATTTGTTTGTTCAAATTGAGAAATATCGAAAAAAAATACTTGATAAAAATGTGGGAGTGGCTCTGATTCTCCTATATTGTTGAAATCTTCGACATTAACCAACTGATACTCGTAAACTAAACCTGATAAAAAATTTTAAATTAATTGAATTGAATTGTTTAAAGAAATACCTGGATTAGGAAGTTGATATTCTGAACTCTCAATTATATGTCTCAAATCATTGAGATTTTTATATCTCCAACTGTATAACTGACGAATCGATGGGCGTGCTCGACCTTGACCATCAAGATAAATTGTTGGAACTCCGAGCCTAACAAATCGAGTAAACAATGATTGTTCCATGTTACTATACTTTTGAAAATTCATGTTTTTCACAACCGGAGGTAATTGAAGATGATCACCAATCATTATCCATCGTTTCAAACGATTATGCCCAAACTCGGGATTTTGTAACAACAATGGAATGAATGTTTCAATTTCAAGAATTTGTGCCGATTCTTCCATCAAGATATTGTCATATTGAAACATTAAATTCACTAATTCTTTACGTTTCAACGCTGCATGGGTACAAGTCATAGCAATAATCTTTGCTTCACGTACTAATAAATAATTGGCTCGATCACTTCCGGAACGCATGATTTCAAAAGCTCTAAATTCGTCAAGTTGAGTGAAAATTTTTTTGATGTAACGAAAACAACCTTTAGCGATTTCAAAATCTTCATCAAAAGATTGTTCTCGAAACAAAGGCTGGATGTCAGAAAAAAATGCGCTAAATGGAAATTTATTTTTGATAATAGATTGTTCCTCGAGATCCTTTTCTGACCCTGATTTCAAATTGTTGATATCATACAAAAAAGCTTCCCATTTAGAAAGAACATGATATAGATAAAAATATCCAGCCGTTTCGCAAGTATAAGCAACATCATCTGCTAGTTCTAAAGATTGGGCCAATTTTGCCACAGTGTCTAAAAGTTTAAGTCTCTTGGTTAAAACATAATTGACGCGGCCATATCGGCTAAAATCTTTTTCAGTTTCCAGCTCTTCTTCGCCGTGACCCAAACGAAGCAAATGACGTTCATCAATGTCGAGTGTCATAATTTTCTCAAAAATAGCATTTAATGCTTGATTTGAATGAGTGACAATTAGAGTTCTTTGATCTGAATGATTATGATAAAGATTGTTGATAATTTGTACTGCAAGATCAGTTTTTCCTGATCCTGGAGGTCCTACCACCATAGTGAGACCATGTTGGATTCCTGATCGAATAGCTTCTGTTTGAGTTGATGTGAAACGTATTTGATTTCTTTTTGGTTGTTCTTCTAAATATGGACCACGATTCGGTATAGTGTAAGGAATAATTGAAATTTGTTTCATTTCTTCATCAAATTTCAATTTGAATGGAGGTTTAGCATTTTCTTTGCTTGATTCTTGAATATGAATTTTATAATTAGGAAAACAATCAACAACATGTTCATAATCTAAAAACGTATCGTAAAAATCCATTGTTTCAAATTGTTTGTTTGATTCAATATTTGAATAATGAGCTGCATCAGGATCTCCATAGCCCAATAAAATATCATGTAGCCAATCTGGTACTACACATCGAGTGTTCATTAAATCTCGAATCGTTTCAAGCACTGCTTTGAAATTGTTTTCTTTGGGCTTGCGACGAACCAAAATGTTAAATGAATCGTAAATATCGTTAAATCGAGCATTATTAGCCATATCTATTTTGTATTGATTGGTGTCGAGCCAAACTCGGTATGTTCGATAGTCGGTATCAAAATGAGGTTTTTCTTGAAGGTTTTCATCAACCAACCTTCCAACAGGATCAAGTAAACCTTCAATTTCACATCCTCTCACGTATGTTAGGCCAACTTGTGGAATGAACGGTTCATTATAGTTGTATGGTGTGCCTGGAGGTGCTTCTGGTCTGACACTAATTAAAAAACAAACATCGTGTCGGCGCAAGGCTTCCCATTCAGCTTTGATGGATTTTTTAACATTCAAATTTACTAAAATTTCAGCTTTTACTCGTGAAGGTTTGTCTTCTCCAATTTTAGCTGCACCGATCTCAATGATATTGAAAGTTTCTATTGGAACAGCCATTCGAGACCAGCCACCAAACAAAAAACCCCCATCCTCAGTCTTCCATGGTTTCAAATGTGAAACAGCATTTTCAATATCTTGTCTGATTTCATAAGTAGATTCCAATCGGAACAAATGGAAGTTTCTCAATAAATAATCATGCAATGTCAAAAATTGAACGTTGAGTTTTGGCAATGCCAGACATTGTTCACTTGAATTGAATTTTGCAGGAACCAAATTCTCATCCCAAATAATTTCTTCGGAAGGATACAACGGCATCTTATTGAGAGCCTTTAGTTGAGATTCTTTTTTTTCGTAATTATCAATTAAAATTTCTAATAATATTTCTCGTTTGCTTAAATTATGAAAATAAGAAGATATTTTATCCAATCTTTCTTGATCATCAAGACCTAAACCAAGATATTGACACAAATTTATCAATTTTTGATCATCAATCAAAGAAAAATACTGAATCAATTTCTGTCGAGTTCCAATAGAAGAAACGCTAGTTAAAAACAAGGGACGATATTCTTCTACATCCGAATACAATTTGAAAATAATTTTCTGCAACGAAGATAACTTTTTGAAATGATTAGATGTAATTTGTGAATCAGTCAATGCTTCGCCATTAACATCGTCAATTTCAAAGTTTGCATAAAATTGCAACATATCAAGAAGTTGCCCAAAAAGTCGACCTTCGGTGGGTCTTTTAACCAAACTGGACATTCGACATACGGTGATCACGTGTAGATCGCTGAGCAGAGAATTGAAAAATCTTCGAGTGGGCAGCAAGGCTTCAAGATCAATTAGTAATTCTATAAAACGTTCACAATAATGAATGATTTCTATCTCAGTTTGATTTAATTTTCGTTTTTCTTTAATTGAAGGAATGAGATTCAGGCATTTGTAAAAATCAAATATCAGGTTATATAGAAATTTTCTCTCAAAGTGAAACTTTTGTAGTTCTTCTGGCGAGAGAGCGGCATCATTTTTTTCTAATTTTTTCCAAAACTTTTTAAGCTTGGGAACGTTTTTAAATTCTAGTTCCAAACGAGCTTGAGATAAACAACACCAGATTGGCATTGAAATATAACGCTGAATTTCTAGTCGAATCAACTCAACTTCGACACTATTGAAACAATGTATCAAAAATATCAATAGCAAACTTTTTTCTTTTTCATTAATTTTGCGTTTTTCATCCAACATCAAATGAGTGATTTTTGAAAAAAACAATGAAAAATATTCAGAGCGAAGCTTAAATGCTTCCCAAGAATCTACGTTTTCGCGAAATTTTTCATTTACTATGACGACGATTGACATATTTAATTCTTTGCATTCGGCAGTTGACGGCGAATAATTGGGCCAGAGTTTTGTTTCTAGATAACGGCTCAACTCTAGTTTGCTTATGATATTTAATGAAAATGATGAAGCCAAAATTTGATCATTATAGATTTGACATATTTCAGAACAGACCGAAATGTCTCGGTCATTTTCGGCAATCATATTTTAAATTTATTCTTCTAGAATTCAGGAAAATTTATTCAAAGATATAAACAATCAAACGGCATGTTTTGACATTATAACTAGTTTTTTCCCCACAAGAAGGCAGGGTAAGTTAAATTACTTTCAGTGTGTAAAATATTTAATTTTTTTTGATTCAACAAGTTTTTTATCGTAATTTCGTAATTGTTTAATTTCATTGATAACAAATCCGTTTCAAATTTGTTTTGGTTTGTTAATAAAACTATTATTTGTATCATCGCGTATTTCTAGATTGGAATTCATCTGTTTTATTTGCAACTCGGCTTCCAGCAGAAATCGTTCTTCGGCTCTATTTTTTTCATGGTCTTGTCCAATTTTTCGAACAAACTTGTAAATTTGGTATGAACTTTAAATAAAAATAAGCTAGAAATTTTTTTAGTTTTTGAAAAGTATACGAACATGTGACCATATTTTCGGTCTACCATATGAAAGTATATTGAAATGAATATTAGTACGATGGCCATAGTGAAATAAAGTCGAGCAAGGAAATCATTTTTTCCACCCAATGCCGATGTATTTGATATAATTATGTATTTTTTCCCTTGAAATTTTTTTACCGGATACGCTAGGGTAAGTTTTAATACTTACATTTTATTTTTCAATAATCAATGCTCTTACAGTAGTTGATGAAAATTTTATAATTTCCTTTTTTAAGTCCTTGAGATGAAATCGGGGAATTGTGTCGATGTTCCACACGACCATAAATTTTTCGAAATGTTGAGAACGCTGCAGTTCGCATCCAAATAATGAATTCCTCGTTTTCAACTCCGTTATTATATAAATCATTTTCGTCAAAATCCCAAATTGGTTTTTGCCAATTAATTGGTTTAGTAAAATTTTTTAACAAAGTGCATTTCAGAGGATTCTGATCATGTGAACAGTTTTTAGATATTGGTGGATTGTGGAAAACACGAGGTATTTTCCAAGTCATATTCGTTTTGATCAATTTTATTTGATATCCAAACTCCACTAAACTGTTATTATTTTTGATTCGTTTTTCGATTTCAAAAGTATCATTGAAAAAACTGTTTGCTACAAGTCCACACGGATAAATCGGTATCGTTTTATTGAACTCATTCACTTTTTTTGATTTTATTGTATGACAAAATTCCTTACTAGGAACTAACTTTTTTCCACTTAATTGAAAGAAATCTATCTCCGAAACATATGGCAAATAATTCTGAAAATAGTTCTCTAAACTATAATAAACAAATACGTCTTTAAATATGGTATCAAGATGAACAGTCAATTGACATTGGCAAAACGATTCGGGATTTCGTGTGATCACTTCGTCACACGATTCCATTGTTTTTAGATCGAGGCAATCGGTGTATTCAAACTTGTATTCGGTTACCTATTTATTCAGAGAAAAATTAAATTTTTTTGTTTCTTTTTCTATTACTGTTTGATTGTATTTTATGGTAATCCACCCCAAAATGAAGTAAACAATGACTAAAATATGAAAGTATGGTAATGCAGTACCAACTGTCAGTACTGGATAGTAAGATGATAGTTTTTGTTGTGAAAAAGAGTTATCTATTATCAGGAACCTTTAGATTAATGTAGTCTATTCATTAAAAAAAAAATGAGAATTACCTTTCGGTTTTTTGCTAACTTTGTTGTTTGAAGAGCCACACCAGTCACAATCACTGCAATCCATTGCTATTTCAAGTCATTCATCTTTCAAATCTTTTTTTATATATATTAGAAGAATTTTTTTTTACAAATTAGTTTTATTTAAAATGAAAAATTTCGAATTATGAATTTTTTTTATTAATTTGATTATAGTTTTTAAATAGATGAATCGCATTGACAGAAACCAGGTCCAGTAAAAGGCGAAGATCTGAAACCCTGCTGCATCATGCGACATCTTTGATTTAGAAAACGAGGTCTTGCTGCTTGGGGGTCAGTCAAAGTTTTTGAACTCCACAGTCGTTCAGCAACAGATTGAGCTCTAGGCCAAGCCACTGACATCAAATTTGAGCTATCGACATATTCTCCCCAAACACAGGTTTCTCCGCCTATGACCAATTTTTTTTGAGTTTCAGTTCCGTTAAAGTTTTGAGGGTCAACTTGATAATATGTTTTCCAGTCTTGATGACCATATGGATTTGAATAATAATTCAGATACCATGGAGCGGACAAAAGAGTTTTGTAGCCTTTTGCTGTGATTCGGCTTACTGAGTTTTGCCAATGGGAAATATCGATCCAAACTTGAATGATCAGGTTTGAAGGTAAACTGGTTTTGCCAAACGTATCTTCCCAAACGATTGAGCTCAAGTTTAATTTATTGACTATTTTATTTAGTTTATCAAGATAATATCCTTGCAATAAGTCATAATTAGTGAAATTCATTTTTTTCATCCATTCTACAATCGATGGATTGCTTTTCCAGCAATTAAGCCCAACTTCATCAGCGCCTAAATGAATTAACTTATCTGGAAATCGTTTCACTATTTCAGCATAAAACTTGGTGAGAAACGAATAAACAACATCACTAGTTGGATTGAATGGGCCTAATCCATTTTTTTTATTATTGCTATAGCATTGAGTGAGCAACTCGGGGTTGGATTTTCCCCAAGATGTTATGTGACCTGGACTATCAAATTCTGGTATTACGCGAATGCCTCGATGCCTTGCATATTGAAGCACATTATTGACGGCATGGTCATCATATAAATGAGTTTGTTGATCAAAGGCTCCTTTCTTACTTAGTTCAGGAAATGTTTTTGAAACAAATGGGAACGATTCATCATCGACAATATGCCAATGTAAAACGTTGAATTTATTCATTTCCATGGCATCTATCATTTCATAAATTGATTTCATCGATAAGAAATGTCTTGCTGTATCGATCATCATGCCTCGGTGTGAAAATCGAGGATAATCATTGATATGAACTGCGTGAATTATGAATTGATTGGGTCCAGTGTTTTCAACTAACTGACTGAAAGTTTCCAAGCCTCTCAAAGCTCCCCAAAGAGATTCACTTTTTATAACAGCTTGTTTTTCTTTGTTGACAATTATTTCATATTTTTCGCTCATGTTTTCTTGGGGCCATTCTTCACATTGTTTTTCAACTTCAATAGTCAGATTCTTTAAGTTTCCGATTAAATTTTTATTTTCATTATAATTTTGTGTGATTGGTTTTAGAAATTTAGTTTTTTCTTTTCCATCACTTGATGCACAAGTTTGGGAGAAAATTCTTCCATAATACCGGCTGTATGCTTCTCTCAATAAATAGCAACTATCATGTGGCTTGAGTTTATAATGAAGATGGAATTCGCTTTTGTTAATTAGAAAAAAGTTGTCCTCAATCTTTATTTCTTGAGGATGAGGCCAAATGTTGGCTGTTGGACTACTTGTCTATCAAAAAAAAATTCAAGTTTTAATAATGTTTTGAAAAAAATAAATTTGATCTCGATGCTCAAAAGCATCTTATTCTATTTATACAATTCAAAATACAAACCGTTTCAGTAGCTAAAACCACAATTATTGAAAAGAAACAAATTAAACAAATCATTTTTTTATTTTTAAAAATCGAATGTTTCATCAATTCTTTCAATGTTTAATGGCATTTTTTTTTACTTAAAAATTGAGTTTATGCTTTTTTTATTTTAACAAAAAGAGATTTTCTTTAGAGATTTGATAAAAATTTGGAGTTTCGCACTATCAATCGATGAGACAAAGATCAAGTATTCAATTTATTTGTCTGTTGCTAAACGGTTGATGAAATTAAAAAAAAAGAAGTTATGTTTAATCAAAGTGTATTTAACATTGAATATCAACAGGATAGAATTTGAAATTTTTCAATTATTTTTCGATTATTACAAAATAATTGATTTAGGTTTTTTGTAGTTTGATATATATTTTTGGCTGTTGGTCTTTTTTCTAATTGATACAACTATTTAATTGTTTTTATAATCAATTTTTTTTTACAAATAATTACAACTTTAGACTATTTGTGAAATTTAATTTGAAAATTAATTAATATCAGTGATGGATCCCTCTTCAACATCACCGGGGATCTTTTTTTTGGCTACTTTATCTTATTTTCAACTTGTATTTAGCATTTTATCATTCAATAAAGATTAAGAAAAGATTATTTTTTAGAAAAATCCGATTTTTATTTTTCAAAAAAATTAAGAACATGAGAATTTTCAAAAAGCATAATCGCACAGACAATAATCTGGACCTTCGACTGGTTGCACTCGAAAACCTAGCGTTTGCATTCGACAGCGCTGTATATGAAACCGAGAAGCTGCTGATTGAGCGTTTTTATGTTCATTACCATTGCTCCAAAGTCTTTCAGCCACCGCATTGGCTCTGGGCCTTTAATAAAAAAAATTTTTTTTTTGAATTTAATCTCGAAAGTTTTTACCAAGTTCGGCTAATTAAATTTGAACCATCGACCCATTCGGCCCACATGCAAGCGCCTCCACCTATCACCAAATTATTTTGCTCTTTGGTTCCGTTAAAGTTTTGAGGATCACAGGTATAATATTTTCTCCTGTGTTAAAAATTATTCCAATTATCATTTTATCAATAGCACACATACCAATCATAATAAACTCCATATGAAATTTTGTTCAAATACCAACAAGACGACAACAAAGTTCTATATCCAGCTTTTGTAACTTGTCTCATTTCTTCTTGCCAGTTATCGCCATTTTTCCAAACATGAACAATTGTATCGGATTTAATCTTGTTTTTGTTATCAAAAACTTCTTGCCAAACAACATAGCTTTTATTTAATTTTTCCACGATGCTAATCAGTTTTTGAATATAATAACTTTCCACTTGTGAATAATCTTTGAATTTATTTTCGTGGAAAAATTTCTTTAAAAAAAAAAGTTCAAATGAGATTTGTTTTGGATAAAAATCTGGATGATTTCAAACCTGAATATCTGGATTATTTTTCCAACAATCAAAATTCACTTCATCTCCACCCAAATGAAGATATTGATCAGGAAAGCGTTGAGCAACTTCTGTAAAAAGCTTTTTGACAAATTCGTAGGTTGAGTTTATTATCGGATTGATCGGGCCGAAATGGCCTGCCATTGGCTTGCCATTATGGTAGCATTGAGTCAGCAAATTTGGTTGACTTTTTCCCCACGACTCGGTATGTCCCGGTGAGTCGAACTCTGGAACAATTCGAATACCTCGAACACGAGCATATTCTATTATTTTTGTCACTTGATCTACAGTATAGATATGTGTTTGTCTATATGCTCCTTTCAGACTTAATTCAGGAAAAGTTTTTGAAACAAATGGAAATGATTGATCATCAACAATATGCCAGTGAAGAACATTGAATTTGTTTAATTCCATTGCGTCGAGCATTTGGAAAATTAAATCTACTGGTAAATAGTGACGAGAAGTATCAATCATAACTGACCGATATGAAAATCGTGGATAATCTACTATCTTCCCAAAATGAACTTTGAATTGATCTTTGCCTTCCAGTTTTACTAATTGACTGAAAGTTTCTAAACCTCTCAAAGCTCCCCAAATCGATTTCGTTACTATGAAAGCTCCATTTTGATCAATAGTTATATTGTATTTTTCATCCATGTCAACATGTGGCATTTTTTCACATGGCTGGGAAATTTGTATCGTTACATGTTCTAATTGACCAACAAAATCTTTAGATGTGTTGAAATTTTTTATCACAGGCTCGAACAGATGACCTTCGAATTTAGGGTTCAATAATGAGCAGTCTTCTACAAAAATTCGAGTTTTATATCTTTTGATTGCTTCATCGATAATTGGGCAAGCTCCATTCACTTTGGTTTTGAATTCAAATTTTTTCGAACTCACTAAAAAGAACTTTTCATTTGAAGTCGATATTTGAGGATGTGGCCAAACATTGTAGGCATAAGTTTTAATCGAAGCCTAATAAAAAAAAAAAAGTTTCAGCGCTTAAACAAAGCGATATTTCCCAAAATTATATTTACCAGACAAATGAGAATTGATAACAGAAAAATCGAATCAATTTTCATGATAATAATATGCACGTTTGATTTTTATTTGAAAATAATTTTGTGTTTTTTTTTTAAATTATAGGAGAAAAATTTATTTTATACAAATTATCCAACACTCAAAATATGTTGATTTTTCCAAATTAAATGATTATCAAAATTGAATCTATGATAAATTAATTTAATTATCAATTTTTAATTAGTTCCAATTTCATTTTGTAAAAGTGGAATCTCAGAAAAAAAAAATTTTCAAGTGGAAACAGTTATTAATTGAACTATTTATAATTGAAAATGTATTTTTCTCCAAAATCAAATAGCCTTAAATTTGATTAGAAACTAGTATCTCTAATTAACTGCTACTGGAAAAAAAACTACAAAATTCAGTCATGATAAAACATCGAATATAATCTCTTTTATACTAATTTTAAAAATTAGCTTATTCTATAATTCAAGCTTGAATTTTCAAAATTTTTTGGTATTCATAAGCAAAGTTTCGCTGTTGTTTTAATACTTCAAATAGGATTGTGAAGCGTTGAATATTATTCTATTGATATGATTTATGATTTGTCAAAATTTGAATTTCCCAACATAAATGTCGTTGAACTTTTTGAAAAAGATTTTTTTTTACTTCCAGGAAGACAATTATTTTAATAAAAATTCATTTTTGCATTGTTTTATATAGTTTTTTAAGTTTTGAAGAATTTTTAGATTGTGATTTAGATTTGAAATTTGCTTGTTGCTGTTTATTTGAAAGTTTGTTACACGACTTTATATTTTGTAATTGATAGCATTTGTTTGCTTCGGAAAAAGCTGCGCAAATAAATTCTGGTAATGGCAAACTTTCTAAATCAAATTCAAAATTAGTTTCTAAAATTGGAAAACCATAAGGTATTTGACCAATGTTATTCAAGCTATTTTTTGCTCGAGAAACAAATGACAATCCTGCTAGTTCAGCTTCCGATTGCTCAGTAGTAGTTGAATCTTGATTTTTTGAATTTTCAAGTTTTTTTTCAGTCTTATTTGTTTTCGATTGTAGGTCATCCAGAATTATGTTCTGCAGTTGATCTTGTTGAAACTCTATTTCACTTGAATTGATTTGATTACTATAAGGATATTCAAAATCAGATGGCATTGTTATTGGAAGTATATTGAACACTATTTTGGGTCGGTTAAATTTTTCATCTAAAATTAAACGATATTCTTCGTCAATCCAAAATTTCATTTCTATTAACTTGGGAATCAACAATTTGAGACAAATAAATCCACTGTTTATGAACAATGGATAAGATTTCGAACCGATTTTTATGTAACCAACGAAATAGTCTTTCAAGTTCAGATATTCTGTTCCGATGTTTGAAATGAATAAAAAATTTTCTCCCATTTCTTGAAGATGTTGATCATGAGTGAGATTTCTTATTAAATCAAATTTATTAGCTTGAACTAGTTTTGGGTAGAGAGATTGAAACTGAATATTATATTTTGGTTGATTTGCAAGTACATCTTTGCCTTGTAATTGAATTCCATAAAAATCAATCAAGTTTTTATCGGTTGGAATGAAAACTCCCAGTTTGGCATCACTGTTGAAGGCTGGAACTTGTTTGATCACAACTTCATCATCTTGTTTGCATACAAAGAAAAAACCAACAAGCCCTGGATCTTGACTTGAAACTTTGCATTCTTGAGAGCACAACTGAACGAATCGAAACAACGTCATCGCCTAGATGGTATATAGTTCACTGGTTTCAGCAAAAAAATTTGTGTGATTTTAATGTTTTTAGAGGAGTGAAAAAAAGTTCAAAAATTTTATTTAAGTAAATTTTTTTTACAAAATAAATTAATTTTTCAAATAAAACTAATAATGTTTCTAACTTTGAACATGTTAAAATAAAGCTATAAACTTCGAACAACTTGATGGATAGTATTTGATCATTAAAATTGATCGTAAACATTTTTGAATAAGTTTTAGTGAGTTAAATGCACTTTCTATTCAACGCGTATCGTTCATGACACGCTATCGCATTAAAAAGTTAAAATACTAAGGCAACATTTGGTATAAAACAGATTTAATCAAGTTAGATGAAAGAAATTCTATCGCTTGAATAACATTTTTGGAATTAGTTCTACAGAATTTATTAATATTGTCATAAATTATTCAAATTAACAAAAAAGTAAATTATGGGTTTGAAATTTTTTCATAATACCGCTTAATTTAATACTAGAAAATTATAAGAAAAGGTTTTTCGATTATAATTTGTCATATCTTTTGCTGTGGTTGTTTTGATGATGGCTTTCAGAACTGTGTTCATCTTTTTTTTCCATTAACAAGGTGACCGATTCTTTGTTTTTTTGACTGAAAAAATTTTTTATGTTATTAAAGATTTCAAATGAAAAAAATTGATATTTACTATTCTTTGTTTGATAAACTTTTATTTAAATATTTGTTGGAAACTTCCGGATTTTTAGTAAGAGATTTACTTCTTTTTGATTTTTTTTCAGAAATTAAACTTTCAGTTTTACTAATTTTTTGAGCCAAATTCATTCGAGAGTTGAATGAAACTGGTGTTATTGATATGTCTCTGACAGCTCTGAAATTGCCACAATTGTTAAGATGTTCGTTTTCTAATCGGAAAAAATTCCAAACACAACGCCTGTTTAAAAAAAAAACTTCAAAATAAATTTTTAAGCCAACTCGAATGAAAACCTGAATAATTCAATAATACACGCTATGGTAACCAACCAAGTTGTATGAATAAAACCAATGTTAGTCAAGGATATGGTAAAAACCCACATAGTTCGACCAAAAAAATCAAAAATATAAGCCATATGGTAATAACTTTTTTGATAAACCAATTCTTCACGCAGCAAACAGTTTTCATTGGTTTGACTATCTAATAATCCCCAATCCATTTTAACATCCCATATATACGAATAAATCGACGACACAATAGATGTTAAAATCCATAAGTTGAAAAAAGGACTTGAACTATGATCACTAGAAACTCCTTAATAAAGAAAAAATTACAATTCTAAACGTTTAAAAACTTTCAACTTACTAGCTGTTAATTTAGTCATTGTGGAAAAAAGTATCACGAAAAAGCTGGTCGAGTACTTTCCTGCGTTGACTACATGTGGAAACAAATTTTTACGATTAGCGTCCCTATATCGTCGAAGGCATTGAGCAAATCGAAACCAAGCTGGAAATGCTGTAAATAAGGCTTGAAGCAATATGAATAATGTTCCACTGGGTAGTTCTTTTAAAATTTAAAAAAAGATTATTTAAAAAGATTTTTAATGCTTTTCATACCCATATCATTGTCATGTATGAATACATTAGTGTAGAAAAAAAAATAAAAAACAATATCCGAAAATACTGTAGAAAAACTATTGAGCTGGTCAGCGATCCAAAAATCAGCAAATTTTACTTGAAATAATGGCGTCACTATGAGACGATACTAAAAATTTAGTTAGCAAATAATTTGTTTTTCATTTTAAGTTTTCAAACTAACAAATTGACGAATCAACCAGAAACGAGCTGAATGACAAAACGTTTGAGTGGGATTGAACAAAAACAAAATGTAACCTATAACGTTAATTAGAGGGAACAAATTTCGATCGGTTTGATTATTAGGAGTGAAAACGTATCCCAAAACTGACAAGGTCCATATCACAGCAAAAAAAAAACTTATTTCAAACAAATGTTGTTCAGAGATATGATCACGGGGATTCAATTCAAATATTAAAACATGATTTACTCCTGAAGTTCGCCAACCATATACGTTAAGACCAAGTAATAAAATGAAAAAAAAAATAAAAAAGGGTCCACGAAAAAGCTGGCACATCACTTTATAATTTGTATTAGATTGATTCATTGCAATGATTTTGATTATCATGAATAAAAAAAGAACCATTAATGCACCAGAATAAAAACCAACTTTATAAGTCGTCCACAATGAATGTTTAGCACCTAATGGAGGAACTCGAAGTCTTTTCATTGCTTTTGATCGATCACCTTCTTCTAAAACATTTGAAAAAATGTTTTCTGTTTCTTCAATCATTTGATCAACATCTTTGCATTGATAAAATCTTGCTTGGTCAATATTTCGGATACGCCATTGATTTCCCGAACGAGTGTTTAGTAATTTGTCATGTTTTTTTAGAATTTTACGAAACCCAGTAAAATTTAATGATTGGTAATTTTGTAAAAGAACTAAATTCAAATAGAATTCTGAAAAAGCCAATTTAAGATCGGAAACTTTTTTCGCTATCTTTCTGGTATATTTTTTATGAGAAAATTTGCCTGAATCAGAGCTTTTCAATGATGTTGTTAATGAAATTGGCGAGAACGTTGTCCGTTCTTTAAGTGTCAATGATTCTGTACTTGCTTCAGTTGATTGTTGTTGTTTTATGGGAACTAATGGTTTGATTGATTGATTCTGATCTAAATTAACACCGGGAACCACTGTGTTTAATTCATGTTTTAGGTCGTTCAAATTTCGATGTGCTTCAGCCAACTTCTCCGAAAAGAATGAATCGATTTTATTGAGTTCATTTTTAGAAAAATTGAAAAATTGTTCATCAAACTCTTTGACAAAAGTTTGGTATTCATCCTCTGACCCAAGATATTCTGTTGGAGCGCTATCAATGGCCGAATAGAGCATTTCTTTCATATACTGATATTATAAAAGTAAAAAAAATTGATTATTCAACAGAAATCTAAGTGAAAAATCGTACCTCGTATTGAATATACTGCTTCCGCCATTCGGGAGTGATGTGTGCAGATAAATGTTCCGCAAATTTCATGTTGAATTTTTAAGTTGTCTAGTTGTAAAAAAAATGAAAACATTATAAAATCAATGAGTTCAATTGTGTGAGAAAGTGTTAATAAGAATAAAACAGTTTAAATTTAAAAAATACTTTTAATTTTAAAATTTTTAATTTCTTTATTATATGAAGAATTTTTGAATGAATTGAAAAATTTATTTATTTCAGATGGAAAATTTTGTCGTCGTTGTCAAATTGCAGTGATTTGACCGATTTATTTTAAAATTAATAAATGGCCAATATTAAATAAAAACAGAAAATAAAAATCTTGATTAAAATAAAGGAAGCGAATCTTATCTTCGTTTCTTTCTCGTTGTTTAGCTAATCGGCTAATAAATGTATGTTATCGATGCCGATCGACTCGACAAAAATCTGTATGCGCTACAATTTAAATAATCATCAAACATTTCATGTATTTTGAAAATCGAACATGAAATTTAAAAAGCGTGTTTGTTTTTTTTCAATTCCAACTATTTATTGAAAAAAAACAAATGTTCTAAAATTTGTTTTTCTATAAGCGGAAAAAAACTTATTTTCGTATTTATATTTCTAAATAATAACAATAATTATAAAGAAAAAATTTTTATTATTCAAACAAGAAGATGATAAATGAATTTTTTTTTTGATAAACAATGTAGGTTATATAAATCATTGGAAACCCAGTATTTTTTTTTCTTTTCGTCTATTTGATTGATTGGATTTGTTTGCTCTAAAATGCTTTCATTTGAAAACATTCTTTTTGTCAATTTATAATTATACTTTTTATATGAACATGGAAAAATATGACAAACTTGGTGTTCATATGTTTATATAAATAATGTGAAACTTTATATGAAAGACATAGTGTTTTTATTTCTTGTATTTTACATTGATCGAAAACAATTTCTATAATAGGTGAAAATTAGATAAATATTTCCTTTGAACACATATCTTTAATAAACATGAGTAATTTTATTAATGTTGATTATAACAATAAAACTTTCATTGAAAATATATCAATAAATTTTTATTTTTGTTTTGTTCAACTGTTTGTTTCCTAATTTCAAACGTATCTAATCATAAAACTTGATAGCAAATCAAAAATAACATTGAAAATTTAGCTTTTGCTCTGAAAATGATTTTTTTTGTAACTCCAATGTTAAGGTTATCATTTTAATGACCGAATTTATTTGAAAACATGAAATATTTCTCATTAAAATAAATTCAAGCGTTTTTTCACTGTTTTTTTCTTTTAAACGATAAACAACAAACTAAAACAAAAACTAACAACCTTTGAATTTGAAACATCAAAAATATGAGAATAGAATTTTGATTCAAAGAATAAATATTAAAGTGATTCATGACAAACTCGTTCAAATCATTGTTGTTGAAATGATAGATCATCTTTCTCTTCAACAATAACAATGGCATTCCAACAACTACGACGCCATAATTCAAATAAATTGACATAACTCGGTAGTATTTTGATATTTTTATAATTTCATTGAGCAAAAAAACTGAGATTCGGAAATTTTTTATTTTTAGAAAACTGAAAAATTGTTTTTTTCTGTTAAAAAAAACTGACGTTTCGTTTTTTTTTCTTGAATCATGTTTCGAATTAATGATTAAATGAACGAATGTCACTTACCAAGCTGGGTAGTTTCTAAAGTAGTTGAAGAAACAATTTGATTGAAAAAATTTGTTAATGTTTTTTGTATTTTTGTTTTGCTTTTGCATGAAATAAAATTTAAACTAAAAAAAAATCATCAAACAATTTTTGTTGGTTGCAAGGTCTCTTTGCAGTTGCATTTCACTTTTTCAAATGTGTTGAAAATAGTTTTTCGTTGCTAAATGATTTTTTTCCACGCAACATGAAAGCACTATTGATGATCTGGTCAACAGTGGTAGTAGTGGACATTAAGAGCGAAAATTCTCGTGTAATTTTGAATAGGAAACAAAAATAGTGAATAAAACGCAAATAGTTAGTATGAATATAGTTTTTAAAACTTTTTTTACGATAATGTTATCATTTTTTTCTTGAAAAAATATAATGATGATGAATTCCTTAGTTATCACACATTTTACATTGAAATGTTCGATTTAAATTGAAACATTCTACTGTTCATACTGTGCTCATGCTTTTACAAGGAATAAAACATTTTTTGAATGAATGCAGTATGTACAATACGTTTTATACACCTAGGTTTTATATAATTGAGTTCAAAATGGTTGTCTCTTCTTTTCATCTTTAAGATTTTTTTTCTGTTTTTCAAATTGAATGGTTCCCCACAGGCGAAAAACTCAAAAAAATATATATTATTCCCACCTAAATTTTTCGACATAACTAGACAAAAATTTTCAAAAATAATCGATTTTCACTGAAACAAACGAATTTCAAGATAATTTAAATTTGAAGTGTGAATAAATGAAATGTTAAAAAACAGGTTTATTACCTTTTTCTTGCTTAGGCACAACAGTTCAAGTTAAACGAATAAGGAAAATCGGTTTTCTTTGAAAAAATAGCAATGATTTTTCCATCAGATGATGCAAAATATATTTTTTTGAGGATGATGGAAAAAATGATGAACAAAATAAAAACATTGATATTTTTTTAAAGCAAAATCGGGTTCAATTTGATTTAACTCATTTTTTTGTTGAATTATTTTTGTAATTGGTCTAAATTTGAAGAAAACAAACAAATAAAATAAACATTCATATGATTAGGATTGTAAAAAAAACTCACTTATCATTGTAGAAATAAATACCAAGCGTCATTGAATTGAACATCGAAAAAAAAACATGAAATCTTCAAATCTCACTAATTTTAACGACATTCTGCTGATACGCCATCGATGTAATTTAGTTTAGTTTTTTTTCATTTTCCCTCAGAAACAATTGTTTCAAAAATAAAGTTTCATTTTGGTTGTTTTTCTTTTCTGTTAGTTTCGGTTTGGTGACTTCGACAAAAAGAATGTGCAAGTCATATGTGTGTGTTTGATGTCAATCGGTCGATTACATTAAAAACAAAAAAAAACTTGATGTTTTTATCGTTTTTATGTTTTCTATTTAACTGCAGTTTGTATTTTTTCAAAAATAAATATTAAATTTTTTTTAAATGATTGTTCAACATGTATAATTTAGTTTCATCACTGGTATACTGACAAGGGTACACTAAACAATTGGCAACACCAAGCTTTAACAATAATAATAATACAAAAACATTGCCATGATGTTTTTATTTCTTCGTTGTGCGTAACACATTCGCAAAAAAGAGAGACTGAGGGAAAGCTACTACCAAAACAAAAAACACATGATGTGTAACATTGTCGAAAAACAGACAAGCGCCGACGCGATCTTCTATCCAAGAAACTCTACTCCAAAAAAAAAACAATGATGAAGAACTATAAACCGAAAATGTTATGAAAGTGGCAAATTTGAAACTATTTGAACTGGTAAATCTATTATATAGAGCCATATAACAATAATAATATTGTAAAACCCCAAATTTCACATCTCAATATGAGTCATTGAAAATTTTAATTTTAAATTTTCATAATTTTTAATTAATTCGATTAATTTTCTAATATAATTTAAAAATGAAAACATTTAATTAAAAAAAAAAAATTTAGACAAAATATATTTTTTAAAAAAATTACAATTGTAGTTTAAAACTGCCACAATAGAGGTCACTGCTATTTACTTGAGAAATAGTTTTGGATCAATTTTATTTTACTTGGGTACTTGGTCCATGAATCTCCTCATTCAGAATGTGTTTACATTCCAAATGAGTTGATAAGCTCATCGCTTTCTGTTTCTAGCAAAAGTTTTAAAATTTCCAATTTATCTGAAAATTTTTAAGATCAACTCAATTAAGAAGAAAGTTTGATTACCGAAAAAAATGGCTGACTTTGAAACAGACGATGATAATTTTTTATATGATGAAGACAAAATGTAATGTATCAGATTGTTTCTATTTTCTATTGTTTTAGTGATGTAATTTTGTTGAGAATTTAATGGATTTTTTTTCACAAATCTATTAAAGCTTTGAAAAAACTAGAATAATTTAAACCGGATGCATATCGAAAAGTTTTGTCGTTAAATTAGAGTTTTTTTCAATATAAAAAAAAATTAACATATGCCGGTGGGAAAAATGTTATTGGTAGTGTATTTTTGTTTTCAAATTTGAGAATCCTCAATTTATTGAGAACTTTTTTCGTGGTTTTTTTTTTCTTTGGTAAAACCAGCTCAAAATCATGAATTTACAAATAACTCAAGAGTATATTTGGTGGTTATCGCAATATGAAGACCGCCTGTATGCTTTTTTCATTTTTTAACTTTAATTTTAAAACTCTACTTTTAAATTTCAAATTTTCATTTTTGTTTTTGTTTCTATTTCAGGGGTATGCGGATCACTTCTGGTTCGGTTAAAATCATCAAGGATGATGGAAATCTAATTGGTATTAGCATTGGTGGGGGAGCTCCAAACTGTCCTTGTCTTTATGTAGTTCAAGTAAATTGAGTCATGTTTTTGTTTCATTTTTAATGTTAAATTTTTTAAGGTTTTTGATAACACGCCAGCATCGAAAGATGGTACTTTAGAAGCAGGCGATGAGATCATTAGTGTTAATGGAAAATGTGTTAAAGGCAGCACTAAAGTTGAAGTGGCACGCTTAATTCAATCTATAAAAGAAGAAGTTACAATTGGTTACAACAAATTGCATGCCGATCCAAAACAAGGAAAATCTTTAGATATCGTTTTGAAAAAATTGAAACACAAAATGGTGGAAAATATGAGTTCAGCAACAGCTGATGCTCTAGGATTGAGTAGAGCTATTCTTTGCAATGGTTTGGGTTTTTTATTGAAAAAATAAAATTTATTTTTTCGCATTAGATAGTTTAATCAAAAAACTTCAAGAGTTGGACCGAAACGAATTGATTTTTAAAGGCTTAATTTCACATTTTAATTATGTTATCAAAAGTTATGTAGATTTGGTCAATGTTTATAAAGGTAATTACAAATTTTTAATAAGCTCTTTTTTGATTGGTTTTATGAAAGATTTTGGCAATGTTTTCTCGGAAATCGGAGCCCATGAACCACAGACCGACGCCAGTGTTGCGTTCACTAAATTCGGAGAAATTCATCGTTTTTTTGAAAAAGAAGGATTCAAGTTAACTAACTCGCTTAAGCCTGTAAACATGTTTTATACAGTTTCAATTTTTTTAATTTTTAGTTTTTTCATATTTAGGTCTTGGGAGATTTGAACACTTATTTAAACAAAGCTATTCCTGATACACGCTTGACTATTAAAAAATATGCTGATGTAAAGTTTGAATATTTGGTGAGCTCGTGTGAAAGTTTTAGTTCAAAATATTCTATCATAATTGTTCAAAAAGAATTTATAATATTTTTTTTGTTTTAGTCTTATTGCTTAAAAGTGAAAGAGATGGACGATGAAGAGTACACTTATCAAGCTTTGCAAGAACCTTTGTATCGAGTGGAAACGGGGAATTACGAATATCGTTTGATTCTACGAAGCCGACAAGAAGCCAGAAAACGTTTTGCTGCTTTGCGTTCAGATGTTTTAATTAAAATGGAATTGCTGGACCAAAAGCATGTACACAATGTAGCAAATCAATTGAATAAGTTTATTTCGTTGTTGTCGAGTTTCAACAGTGTTTGCCATAAAAATTTGTCTGAAAATAGTTTCTGCTCTTTCGAATTAGATTTATCAAAAAGTTGTCTGTTACAGCAGGTCACTGCTTCAACGATACAAGAAAATTTTGTTGATGATACAGATATCAATAATGAAGAAGTGATAGAGCCTGGTGAAGATGTGGCTTTACTAGCAGATATTTCTGATTACGAATCAACAAGTCAAACAGATGACAATTTCCGATCACAAAATTTAGTTGATATTTTTGATGATGAAAAAAAGCCTGAGATCAATAATTTATCAATGGATCTTTTGAATGATTCTCCAACTAAAGAACAAACTAACTCAGATTTATCCAGTTTTTTACTTTTTTAATAAATAAAAACTTTCAAACAAATGGATTGTTTTTTTACTATTTATTAAGTACTTTATTCAATGGTTTAAACTTTGAATGAATTGATTTCTGTTTTTCAAACAAAAAATTATTTAATCAATTTTTCCATTACCAAATTATTTTAATAATTTATTTCTGAAATCTTAATTATTTTATTTTTACACTTATTTGAAAACCAACTAATTCGATATATTATTGATGGAATCTTAGCATACCTGTTATTGCATATCAATTCATTTGCATTCAAATTTCAACGCATTTCACAATGACTGAGAATTTAATTGAGGACATTTGATTACTTTAACTAAAACAAACAAATACTCAGACTCAAATTAATTCCAAAAAAAATCAAATAGCTTTCAAATATTATCAAATTTTGTTTTTGAAAAAATTGATAAAATTTTATTGATAAAATATATTTAATTTTTTGGTAAAATTGTCAATCATCAAAGACATCACGTTTACAATTAAATCAAATAATTTCCAATTTTAGTTTGACAAACTAAGAGATTAATCTACTTAAAATCTTTTTTCATTAAAAACTAAGTTAAGTTCATTTAAATCGGTCCTTTTTTTAAAATCCTAGTAACAAAAGTTTTTATAAAGAATCTATGAGATTAAAAAAATTAATTTATTTCAAAGATAAATTAAAGATTATCTATTTTTTGAAAACTCATAAAAGCAAATTTATATTTTGAGTTTCTGTTCAAACTATTTTTTTTTTCTTTTTTAATTGAGTTAATTTTTCTTGTAACAATGAAATTGATTTTTCTCCTATTTTACATTGCTGTTTGTTTTGGCAGTTTAAATGCAAAAACAAAGCGAGGTAAATTTTTTTTTTTCTGAAATTTTTTATTTAAAACTTTCTCTTGATCAGATCATAATGATTACACCAAAAATCCGATGAGAATCGTTTGTTACGTAGGAACATGGGCGGTTTATCATAAAAACGCCCCATTCACCATTGAAGACATCGATCCTAGCAAATGCACTCATATCAATTATGGATTTGCCAAAATTGATGAGTATAAATATACCATTCAAGTGTTTGATCCATATCAAGATGACAACAAAAATAGCTGGGAAAAACGTAAATCATTGAAAATTATTTTTAAAAAAAAAGTTCATTCATCATGATTTATTCATTTTAAAGGAGGATACGATCGTTTCAATAACTTGCGAAAAACAAACCCACAACTGAGTACTTTTATTTCAGTTGGTGGTTGGTATGAAGGATCTGAAAAATATTCCGACATGGCTGCAAATCCAAGCTATCGAAAAGCTTTTATTGATTCTGTGTTGGCTTTCTTAAAAGAATATGATTTTGATGGTTTGGATCTTGATTGGGAATATCCTGGATCTCGTCTAGGAAATCCAAAAATCGATAAGCAGAATTTTTTGAGTTTAATCAAAGAATTGAAAGAAGCATTGGATCCTCATGGCTATTTGTTGACTGCAGCAGTTTCGCCTGGAAAAGACAAAATTGATGTGGCTTATGATTTGACAGAGCTAGATAAGCTGTTCGATTGGTGGAACGTCATGACTTACGATTACCATGGTGGTTGGGAAAACAAATTTGGACACAACGCTCCGCTGTATAAACGGCCAGAAGAAACTGATGATTTGCACACTTTTTTCACTGTCAACTATACAATGAACTATTATTTGAGCAAAGGTGTCAGTCCGAAAAACCTTGTCATGGGAGTTCCATTTTATGGCAGAGCTTGGACCATTGAAGATCAAACCAAAACTCGTTTGGGTGATCCAGCCAAAGGCAAATCACCAGCAGGATTTATTTCTGGTGAAGAAGGTGTTCTCGGATATATTGAACTGTGTCAACTTTTCAAAGAGAAACCTGAAGAATGGACATTTGAATACAATGAGTATTATAATGCTCCGTTTGCCTTTAACAAAGAAATCTGGGTCGGATATGATGATCTCAAAAGTATCTCTTGCAAGGTTTGAATAAAATTTAGAGAAATATCATTTTTTTTCAATTTGGTATTTTTTTTATAAGCTGTCGTTTTTGAAACATTTGGGCGTTTCTGGAGTCATGGTTTGGTCACTAGAAAGCGACGACTTTCTCGGAAAATGCGGATCAAAATATCCGCTTTTGAATAAAGTTTATAATATGATCAATGGTATTGAAAAAAATTCCATGGAATGTTTACTTGGGCCTACAACCACAACACCAGTACCCACGACAACTACTACTACGCCTGAACCCACGACAACTACCACCACGCCTGAACCCACGACAACTACCACCACGCCTGAACCTACGACAACAACAACGACGCCCGAACCCACGACAACAACAACGACGCCCGAACCCACGACAACAACAACGACGCCCGAACCCACGACGACTACAACCACAACGACAACTCCTCAACCCACAACAACAAGTAAGCCGACAACCCCAACGCAAGCTCCAACAACTTCCAGTCCAACTGCCACGCCAGTTTACACGACTATGGTTGATGGTCATCATGTCAAATGTTACAAACAAGGTCCAATCCCTCATCCAACCAACATACACAAATACATTGTTTGCAGTTACGTGGCTACCAAAGACGGAGGTGGTTGGTGGATTCAAATTATGCCTTGTCCTATTGGAACTAGATGGCACGATCCTCTCAAAGTTTGCATTCAAGATGATTAATTTTATTTTATTGATTATATAATTTATTTTTTTTTTAAATTTTTGTTAAATTGTGAAAAGATATGTAAAACATGGATTCCTAGCATTTAAATAAAAAATAATGAATAATAAATAATACAAATTCAAGATAAAATTTTTAAGCCAAATGATTTCGATTTTTTTTTTTTGAAAATAGAACAGTACTGAACTTCGAGTTTTATTCGAAGATCTGAAAAAAAAGATCTTCAAGTTGATTGACTTGGGTTAATTTTTTAATTTTTATTTCTATTAATTTTTGTAAGAAACAAAAGCTTTCAACAGTTTTTTTCTTAAATTATTATTTAGCTAAATTTATTATTTCTTTAGTCTTTTGAACAACCAGAAAGAAACAAAACGAAATTTATTATTCTCTTGTCGATAATGATTGCAAATCATCAATGAATCAAATGGATTTTTATTATTTTTGTGAACGAATAAAACGATAGGCTGATTTAATGTCAATTGTCAAATAGAATAAACGGATTTTTTCTGTGATCAAAGTTGTTTATACTGTTTGGTACTCAAAAATTAATTATTCTACCAAAAACAGAAGTAAATAAATACTAATTAAATAATCAATTTAAAAAAAAAAAAATTTTCTGAGTATTGCTTTCTCAAATATATTCTAGGCCGTTTAAAATTTAAACAAAGACTCCATGAAAATTGCAAAAAAAAATTTTAAAAAGCGTTGTACATTTAGTTTTTTTTTCAACAAAAATTAGACACTGATGAACATACTCATTATAAGAAAAAAACTTCTTTATTTGTTTCTATAAAAATTGAGAAGGTGTTAAAATTTACTTGATATTAATCGATGTTACACTATCATTAAAATTGTTATATTAGTTAATTTTGAAAAACTAACATTTTTAAAAACTATAATTTATTTTATTTTTAAAAAAAATATTTTTTTCTCTTTTCTGTCATTTTGTTTGAATCGAAAATTTTTTTCAATGTTTAAACAGAAAATTTTTAGAAGAAAAATTCTTACAAATGTTAGTTCAGACTGTGATTGAAATAGTAATAATTGAAAAAAACATCAAAATGCTTGAAGATGAAAAATTGAATGAAATTTTTTTTCTCTAGTAATAAATAAATGTTATCCTTTACATTTTTCAAGGACACCAAAGTGGTTATTCAGACGAACAGTTTTTCAATGTTTTTTGTAGTCGTTGTTGTTTTCAGGATTTCGGGTAAGAATTTCATAAATCAATTTAAAATAAATATGATGAAGTAAAATAAATAAATCGGTTTCATGTTTTCTCATTTTTCAAGCAACATTTATTCATTTATCGATCTTTCATTAGCTTTGTTCAAAAGATAAATTGAATTTTTTTGTCACAAGACTAAAGAGAAAGAAAAAGAATAAATATATTGAATGAAAAAGTATATATGAAAAAAAAACAGAGAAAAATTCTGTTTGAAAATCTTTTTTTTTCGTCTCTTCTATTCGATTTGAAATACTTTCAAACAATTTTTCTCATCACTCTTCTTCATCATATAATTTGAAAAATTAAATTTTATTTTTCTGGTTGATTTGAAACGAGTATTACGATTAGCAATAGCAACAGAAAGAAAAATAATATAAAATGGCATCGTTGACAATTATCGATTTATTAGCTTTATTTTTAATAGTGTCAAATAATTTTTGTCTTTTTTTTATTTATTTTAGTTTCATTTTTTTTGTTTAGCTGGTTGAAGGCTTAAGAACCATTAGTTAAAATGTTATCTTAGTCTCAATGTGATAAATCGAGATCGAATTTATCGAGTCGAACTAAAAACTAAAAACATATTAAAAACATGATAAAACTCTCATTTATTTATTACTTGTTTCTGATCAACCAAGAATTTTAATTCAATTTCTGTTTGTTTGTCTGTCTGTCTGTCTGTCTGTTTACAAGTTTCTACATTTTGATAAGGAAAAAAATTATTTTCAAAAAAAACTCGATTAATTTTATTTATATCTCAAACTGAAACAAAAACCAAGAGTGTTTTAATGAAAAGAATTAAATAATAATGATAAAGTTTTAGCAGAAAAAACTCCACATTTCATGTTTATAAGAAAAATGTTTTAAAACATTAATTAATACAAATAAAAATTCATCTTGCTCTGTTCATGTTTTTGTATTAATTTATTTTAATGATATATCTGTCAATTTTTATTGAGATTTAAAAAAAAAATTTTATTGACAAATTTATAGATTATTCAACTTTGACATGCATTTAGATAAGAAAGATTTGGTTTAGTTTTCAAGCAATTTGAAAAGTACAATTTCAATATTGAAAAGATTTTGTTTTCAAAAATTAGTTTTTTTTGAAACTTAATTTTCAAAGAAAACTCTATATTTTTCAAGTTTTCAGTTCAGAAAGAGGAAAACAAAATTAACAAGATTAGAGTTTTTCAAAAAAAATGTTTGAAATACGAGTTATTAATATTAATATTATCATTAACAAAGATACTTCATATAAAAAAACCTCATAACCCAAGTTTTTGCTGTCAAGAATATTTTTCGAATTTATATTTTTAAATTCAAAAAAAAATAATAACATTGACAAAGTAAACGTTAAATAAATTAGATTAACACTAAATATGAAATTTTATTTTTGAGATTTTTTTAAATTTAATTTTTTGAACTATCTAAAAAAAAATAATGCATCTTGTTGATTTTTTTTTGTATTTCCCAATTATTTTATAACCATGAAAAAAATCTAAATGTTATTCTATTTTTTCAGTTCAAATAATCTTAAAAATAATACTGTAGTTTGATCACAAAAAAAATGATATTACTGACAAAGTTTTACAGCAAAATTTCTTCTCTTGTGCTAATTTAAAAGGCAAAAAAAATCATAAATTTATGTGAAACCAAGTAAAATGTTGAGTAAAATCTTGTTCCAAGTTAATAGTCGTTGTATTTTTGTAGTTTTATTTGTACAAAACTAAGTGAAAATAATAATAATATTGAATCTAGAAAGAATGAGTCAATATTACAATAAATACGAGACGTAACCTAATGCCCATTAAACGGAACGATTTAACAGGTTGAGGACAACTGTAGTTGAGTTGCTTTATAAAACAGTTTTTATTCTGAGAACAACTTTTATATTTATATGACATTTATAAGGCATCTTATTTAAAGAAAAAATTTTTGAAAAGTTAAAATTGTATTAATTAATTATTAATAAACATTTGAACCAGAAATTCATTGAATAAAAATGTAGCCTTAATGCTGAAAAAAATTCGATTTAAAGCAAAAAAGAGAAAAATTCAGAGCTGTTGAATGGCACCATACAATACCGTCGTCAACCTGTTAAAACAAGTCAAACTTGGCCTTTTGTAAATTTCAAAATGCTTGGCTCTATTTCTTGTTATGTAAAAAAAAAAAAAAATTAAAGAACTTAAAAAATATGTTGCTAATAAAAAAAACAACTGAATTTTTTTCTGTTTAAATAAAATAAAAGAAAATTTTTATAACTCAAGTTTTATGGAATCAAAATATTTTCAATTTAAATTTTAAGTTTTTTTTCGAGTTTCAAGTAAAATGAAATTACAAAATACAAAATTTCTATTTTTAAAATAAACCTTAGATTAGTTTCAAAGAATGAAATTCTGTTTTGAAATTCAAAATAATAAAAAAAAACCTAGCCGACACTTATTTCTAAATCAATTTAATCTCGTCAAAATGAAATAAGTAAATAAGCCTACCTGGAGTATACGAATATGTATACCATATAATTCACCACTGTAGACTCACGTAAAGAATGAATAATAAAAATAATTCTGACAGAGAAAATTAGTCTGTAGCTGAAAGTTTTGCACACATCAAAAACAAAAACTGAGAACTTTATCTTCAATTTGATTGCATTGGAATAATATTACATCAAATAGCTTCAAGTTCATATTGACTTTAAAAAAACACTTTTCCTAATTGATTCACGTACCAAAATAGATTTTTTTTTAAACACAAAACTCATAAAACCATTGAAATTTTATGCACTTATTTCACTTTTTTTGGATTCTCACTGTTTATAAAAATAACTCAAGCTTCAAATAATTTAATTTGTATATTTTCCAGAAAAACAAATCTGACATCATCATTTCTAAATTTATCGGAATTTCAGCCGAAGTTTTTATTGTCGATGTAATCGAAAAAATACTCCTGAGATACATCATTACCCCTGAAAAAAGCAAGTCAATCGTTGAAATTTTCTCTAAATATCTGAAACTGAAACTCCAACTGTAAATTAATATTTTTTTTTGAAACAAAATTGAAAAAAACAAACCTTGAAAAAAAAATTTAATCATTGAAAGAATTTAATTTCATTAAAAACTTTTTCTCAGGAACCATCTTTATTTGATATTTTTTCATTATCTAATATGGAGTTTGGTTACAATAGAACTGTTCTTTTGAAATGAAGATCTATTATTGGCTAAATTTTGCTCTTTGAAAAATTCCGTATTTGTTTTCAATTTTTTAAAGCTTCAAAACTTGGATTTTTTCAACTGCTCATATGGTTTGAAACTGATGTTTATATATAATTAATAATAGATTTTCCTCTTGAACAAAAAAAAAAAAAAAAAAACAACAAATCATTTGTTTCCATTATAAACTGAAAACAAAAAATTATTATCAACATTGACATTGATTTAAAAGTTATTTTATTCGATTAAATACCCGTTTAAATGTCATCATCTCCTTGATAAAAAAAACAAAACGAATTATTGAATTATAGAATTTTGAATTTATCTTATTATTATTCCCGGCTTTAGTTTTTTTGGAGGAAAATAAAAAAATAGTTTTCGAAAAAAAAACATTTCTATCAAGAAACAAATTGTTCACTGGGCGGCGCGCATGTCATCCGACGTTTATCATTTTTTTTTTTTCAAACAAGAATTGTGATGGGCGACGAGTCTTTTTCTTCTTCTGGTACAAACGGCACCCAAGTATATAAAGAGACAAATTCATTGGTGCCAATTGTCAAACATTCGCGTCTTTAATTTTATTTAAAAACAGCCAAGCAACAGCAAATCTAGAAAGAATAGAATTTGAAAAGAGACAAACACACGCACGCAAGAATTTAAAAGTGTGAAAGAAAAAACAAAAAAACTTTTTCATTTAAAAAAAAATTTGGAAAAACTTTTTTTCTCTCTGTCTCAAATTTGTCTGCCGAGACTTTTTTCAATTAAATCAACTAGCTCAGAATTTCGTTTTTTTTTTGTTTTTAAAATATTTATATTATTTTCGAAGTGTTAATGTGAGTCGGCTAGATAGAAAACATTCAGTTTTTCTGATAAAATTCTTTGCATAAAAAAAATTCTAAAATCACCATCAAAAATGAAAATCAACCAGAAAAATCATTCAAATAATAAATTTTTTGAGAAACAGAAGATTTGTGGATCAACATTCTGGATGTTTCTCTTGTTGATTTGTTTCATGATTCATTGCTTTTTTCAACAAACAAGTGCATTCTGGGTTGGTGGCAATAGCAATAACCATAATAATGCCAACAACAACAATCAACGACGTGTTTCCTACTACAAGGCAAGTGTTTTCGTTTTAATAAAAAAAAACTTTTTTCTTCTGTTTTTTGTTGCCAACAACTGTTTGAATCTTAAATAACTGAATTTAAATTTCAAGTGTTCGGATGGGCTTGCAAAAACTTTTTTTTTCAAGAATTATCTTCTTCAGATTCATTTGAATGAAGATGTTTTCTATTTTACAAATTTATCTAATTAAAAAACTTTTCAATTTTGAGTGCTTATTTTTGGCTAATTTGTTTTCATTTAATCATTTTTCAAAAAAAAGTACTCAGTTGTTCAATTGAGTTTTTCTATTCTATTTTTTTTTTTTTTTTTTTTTGGTTCTTGTAAAACTAATTTATTTGAACAATTAACAAGACATTCAATTTGTTTTGGTGATTATTAATTAATGTCAATTGTGTTTATTTTATTTTTGAAATTTTTTTTTTAATTAAAGAATTTAAATTTGAATGAATATTTTTATGAATTTTAAATTCAATTTTTGTTTCACATTTTTTGACAAAAAAACAAATCTATAATAAATTTGTTTGATAAAACTGTGCTCAAATAGTTTTTTTTAAGAAGAAGAAAAATATCTGTAGTTTTTTCTGAGACAATACTGAATTGGTACTTTAAAAAAAAAGAAAAATAATTTGAGAAAAAAAACTTAATAAATTATACAGAATGTTTTTTTAATGAAATATATAATTAATCGTATTGTGAAATCATTTCTTGGAAGAACTGAACTCCACTTATTGACTTTAAAAAATGAATAACTTGAATTTTGTTGTTGTTGTTGTCTTTTTAATGAGATAATTTTTTTTTTTTTTAATGCTTGAAAAACTTTCGAGAGAATATTTTAATCATTTTAATTGTTAATTCTCTCTCGGCTTGTCTGACAGAACAGAATAAAGAAAAAGTATTAAACGATGTTTGTTTTGTTGTTTTTTTTTGAGTTTGACTAACCACTGGTGAAACAACAAACTTTTTTTTTTCAAAAGTTTTTTATTTCTATTTTTCAGCTAATCTTGACTTGGAGTTTAAAGAACATAGCTGAAATTTTTTTGCCTGGAGTTTTGTTTTTTATGAAAACAATAAAATCGCTTCAAGTATTTTTTTTATAATTTATTGAAACGATGTTCTCAAGTTTTTTTTCCTCATAAAACCTAAGTTTTTTGATAAATTCTCTGTGAGTTTTATTAATGAAAGAACTTTCATTTAAAAAAAATTCTTAAAGTTTTTTTTCAAAATTAAATTTTCTTGAATGTCTGCTTGCCTGTATTTTTTTTTCGAGTGTTAGAAAAAATAGAAAAGTGAAAAAACTAATGATAAAAAAAACTTTGAATAAAACAAATAATGTAAAATTTTCAAAGCCAATTTTGTTTTTTTTTTTTTGTAGTTTAATTTCTCAGAAAAAAAACTCAAATAAAACAGAATTTTCACAGAGAAAAAAAAACTAATTACAAATTCAAATTAAAAAAAACTTCTTTTTTTTAAATAAACCACAAAATTCTATTTTATCAACTTTATCTTCAAAAATTTAATAATAAAGTAAATAAATTACACGCTGTTTTTTTTATAAATATTTGTTGAATGAGACACATCTTAATATTGTTTTTCAGAAATTTTTTTTTTATTACTTTATATGGGTTTTTATATTTGAAATGATCGTTGTTTCAAACTTTATGTGTGTGTGTGTGTGTGTGTACCAAGAATGTAACATCGCCTGAGAAAAAAAGCTTAAAAATCGGCTTTTCTCCAATAATTGGCTATTCAGAAAAAAAATCAAGGAATAAAATTGAAACGTTTCAAAGCAAAACATATTAACATGTATATTGAACATGTAGAATTCAAATTATGAAAATAAGAGTAATGTTATTGGGATTTGAAATGTCAAAATTGAAATAGCTAAACTGCCAAGTCTCTTTGTTATTTGTGTGCAGGAAAAATATTAATTCATACTCACAATGTATATTTTTTCGATAACAGAGAAAAAAAACCCTCAACATAGATTTTCGAGATTTTATCTTTGATTTTTGAAAACATTGTTATAACAGTTTTTTGACATTGGTTTATTTTAAATAATTGCAGAGTTTTTTTTTTATTTTTATCAACGATTGTGAATGAATGTTTGTTGTTGAACTAGCACTGTTGCTATTAGCTGATAATTGAATTAAATATAGAAAACAAAAACCAGCCTTGAAAACAACAGAAACATGAGGTTATTAAATTATTAGTTTGAAACACAATTAATTTTATTCAGAAGCCATATGCTCCAGATTTGAGATTTGTTAGGAAACTTGTCAGAGAAAATAGAAAAAAAAGTTTTTTTATTATTATTCTGTTACAAACCCTATTCGTAGAGATGTACATCAAAAAAATTTTTATTTCTGTTTTTTCAAAGCAATTTTGTTTCAATGAGTTGAAGTTTTGGAAACGTTATCAAAAAATTTAATAATTGTTTCAACTCAAATTAATTGAGATTGAATATTAATGAAAATTTTTAATAAAAACTTTTACAAATTCATTTGGAATTGACAGATAAACAAGTATATAAAAAACGAACATGAGTTTTCACACCTCCGAAAAAAAACACACTCTAACATTTAATTTGGTTTGATTAATTTTCCAAGAGAAAACAACTTTTGATTTTAGCCAATCTAAATTAATCCACACTAATTCGAACAATGGTTCAAATTAAATAACGACTAAACTTCATTCAATAGTTTATTTTGTTTGAAAGAGCTCTTCGCAATTTTTTTTATTAACTTTTTCTATTGGTGTTTTCATTTTTCTCAATCGACTTTTTGTAATCATTGATTAATATTAAATAAATAATCGATTAATTTATTTTTTTTAAACGCATTTTTATTTGGTTATAATGTAATAAAAAAAATATTTTTCAAACAATCTTTAGAAACAAAGAACTATGGTCATCATTTATATTATCAGAGAAAAATAAAACTTGAAAAAAAATTTAAAAAAGTTAAATCAACCAAAGCAAAAGGAATAAAACTCATGTGTGTGTGTGTGTGATTCAAAAAGAAGAAGAAGATATTTGTAAAAACTGGCATAATAATGATAATAATAAAATATTATTCTCCTAAAAAAAATAAGGAAATGTTTGACTATAAAAAAAAATTTAAGCCTACAAACAAACGCTTGATGACACCGAACCATCTCGACAGTAAACCTAGCACTGTGTGAATCATCAAGCTGCTGGTCTGATGAAAATAAATCAAATTTAATCACTTTTCTTGTCATCATCATTATGATGTTCTCAACAAAGTCAAAACGAGACAAAAAAAAAAAAACAAAACAAAACAAAAATTTTCGAAACCATACATATCTCTTAGATACATCTGTACAACAACAAAAAAATCTGACCCTGAAAAAACAAACCAACCAAACAATGAAATTTTTATATGAAAAAAAAAAATAATATAATAATAACAACAAGATCCAGAAACCATCCCAAAAGTTCCAAGAGAATTGGAAACGAACAGAGAAAACGAGCAAGAGAGAAAAATTGAAAAAGCAAACATTTATTTTAATAATTGAAACATTGACACAAATCTTGTTGTTATTGCTTTTTGTTTGTTTGTTTGTTTGTTTGTTGAGAACAACAATACCAGCATAACAAAACAAAACAAAATTCAAAAAAAACAACCCAAAATATAGAGAGAAAAAATGCCAAAGTTTTATTTTGGTTTTCCCAAATCAAAGAAAAAAAAAACGGAAAATACTCAAATAAATCAAAAATGAATGCACTATCAAGAGATTTTTTGCTGCTGCTGCTGCTGTTGTTGTCTCCCTATCACATATCTTCGAGTAGATGATTTGCATTGGTATTGGTAGAATTTGCGTGGTGGCACAATAAGATGCCATTTTTTTTTTGCTGCTCATTTTAAAAAAATGAATCCAGCGAGAAAAAAAAATCTTAAAGAAGTAGAAAAAAAGAAAAAAAAAATTGAAAAAATCAGAAAAAAGTTTTTCATAAAAAAATGATTCATTTTTCAAATTTTGAGCTTTTGGAAACCAGAAAATAAAAATGAAAAAAAAAAATCTGTCGATGATGTTTTTTTTTTCACTTATTATTTTACACTTGGTGTATGAAAACACTTCTTGTGTTGTTGTTGTTTTTGTCAATTTTTGGGTTTTTTGGTTTGGTTCTTTGTTTTCAACTCTAACACACAACATCCATATATGATATATTTACTAGATGATGATCATTTAATGATTTTTTTGTTTTGTTTCTGGTTTTGTTTCTTGGCCTAGCAAGTTGTTTGTTTGTTGTGGTTTGTGTTTTTATTACTACTTTTCTTAGAAAAAAGTTTTCTATTTTATTTTATTGAAGAAACAACAAAAGAACAAACAACTGAAACCTTAATAGAAACAAGAATGTATCAAAAGTTTACAATTTTAATAAATTTTTCTTCTTTCTAGAAAAGTTGTTCCAACATGGAGAAAAAAATTGAAAAAGATTGAAAATACATTAACTCTCAAATGCTGTTGAGAATGTTGTGCTTGCGAATCAAATATACGGTACACTAATGTTAGTGGAACTGCTTGGTTAGGCTGCATAATACGCTTCAAATTTACTGCAAACACTAACACATTAATATTAAAAAAACAAAAAAAAGCATCATCATATATTTTATTATTTTCTGAATGCTACAATAACAACAACAACAAAAAAGAAATAAGAAAAAAAATATTATTATTAATGAAATTTTGAAGATTTCAGCTGAAAATAATTCAAAAAAAAATTCAAGTTTGGTTGGTTGTGGTTTATAATGTGTTGATGCGATTCGTATGGTTAAGATGCGTTTGTTAAAGTTTTCTTCAAATTCTTTTTTTTTGTTTAATAATGATGATATGATGTTAATGAATATCTAAAGCCTTGGATTGCATCGCTTGAAAAAAAGAATTGATTGTTTGATTCGTCATTAAAAGAATGTTGTTGTTTTTTCTTTTCTTCTGTTTTTTTGTTGTTGTTGTTGTTGGTCTCATTTGTACGAATGCTGATTCATTTAATTTCTACAAATTGAACCAAACTAAATAGAAAAATTCTGAAAAGACTCATTTTGTTCATTTTCTTCATTTTTGATGAAATAAAATTACAGTCTCTGTCAATAGAGAAGATTTTTTTTTGAAGCAAGGAGAAAAAGAGTCAAATACAGCCTCAGGTCTTGTCAATCGATCTTAATTAAGATCAAAGAACTTTTCTTTTCTTTTTTTTTTACTTAGCTGCTGTGACTGTCTTAAAATTTTTAAAATCTTTTTCTTAGTCTCGAAATACATAAAAACGTGACCACATTTTTTTTTAATTCAATCATAATTAAAAAATATGAGAAAACTTTTTCAAATTTTTTTAAATATTTAATTTGATCATTAAAAAAAATGTTTCAAAAAAACTGAAAAAAACTCTTAATTAAAATTTTTCAACAACAACAACAACAAAAAACACACGATTCTGTTTGATCCAACAGCTAGAAACAGCTTTAAAGTTTTTCACTAGCTTTAGAACTCATTTAAATGAATTTATAAAAATTTTGTTTGTTTGGTTTTTATCATCCGATTATCATATAATGGTTTGCACACAAACCAAAAAATCGTATAGAATCAGCATTATCATTCTCTCGTATTCTTATAATTGGTACTCATTGAAAAACAAGTATCACAATCATAAGAAGAAGAAGCAGAAGAAAAAAAATATTACGATGACGATAATGATGGTCTAAGCTTAGGTATCTTCATTATCGGAATTAATAATTGATGAACTAACCAAAAGATTATTATCCGATCAGAGAATATTTATATTTTTTCTTCTCTCTGTTTATATATTACTACTGTTATTTTTCTATAAATAAATAAAAATATTATTGATCAAAAGAATTTGTAAAATAAAACTAAAAAATTTAATGAGCAAGCATTATTTGAAGCTTGTTAGTTGTTTTTTTTCTGTTCAATTTTCACAGTTCATTAAGTAGAAAAAAAATAATAATAATGGCTAAATTTTTTTTCAATTAATTGATTTTACTAAATTAGAAGAAACTTCTCAACAAACCAATGATCAAGTCAATCAACCTGATCTATTGATCCAAACTGACTAGCTGAAAACTTTGTAAGAATTCATTTTTTTCTGCAAAATGAGCTGCCATTTCATTTGATCAAAATCTTTAATATGAGGTCAACAGGGTTGAGATTCGGATCAAGAGTTTTTTTCTATTTGTGTCTTTGAATCTATAAGTTTTTTTTATTAGTTAATTCTTTAAAAGCCGAAAAAAAATTAATTTGGAATTCAATATCCTTGACGCTGGATGGTATGTGATTAGCATAATAATAGTTTTATCATAAGCCTGTTTTTTTTCAAAAAAAACGTTCTGAACATGAAAAATATGTTAATGACTTCTTATTTTTCAGGTAAATTAGGTAATAAAAAAGATTAAATACACCCTAAAATTACTTAATTATAAAAGTCAAATCATTTGATGAAACGACTGTTTGTTCCAACAAGAAAAACGAAGTTTTTTTCCTAATTTAATCTGACAGACTAATAATTTCATTTCTAATAAATTCATTGACAACGAAGAAATTTTTCTGAGAAGTTGAGTTTTTCTCTACCAAACTTTGGCTTAAAAAATCAACTTGACAATATTTAATCTCGAGAAGTTTGAATCCAATCAGTCTAATCTGACTCTGAGCCGACAATATTAAAAAACTCATTGACTACCAAGCAATTCTTTTAATTAATTTAATTTGATTAGTAAGAAAAACTAACTGCAGTTTCTCTCTGGCTACAATGAAACGCACTAAAATAATTTTTTTTTTTTGATAAGTTCTAAAGATAAAAGAGCCACAGGTCAAAACATTGATTAAAAGTTGCAAGATAAGCAACTTTTTTCATCAAGGTTTTTGATTCAAAAATTTGGAACAAACAGAATTTTTTTTTTGTTAAAAAAAACAAATAAAATTCTTTCAAGTTTTTTTTAGTTCATTCAAGGTTGTTGCTTTGGAGATCAATTTTTTTAATAGTAATACAATGTGTTTTATTTCAAAACAAAAAAAATGAACTCATAAACAGTTTTATGAATAAATGTTAGAAGAAAAAAAATTCGATTGCTCTAAAAACAAAAATATCTTATTATTTTGATCTTAATGTTCTGAATCAACCTAAAAAATTTAATAAAGCGTCAGTTACCAAGGAAACAAACTCTAAAAATTCACCAAAAAAAAAAACTAGAACAAAACATTGAATAAAATTTTTACTATTCTTTAAGAAATTAAATTTTAAAAAAATTATTTCTGAAAGTTTCAATTTGATAATAACTTTGAATTTTTTTTCTTTGCAAAGATCAAGTTAAAGTCAGTCAATAATTTAAATGTTGCATTTGAGAGAACTGAGAAAAAACTATTGGCAACAGAAAAAAAACTATAAAACTAGTTTGAATAAATAGGTTTGATTGATATGGAGATAACAACCAAAAAAAAAAAACGTTTGCCCGAAAGCAACATGCAAATTTTTCTTCCACAAATTAACTAAACAAACACAAATTAAATTTCACAAAATAATACAAAAAATTAATAATAACTTTTTATAATTTCCTGATAAAAGAAAAATTTTCAGTTATTATTAGAACATTTGACAGAATCAGCGATATTTTTTAATTGTGTTGAACAAAAATAAAATTTTTAAGATAATCAATTTACTAGAATGCTAATTTGTATTAAAAATGCAATTTAAATAATTAAAAAATCGATTTCTAGCGTCTTTTGAATTTAAATTTAAGTTTTAATTTAAAAAAAAAATATCGAAACATTTAAAATTATTGTAATTTTAATTTTGTTTAACACAGACAAATAAAAAATTCAACTTAAACAATCTTTTTTGGGCTGATGATTCATTTTTATTTTTGATTAAATTAAAGCATTCTCAACGAACTATTGTTGAGAAACTCAGCAATTATCTAGTTTAGTTTTTTAATGAATACTGCCTAAACAAAATTTTTATTCAACAAGATGCTTAAGTTTAGTTTTTCAAAAACTTTGAGTTCATTTATTTCGCTTTTCAATTTTGAGAAAGATTGAGATCAATTATTTTCAAATAAGCATCAGAAAAATTTCCAGTCAACAAGTTGTCTCAAATTTCATGATTCAAAGTTAGTTTCAATAAAATGAATCTGATTTAATTTTTGTTACAATAAAATTAGTTCTGTATTTTTTCAAAACTTTATAAATTACAAATTCTTTTTTAAGGTTTATTTTATTGATTTTTTTCGAATATTTTGCTTCAACACTAGATAGAAAAGTTTTTTTTTCATAAGTAATCTTAATATAAAAAAAAAATCCAAATACATTAATCTCATAAACAGGGTTCAACATATTTTTTTTTGAAAAAAAATCTTGATTACAAGTTCTAAAATAAAGTTTTCTTTCTTATCCTATGGAAAAATGCGAAATGTTGTATTTTTAAAAGTGTTTCAGAAACTTTAATTTTGCATAAAAATGAACTGTTTATTTAAAACTGATTCCAGCCAAAAAAAAAATCAATTTATTTTTTTTTTTTTGAATAAAGTTGCTGTTATTGAAATAGTTCAATTTTCTTCGAAGAGAAGATCGATACCAGAAATTGCATCACGTTATGTTTTTTGAAGTTCAAAAAGGCACACAAAATAATCAAGTTTTAAACTTAAAGTTTTTCAAATTAATCGATAAGAATATTTTCAATTAGAGTAACATTTTTGAGTCACATCAAATCATATATAACACTTGTTGTTTCTTATTTACAATATCAATAAGTGACAATCACTGTTTGTTTCATTTTTTGAGAAATAATTTTTAAAATCTATTTTTTTAATTGCTCAAAATCAAAAACTGTTCATCAATGTTTTGTTTGAGAAGATTTAAGTTTTCTCAGAAGTTTTTTCTATTATCATTATTTGAATGAAAGCATCAGAAAATTCAGTTCCGATAGTTATTGCCATGAAAATAATAGTTCACAATAATTAAATACTTATCTCTTGATGATCAATCGATTGAGTTTTCTTCATTATTTTTCTTCTTTTTGGCGGAATTACATTGGGATGTTAACACATAAAAAAGCAGTTTATTATCATTATTGTTTCATAAAATTTTTTGTATTGTTTTTTCCATGGATCATAAAAATCAATAAATTGCTATGAGACATGCAACAACGATCGATTGTCGAATTCATAATGAAACGAGAGAGAAAAAAAATATAATGAAATTGACCTACATCGACACACATCATATTCCGGCTTTGAGTTTATGGGATTGTTTTTTTCTCATGTCATAGCAGAATAAAAGTTTCAGTTTAAAAAAATAACACAGAAAAGACGTGTCTCAATTATTGTGAAAAACATTTCATTTTAACTTGAGAGATTATTCTCACTTGCTTTATCGGAGAAAAATTGGTTATAGATTCTGCTTTTGAAAGCTTGAAGAGAAGAGATTTGATGAAGATAGAAGTCATTAAGATGAAATAATCCATTTCAATTATCTTTTGTTTCATCTATCGATTTTATAGTTATGCTGAATGTTTAAAAAAAAAATAAACCCAAAAACTGAATCAAACTAAAACTTTTGATTGCCTAAAACCAGTGCAAATAAATCCATCAAATTGGTTTTTTCAAATAATTTTTTTAATACAATTTCGATCGTTTTAAAAATGGAATATAATTCAAAAAAACTGCAATAAAAAAAACTTATTATTATTTAAAAAAATGACAACCTAATTAACGTACCCGATTTTTCTTTCATTTCGTTTTTTTGAGTTTGTTTTCAATTATATTATCTAGAGTCCAGCACATCAATAACTTTACCGTCTCTAGAAGAAGAGGCAAAAAAATTACGATTTTGAATATAAATTACAGTCAAATAATAACAGAATCAAAAAGTACCCAGGCAAGTAAACAAACAAAAAACTATTGTCAAACAATAAAAATAAAATAAAAAACAATGGTCGTTACAATAAATTAAACTTATAGTTAGCAGATAGATAGCATATGAAACACAAACGTTATCTTCAAATAAAAAAAATTCTCAAAAAAGTACCAACAAAAAAAAAAAGCACCCAATAGGATACCAACATTACTGTGAGGTGTTTGTAAAACAAGAAGAAAAAATGGACCAAAACTCGAAAAAGCTTTATCAAATTATGAGATCTATTTCATCTCTACAATATTTTAGTTCTATTGATCCAATAAATTTTTTTTTTTTGAACTTTCGAATTGATTGGCCATTCTCTTCTCCGGCATTTTACAGACCCAGAAAGTTTCAACAAGCAAAAAAACACTGTTCTTCTTTTTTTTGCTGTGCGTGTGTTTGTGTCATGTCATAATGATCATGATCATCATCATAATTATTATAAAACATAATAAAACTAATTAACTAGAATAATTTGTTGTTTCATTTTAAAACACAAGTGTCGGTTATTGTTTTATTTTGAGGTAGCTTGGCAAAACTAAAATAATAGAAAACACACATGTCAGCAAGCACAAGAAAAATTTGGAGTTTAAAAAACACAATTTTGAAAACAGAACTGACATTTTGGGTTTATTTTGAACCGAAAATAGGCTTTATTATTTGGATATTTAAAAAAAAAAATGTTGACACTCTTTTTTTGAAGAAACTCATTAAAGCGCTGAGATTGAGAATGGGTATCTAGCAAACAGAATGTTGTTACTGAACACAAGTTTCATCGCCAAGTTTCAATAGAGCTTAGTAAATCATTTGATTAATTTATTATTTAATAGGTTGTCACACCTTGATTTTTATTTTGTATTTGTTGCTAAGAAACATGCTTGATCACAATCGAGATCGTTAAGAAAAATCATTTGTGGTTTCTGAAGTAAAATATAATCAAGTATTTTGGTTCTATGAAACGTAATATTTTAGAATTTAATGTCACAATGATGGTGTCGCTATTTTCAAGAAAACAAAAAAATATTACGAGCTACCCCCGAATTCCCTGAAGACGTTTTTTTTTTTTTTAGTTCCGTTGTTGTTGTGTTTCGAAATAAATTGCATTGAACTTCGCTTTGGTTGTATTGTTAATAATAGAAATCAAAAGGGAAAAAAATTGACCCAAATGGTCTCAAAGAATCAAACCAACAATCTCGATATTTTAACGGTTTTGAGAACCTTTTTTTATTATGAGCTTCAAATGTTCATGTTTTTCTCTCTCTCTCTCTTTCTAGATTCATTATAAAATAATATGAAACAAGACAAAAAAAGTTTTTCTTCTTTTTTTCTAATGAAACACATGACGAGTTTCTAAAATTTTCCCTTTGGCTTGATTAGGATAGAGTTTCCATTGAAATCATTTCCGATTCGTTCACCATTATCAAACGGTGAAGTAAATTTATCAATAGACTCGTTACCTTTACCTCTGGAGAGCAAATTAATTAATTTTTTCAAATTACTTTATTATCATCGGGGCGAAAAAAAAAAACGTTTTTCGTTATGACATTTCAAGTTTAACATTGCAAAACTTTCAAACCAACTGATTCGAAAATGACAAGAATGATTGTTTAATTTTCCCAAAACAATTGGAATCTCAATCAAACAAAAATAATGCACTCTGAAAAAAATACTGCCCAGTTTTCTGCATATAAAAAAAAGCGTTAGGCAGACCCAACACTCAACGTTTGACATTTTATATAAAAAAAATTCGATAACAATACTTTTCAAAACAAGATTTCTCTTTTTTTAGAAATTTTGTTCTGAATTAATTCAATTTTTTGTTTTGGTTCTCTCGGTTCTTCAAACGTGATGACAAATAAATTTGTCAAATTTAAAATATATTATGAATTGAAATAAATTAAATAAATCTAACACCAAAAAAAAAAAAAAAACAACAATAAAGTTGCTACAAAATTCAAAACGTGATAAATTTCAAATTCATAATTTAAATTATTAAAACAAAACTTGAATTTTTATCTCCCAAAGAAAAATATTGCCAAACTTAAATCCTGATTTTTTTTTTTTGAATGTTTTAATCGGGATTTTTGTTGAAACAATCTGGTAATAATAGGGCCTAGATGAAAAATTTTAAGCATGTTGAGTTATTTGGATTGAATGTTTTAAAACTTTTTTTGAGTATCTTGGAAAAAAATCTGACATTTGAACAAAAAAACAGAAAAAAAACTTTATTGAATTGAATTTAATAATTTTTTTTTTTCAATAATAAAACGTTTTAAGTTTTATTAAATTTATATTTTTCATTAAATTAATATAACCTGTCACCACTACTTCATGTTTTTCAGCATGAGAAAATAAACAAATGAAACGTGCAGAGAATAATTTTCTTGTTTTTTTTTGGATCGTTATAGAATCTACTATAGAATATAATGATAGAACTAAACTAAAATGTTCGATGTTTGTATCAATCATCTTTGGAAGACTTGAAGAGAGAAAAATTTATTTTTTTTTCTTATAATAATTCTATTAAATAAATAAACTTGAGGAATTTTTCGATTCACATGAACACAAGAACAGAAAGAAAATTGAACGAATGTTTTAAGATATGTTTCAAGAAGAAAATACGAAAAATACGGTTTTAAAACCGTGGTTTGTGTGTGTGTGTGTGTGTTTGGAAAAACTATGTTACACCTGAAAAAACTTTTCTATTTAATTAGTAGAATGACGTATAAATTTTCGAAAATAAAACAAACCTGATCAAAATAAAATCTTGGAAATAATTTTCTTATCAATAATTTCTATAATACGTTTATGGTGCTTCACTTGTCATTTGCTCATTTTATATGTTTGTAAATAAACAAAAACTAATGTGAAAGTTCATTCCATTAAAAAAAAAAAATCCCAAACAACGGGAAAAAAACCAATCTGTTTGTTCCGACTGTAAAGTAAAAAATGCTTTTAAATAATTTTTCTTTGAAAGCAAAACAACAAACCAATAATTATCTTAAGATTTTTCAATCAGGTAGACTTTTAGTTTTTACGCCTCTGCTCTGAATTGAATGCTTCCAGCTAAGCCAATAATAATAATATAGAATAACAACAAAATTAGATTATTTTAACGAAGAAAAAAATCGATTCAAAATCATCAACAACAAAATAGAACAACTTTTTTTTTTGTTGAAAAATGATGATCAAAATCGACACATCTCAATTCAAGCAATGTGTGTGTGTGTGTGTGTGTGAATTTCATCGATCTACCATCATCCTCAATGATATTGCCCCTTATCATAATCATGCTCATCATTTATTATATTGAGAGAGAAAGAAAGAGAGAGAGAGAGAGATGTTTTTTTTTCGACATCGATGAAGTGTATTCGCGCTTCATTAAATGTTCAATGGATCGAGATTATTTTTAACGAAAACAAGAGACTACAAATAATAACTTGCCAGATCAATCGAATGGCCAAATATCAAACTCTCTCTCTCTCTCTCTTTCTCGCTTGAACTTTGGAAAATGAAGCCAAAATCAAATTTGAAATCGATAAAAAACAAATAGCAACAACAAAAAACCACAACTTTTTCTATAGAATCTTGTTGTTGTTGTTTTTTTTTATCCAAAATCAATTTTAACCAATCTTCAAAAGATTTTTGAATTGTTCGCCACTCGTTTTTCTACTAATCTATCTGTATCTCTCTTTCTTTCTAAATATATTTTAATTTAACCGAATATTTATTAATGATTATAATGAAGATAAAATAATATTAATAATAAAGCTCAAATAGAAGACTTAGAAAAACTATAAATAAGAATGTCATCAGCGGGAAAAAAAACCAAATCATAATTCCCCTACCAAGATAGCGAGAAAGTTTCAAGAAGTTTTCTTCTTTTTTTTTAATTCTTTTTTGAGATTTTTCGTTTTTTTTCATCAACTTTTTCATTTCAAGCACTTATAATCTAACAAGAATGATTGTCGAAATTAATTACAAGTCATTTGTAATGTAATTTTCGCTGCCAGACGGGGAAAAAAATATGAATTTTTTGTTTTTGTTCTCTCTGTTGCTCTGTTCTGGGACCGAATTAAATCTGGCAATTAATTTATCTAGTTCCTGGAAAAATTCTTTAAAAAAGTTTCTTCTCTGATTTTCGTTTAGAAAAAAATAGATTTTTGGTTTAGTATTTTGATTTTGAGATTTGGTTTTTGTGATGCAAATCATTGTGTTGCTGTTTAATAAGAGAAACAACAACAACAAAAAATTATGCAGTTCAAACAATTTCAATGATTTATTCTTTAAATCTGAATCAGCGCCAAAAGACTGAAATCATTTATCACATCAAAATTAATAATTTTTTCAATTTTTTACAGAAGAAAATCTTGATGAAAATTCTTGTTCAATTTTCGATATGAGATCAACTGGGCTATCTCTTACTAGAGAGAGAAAATTCGATATTATTCTGTTGGTATAAAAACCGATATTTAGGTTAAATTCAATTTTTTTTTGTATACCAGAATAAACACGCAATTGGTGAATCATCATTGTCATCACTGAGAGCATGTTTGCATTGTCACATTACTTAAACTTTTCATTTCATCGGGATATCATGATTAAAACATTTTGTTAGTTTTTTCGTTAAAAGAAAAAGCAGCATTAAATTTGTTGTTAGCTTGATAACAAAACAAACACTAATAAAAACATTTGGCACTTTTCTTCTTGTTTGAAGGATTGAAGCGCATTGTATGCGCAAATATTTGATATAAATGAATGGTTTTGGCTTTAGAAAACTTTCCTGCCTCGAACCTCAAAAAACATTGAACGAGGAATGATGATGATGATAATAATAAAATGAATAATAAAAAAAAAAGAAACATCATCTCCTGAAAATGGATCATTTTCTTTTGTTAGAAATGTAAATAAAACCGATTCGTTTATTTTTTTTTCTATTTAGGTTCTCTAGTTTTTCTAGGCCTCGAGAATTTTCTTGAATGTTTTCGAGCTTTTTTTTTTTTTTGGTTCAACAAGGAAACAAGTTGTTGATGAATTAATATGTTTATACATATCCGATCAATTATTCATTCGATTGATGATGATATTGTGAACAAACAAACAGACCAACAAAAAATTGGTGATGATTCAGTAACCGATGAATTAAAAATGGAAAAAATAAACACAGAATCGAATGAAATTTGTTTGAGAATGAAACACACTTGTGTTTATTTATTTATTTATTTTTTATTATCCTGTTTGTTATGTCATTATTATTAATATAATTTCCCTTCTTTTGCTCTAATAATCCAACAACCATCTATTATTTGATTCAATTGGTAGTTCTATGTTTAGTAGTATTTTTTTTTCATATCTTTAAGAATTAGATCGACAAATGTTTTGAATGATCGAATATGATGAATAAACATTCATTCAATCATCAAATGTAGAATAATTTTCTTTTATCGACATTCTTTTTTGATGCTGAATAATAATAATAAAATGAATACAAGAAGAAAAAAACGAATAAGCAATTATTTATTGATCTGGTTAAGAGGTCCAGTAATCAAATTTTTCTCGCTCTTATTTTTCTCAAACTTGGGGATCGGTTCACCTTTTGACAAACTCAACACCAACATACACAAATTCATACACATAAGCATATTATATATGAGTTGATAGAATGCAGAAAAAGAAAAACTTTACCAGGCTACTTCATGATGATGGACATGATTCGTCATGATGGCGTGCATTTTACTGTGAATTTTCGTTTTTTGTGTTTTTTTTTCATTACACGGTTTTGATAGTTCAAAAACAACATAAACAACCAACCAATTTTGTTTTTTTTTCCATGTTCATTTCCAATAATAATTGAATTAACTGCTTCCATCATCATTATTATTCGAGAGAAACTAGAATAATTATAGTGATGAAAAAATAAAATAAAATGAAGATGATTGAAAGCGTAAAAGTTAACCAAAATGAAGAGAAAAAATTGAGGACAAAAAACCGTTACGTCAATTCACGTCTTTCGTTTTCTAGTTAATTAACTGGTCCGAGAAAATTTTTTGTTTTTCAAATTCCACGGTAGCCAAAAAGTTTAACTAAAACTTTTGTAAATTAAAAAAACGTTTTTTTTAAAAAGCTAAACGCTTTAATAGTAACAATTACCAAAAGTCATATTATAAAAAAATCTGAACAATAATAACTCAACCGCAAGATCCTCCAGGGCAGCATGAAGGCATCGGCACTCCACCAGTTCGAGGCAAAGTGGCTATTCTTCTAACTCGGCCACCCCCATTACCAAATCCATCATCAGGTCGGCGACCACCACCTCCACCGCCTCCACCAGGACCATTACCAGGGCCATCATTATAATATCCGCTTGATCCCATGAAATACCTATTGATTCGACTCGATCTCCAATGACTTTCCAAACCGAATAAAGTCAGAAAAAATTCGATGAAAAAAGACAACAGTTTCCATAGAAACTTTAAAGGAGTTTTCCATGTAATTGGTTCTTTCTCGAGAATTTCTCCTCGAGAATTGATGTACACCATTTTTCTGAATCTCTAAAAAACTTGAAAATAACACAAACAAATATTCTGCGAATGAATAACAAAATAAATTTCCCAATGATTCATCTAAAACACTAACATGACGTTACATTGAAAGAAAAAAAAGAAAACCGTCTGCTTTTTTGTTTACACCGACTCACAGGCGCCAAACCGTTTTTTACATTCATAAAGGACGTATTTCAGTACCATCAGATATTGGATCACAATCTCAAAAAATTATTTTATAAAAATTGAAAACTTTGTTTATTATTATTAATTATTAAATGCTTTTGATAAATTTTTCAATTTAATCGGATTTTCACGCGAAGTTTTGAAAAATTAAAAGTAAAAAAGTCAAATAAATAATAAAAGTTCTAATTAAAAAGAAGCAAACTTGAAAAAAAAATTCTGCTTTTTTTATTCTGGTTTTTAATCTGTCTATTAAAATTACTGAGAAAATTTTATACATCGATTAAAATTCTTTTATTCTTAAACTCGTTTCTTAAACTTTTTTCGAGAGAAAAAGAAAGATTGAAATAATAATAGCACTACAATTTTGAAATCCCTATCCACAACTCTTTTTTTTTTGTTTGAGTTACATCAATCGGTAGCTGTTATTAGATGATAATGAAGGTTCTGTTTAATGTATAATGATAGTGTTAAACCAACAACATATCGTCAAATATCGATCGAAACAGTTTTGTTATTTCTGAAAGAAGAAAAGAAATAAATAAATTTCTTAGTTTAATTGAATTTGTAATAAATGTTTTTGTTTTATATTTTGGTTACAGAATCGGGATATGCGTGTAGAAGATCTGCTATCGCAAGGCGAGGAGAAATGTATTCAAAACCTTGCGTTCAAGTGAACAATGTTGTCCGGGATCGGTTTGTGTTGACCTGCACACCACCACCAGAAAGCAACAAGGTAAAGTTTTTTTTTTGTTTATTCTGAAAATAACTTTATTTTGAAAAAACTTCTATCATCATCTTCATTTAATTAATAATTAATTAGCAAAGTTTCATAATTAATCAAATTTAGAATAAATTTAAAATCAAATAATTCTGTGTTTTCAAGCGACTACTAATAGAATGAAATTAAATTAAATTACTATTTCTTCTGTTCCATAAACACAGAAAACAAACTTTGATCAGTGTTCTGATGACCAAATATTTCAAATTTAATGAATTTGAATAACCAAAGCAAACACACACGCACACACACACACAAAATTGCATTGATTAGCCAAAAGTTTCAACTTTTTTTTCATAGAGTTTTTGTTAATATAATTTTAGTTTTGTTTTTAAGTCATGTTTACTTTCATAAATTAATCAGACCGAATCAATTAAATTAATGTCCTCAACCAGTCGAAGAAACTGCATGATGATGAATTTGGACACTAAATGTTTAAATCAACAGCAAAAAAAAAAAAAAAAAAAACTTTGAACAACGAAAATCTTGTATTCATTACGCGCCTTGTGAATTTGTGAAAAAAGTGTTTTTTTCGATTTTTTTTTTTTAAATACTGGATAAAAATTTTAACTAGTTTTTTCTGTCTCTGTTGTTTCTGTGTTTGTTAGCTCATCAACAAACTACAACAGAAAAAAACGGACAGAATTTTCCGTTTCGTCATTTGATTGCCAAAATGGAAATGAAACAGAATAAAACGGAACTCATTTTTAACGGCCCATTGATTTTTCACACACACACATTCACTATGCCATTTATAAATTCACATAATAATTTTAAATGTATGTGTCTGTAACTGTCTAGTTTCTGTATGCTGCACAGATTAAAATTCAATGTTAGTGTGTTGATGTATCGCACAATCACAATCGAATCAATCGATAATAGACAAATTAAGCTAAATGCTTTTAAGTTTTTGAAGAAGAATGAGTCAAGACACTGACTTTTTTCTTATAGTTTTTTTTTTTGATTAGTGTGTTAACAGTGGAAAAAGAGACGATTGAAGGAAAACTCTAGTTAACGAATAGATTTGTAATGCTGTTCAAACATCACATTGAGCTTTTCTGAAAGGAAGTTGTCTCCACATTTCGGCATCTTCTCCAAAAATCGAATTCTTTTGTTTAATTTTAGTTTCTTTCATTTTTTTTTTACTTGCTCTTCTTTATTTTTTTTTCGACAATGATTTCCGACATTAAATTTTATTAACATTTTCAAAAGATGAGAAAACAATTTCTTTTCTGATTCAGAACCAAGTTCAGAGACTAGTTTTAGTTTGTAAAAATTCTGAAACAGATACCATTAAACAAAAAAAAATTTTTTTTTAACAATGTACAAATTTTTAGTAGCCAATTTGTGTGAGTTAAAGTCGAAAATTTTCTTCTTTTTTTTTTAAATAGTAATAAAACTATTTTTAAAAGCCTCTAAATTGAATGGTACACGCAATTATCATTGCTGTTCGTGGTATAATAATGGTTGGTGGTAAATATATTGAGAACATAAAATGAAAAAAAAAGTCAAAATCATTGTTGTCATTATAAATGTTATGTGTTGTTCTCAGTGTGTTAAATGTTTCAAATGAAAAATAACTTAGTTTAGGCTAACTAAACTTCTAGTGAAAAACACAGAAAGCACATCGAACTGAAAATCAGAATAAGGTTTAAAACTCTTCTGATTCATTTCTTGATAAACGAATGGGAATTTCTGTTATTACCTTATGCTCTCAGGTTACAAGTTTTACAAATGATTATCGTATTTTATTTATTTATCGAGAATTTCGTTTTTCGTTATTTGTTTGACCTAATTTATCTTAAGCTCTTGTTCTCTTTTTCTGTTTTCATCTCCATCAAAAAAAAAAATTGTCTAAATTTTCACAAATCTTAGCTTAATTAACTGAAGATAACGAAAAAAATATTAATTGGAACATTTTATCTAAAAAATCAAGTTCTTTGGTAGACCAACTAAGTTTAAATGTTTTTTGACTTTTTTTTCTCAATAAAACAACAAACAAATTTGAACAATGAACATAAACAATATTTTAATCGTTGGTTACCATATAATTCTAAACTTTCTAATTTTTCTTTCTATGTAATTTTGAAATTTCACCACGAATCAATTTTACATTAAATAGTTACTACTCGATACTAAAATAAAAAAGCATGTGTTTTTAATTTCAAAAAAAACTAGAAAACATTTTTTTCTGAACAGTTGAACATTGAATAACTGGTTGAAAAACGCTTATTCTAAATGGTTTTAAATATGAAATTTTGTTTTCCGACTAAAAACAGAATTTTTATTTTATTTTAAAGTCACAATCTTAATCAACCAGAAATAATTATTATTATTATAAAAAACTAAAGTAACGCTTTGCATGACTCTTGAAAAGTTCCAAGTAGTAAAATTTAAATACTTTGAAAATATTTTCAGTTTTTTCTATTTGATTTTTTTGGTCAGCGTTTATCAGATTTAATTTTATACCACAAGATTTTTTCTTTTTCTCTCTCTCTCTCTCAACACAAGTGACAACACTGGACAAGTAACCATTAACAACAACAGCAAAAATTCGATCATTTTTTATGTAGAAAGAATTTTTAATAACTTGCCATAATAATAAACAGAACGACATTTTCCATTAAAATAGAAAATCTTTTATATTTAAACAATTTCTTTCAAGGTTTAGATTACGTATAATTTGAATTTAAGTTTCTGGAACGGACACTGGCACGAAAACACACGCACACACACTCATAAAAGCTACATGTCATCGATCATCTAAACTCGATCAAGCATCTAATGTTCACTGTTGAAAAATGTGTCGGAGCTGTGTGCTCAATGGTACCACAACATGTAACAAAACACTTGATTTTCAAATATCAAAATTACTGAACAAAAAAAAAAAAAAAAAAACAACCACTATTATCAGAAAAAAACCAACAAGCTAATTTTTCAATTTTTTTTTGTTCAAAGAAAAAAAAACACATTTGAAGTGTAAATTCTGGGTGCATAAAATGCATTTGACATGAATTGTGTTTTATGATTCAGGAGGTTGTAGTTTCTTCTGAAACAAGAAAAAATATTTCAAAATTTTTTTCTTTTAAAGATTTGAAAAAAAAACTCTTATCTCAGTCTAAGAAAGCAGGCAAAAACAAGACAATGTTGTTAAAAGTTAATTAATTTTTCTTAATCGTCAATTAAGAACAACTAGAAATTTTTCAACAACAAACAAACAAACAAACAAAAAACTTCTTCAGGCGTCAAACGAAGCATAGCATTTAAACAAGAAAAAAACAACAATATGCTAATGTCAAGTTATTTTTAGATTAGGAAAGAAGCTATTGAAAACAGAAACGCTAAACACATAAGAATACTTATTGTTTAGCATATATTGTTTCAACATTATTATATTCTTGTTGGTTGTTTTGTGACTAGACGCCAGTATTGATTATACACAAGAAGCAAAAAAAGAATTATTTATGCCAGAAAAAAAAGTTCTAATAACAAAAAAAAATTTCAGCATACACTTTCCTGATGGGAAGCAGGCATTTTCAGTTTCAATCTAATAATACAACCCGAGAAAAAAAAATAAATGAATTTCAGGATAAAAAGTTGGCTTCACTTCTTAATTCTTCTTTTTTCCTTAAATTTTCAGCATAGTACAATTTGAATGTTTATATCACTTTTTTCATTTTAGTATAGGTTTTTTTTTCTGTTGATAATTCGTTTTGTAAATCTTTTTTCCAATCACTTATTCTGAATTTTCTTTTCAAATAAATATAAAAAAATATCTAATTGAAGAATTTTTTTTTCAAATTCAATAAAAAAACGTGTAAACTATTTCTTTTAAAAAACTTGAAAAATAAATTTTGAAAAAAAAACTATTTCTGTTACACAGAAAGAACCATTCCAAGTGATAAAGATGATTAATTTAAAAAAAAAATTTCTTTTAAAACCTTCAATCGGTTTTTTTTTTTGGTGATTCATTCAAAGGAAATTTATTTGAACAAAACAAACATATTTTTTTTATAGAAAAGATAAATTTCTTTGATTCAAAACCGATTTTTTTCTTGTTGCTCTAAAATTTTAAAGTTTTCCATTATTGATTCAAACATGATTGGTAGTAAAAAAAACAAACAAACATTGCTAGTTCTGGTAAAGAATTTTGGCAACGAAGAAAAAAATACTAGAATACTAAGATTGATTGTGTAGCAGGATAAATTGTGACTTATGAACCGTGTCATTTTTCTCTCATTGTTTTTCTTGTTTTCAACAATAACATTCTTAAAGGTTTCAATCAGTTTTTTGAAGTTTTTTATTTTTGGTTTTTATTTGATAACGTTTTGAAACTAGAAAAAAAATCTATTTCAAGTTTTCTTATTTTTTCTTTCAGAAAAAAACTCATTTTTATTTATTTGAACCCGGTTATTTATTTTTTTATTCTTTTTTCTTCTTTTTTTTTTTTGAAAAACAATCAGTTACTGGAACTTGTCTACCAATTTACGGAGTCAATGAAGGTGATTTCTGCAATGAAGACGATGATTGTGAGCCCGGGCTACAATGCCTGGCTCCAATGGCTTCTTTAAATCAACGTGAGCCAACTTTATCATCTTTATCATCATCAATCTCTTCTTCTTCTTCATCATCCTCTTCATCCTCTGCTAATCAAAGACTTGCATGCCTCCGGGCCAGGAGATGGTTAAAAAGCAATACAGTAAGCAATTTGATTTATAAACTATTACGATTATTATAAACTATCTCTATTATTATTATAAAAGATTCAAGAATTTATAAGTTTTGTAATGAAAATCATTATTTATCAGAGAAACGAAAACTTTTTGAAATAGAAAAAAACTTGTTCATTGATTTTATTTAACTTGATTAGAATCAAGATCTAAACTCTCTTTCAAAAATCTTTATTATTCTTTTAAGAAAACGAAATAAAAAACTACTCAACTACAACTATTTATCATGAAAAATACAATATTGCCAAGCTCAGTTTTGGTTTTATCAAAGCAATAATATAAGCAAATAAATTAATGAAAAAAAAACTTTTGTACAATGTGAAAAAAAGTTTTTTTCTTTTAGGAATTACACAATCGGTAAATTTTTTCCATAAAAAGCAATCTAAACAATCTATTCAAGTATTGGGAAAAGTTATTAGTACAAAAAAAAACAATATTTAAATTTTTCAGCAAACATTCAAGCTAGTGAGGAAGTTTATTTTTCATTGAAATAAAAGATTAAAACATTTTCGGGTCTAGCAACAAGTAACTGCTTGATAAATTTGAAAAAAATTTTCAATTTTTATTGGGTTTGAACACAAACTTCACTAAAGAAAACAATTTTTTTTTTCTATTATAAATTAAATATTATTTTAGTGGGTGTATTCTTTTTATTGTTGTTGTTTCTTACAATAAAATAATTATCAACGTTTATTGTATTTTCAAAATTAATCATTTCATTAACAATTTATAAAAATAAAATGAAAATCTTGACTATTAACAAATACCTAAACAAAAAAATAAATAATTAACTTTTCTAGACATTTGCTTGTTCGTTGATTTAAACCCAACCAAGCAGAGATTACTCTGAAACAAAAAAATAATAATAAATTGATGGAGTTTTATGGAAATATCAGCTCTCACTGTTTAAGATCTAATCAAAAAAAAAAAAAAAATTATAAACAACAACAACAACCACCACCACTAGTATCACCTATCTTTTGTAACACCATTAAATACATTTGAACTGTTCCCTTAGAATGATTGATATTATTCAAGATTGCCCGAGATTAAATGAGAAAATGAAAGAACGTTTAGCTTTTAAAACGTTTGCTTGCAAAACTGTTGGATGTTTTGACACTCAATGAATCATTTGTCGTGTGTTTGTTGTGTGTAGAAATGATAATACCAAAAAATAAAAATAAAATAATGGAACTAAATAAAATCAAAAGAATCACGAATGAGTGAATTTTGTTACCAAACAACCAACCAACAACAACAACAAAACTAAAGAACAAACATTTTTTTTGTTGTTGTTGTTATCGGTTCATCGATGATTGAACCTAAAATTGATTTGCATGACTTGCCATCCATCCTCGATTCCATCGATTACCTACTACGTGTGTCCCAATAGTCAAGAATATTTTTATTTTATTTTTTTTTGCAAACAATATATACCCATGGCACACTTAACAAAATCACTCAATTTTCATTGATTGGATCTTGTGCTTGTGTGTGTGTGGTTGGAAACCTTTCTGGTTGGCTTCTTGTTTTGAGGGTAAGAAGAAAAATTAAATTTTCCACCATAAGAAAAAATGTTACAAATCGAGAATGTGGCAAAACGATTATTGTTGTCAAACAAATAGAAATTTGGAAAACAAAGCGAGAAAAAAACTTTATGCTACTGAGAAAAACAATGAATATCGAGAAGAAGAGAAAAATTAGAAACAAAAACTTGGACTCATTGCTGAGTTTTTGTCTTTTTTTTAACGAATCTTCACAGTATCATGTCATTTCGACAATCAAATCACGAAAACATTCACTTTGTCTTTTTTCCAATTGTTTTGATTAATAAGCATTCTTCATCTTCAGTATTCAATCATTTGTTTTATAGAAGTTGAAATTTGTTGTAAGTTCTGTAAATAATATAAAAAGAAAGAGAGCTCTCAGGGTTAAAGTATTTTTTTCCCATTTTTGAATCGTGCAAGCACGTACCTTGTAGTTTTTTTTTTTTTGTAAATGCAACTTCTTTTTTTTTGTTAACCTAGTCAAAGTTTAAGTGAGTGCCAATTAATTTTCAAGTAAGTCAATCTGTCAAAAAAAAACATTTAAACTAAGCTCATTTACACACTTTGCGTGTTCCAGCCACAAAGAGAGAGGGAGAGAGCTATCGGGTTCCATTCCATTGGCACGTAATAGCTGATATTCAGTTTTATATTTTTTTTTTGTTCTTCTTTGATTTGTTTCACTGAAATTGACACTTGAAAAAAACCAATAGAAAATATTTTGAATCTAATACTTTTTGATACTGTCAGAGGATAAGTGATCGATGTGTGGGACCGAAGACACTTGCAAACATACAAAACCAAAAAGAATAAATTCGATTCTTCGGAAACAGAATTCTGCTCTTTTTTTATATTTTCTTCTTGTTTCTGATTTTTTTTCCATGCCTACGTGTGTGTGTGTGTGTGTGTGTGGGTATCACAACAAACGGCAACACAGGGTTAAACAAGCATTTTGTTTCAACTTACTTGGTATTGTTTCTCATTTATTTCAATTTTTTTTTTTTTTTTGACAAAATATTTGGGTACAGAAAGAAAGAGAGAGAGAGAGAGAGAGAGAGACCCTAAGTCCTTAACTAAAACAAGTCAATCTGATAAAATGATCAATGAAAATGAATAAATTGAATACATTTATGCTTGAAAGCTTTTTTTTCGAAAACAAAAAAGAAAAAAATATAATACAGGCAAAAAGCATTTTCTTTTCTTTTTTTTTCCAAAATAAAAAGCATAAAGAAAATGAAGAGGAAAACTCTCAGGAAAATCTAGAGGATCTCATTACAATAAAATAGAAGAATGGAATAAAGGAGTCAGTGTATCTATACTCTTTTTTTTCAGTAGTTTATTCTTACTCTATTTGTAATTACAATGTAATCAAGTTATGTTTTCATAATGATAATAAAATAAAAACACTCTTGTAGCTTTATTTTTTATTCACTATTTTTTCTGGTTTGGGGTTTAGTTTGTTTGCTGCTTTCAAGCCGTTCAAAACAGAACAGAACAAAAAAAATTGGGAACCAAAGAAAACCTAAAATATACACTTAGGTACTCTGACAAAGATTCTTCTCTTTATCCAGAGAAGAAAAAAAAAATCCTATCTATGTAGTTTCCGTTGATCACAAGGGATTTTTGCTTGTTTGTCTGTTTGTTTATTCGTTCGTTAAGGAGTATACCTATATTTTATGCCTTAAGTCATTTTTCAAGTTTGTTTCTTTCTGACTCTTTTTTTCTGGTATTCTTTTATTTTGTTTCTGTTGTTCTCAGTATTCTTCGAGTATCATTATTGTCATATATTTTGAGTTCATATCATTAAAATAGAACAAACCATTTTAAAACCTAGAAAAAAGATTCGATTATTCATTCATTTTTGTTTGAAAAGAAATTCTCATTTACCAACAAAAAGACTTTAATTAAACATTTCATTTATTAAAACTAGAGAACAATTAATGAATGAATGGTTAGCGATAATATCACTAAAATAATTTGAATAATTTCTTCATTATCATACTATTAAAGAGGACAATGAAAATGAATCTTTAACAGACAAAAAAAAAAAAAAATCAACACAATGATTAGATGTTGACGGTAAAACTTTCGGGGGTCACCGGAAAAGTGAGAATATTTGAAAGAATCTTTTCAAATATGGAAAAATTGAAATTTTTATTCAATATTTAAAAAGTTTTGCTCAAAACATTGTTAGATTCAAAGAAAAAAAAAAACAAAACTTTCAATAACAATTTTTTTTTCTAGATTAAGAAATGAAATTTTTTTTTCCAAGGAAAAAGATTTTCTATTTTTTTTTAAAATCAAAAATAGAATGAATTTTCAAAATTGAGAAATAGTTTTTAAAGTCCGTGGTGTGTTTATTGGATTTGCATTTTGTTTTTCTTCTTTTTTTTTCGATTTAGTTTTTCTTCAAAACTTTTATTCATTTTTTTTGTTTTTGCTTTTTTGCTTGGTTCATTCTGAGCAATCAAAATTCAACATTAATCGAATTCGATGAAAGTTTCAAACTATTTTTTTTCTCTTTGGTTTTGTTTTTGGTCGCATTAAATTTAGGTTAGATTATGGAAAAAAAAACTCCACATACGTTTGTATGTAATACGTAGTAAAATTGAAACGAATTCATTCGAAAACAACAACAAAAAAAAAACGTTACTAGACAACAGTGTTGTGTTATTTTGTTTGAGCCATAGCGAAGCATAGCGTTTGTGTTTTTAACAGAAAACGTATTTGACGTTATTACATTGAAGTTCACTCAATGAAATTACTTTATGAGATAAAGTATGAAAAATTTGAATTTTTTTCTTCTTTTTCATTTGCCCTTCTTCTTCTATCAAAAGCCAAAAACATTGTGCCGTATATTACCCGTAGAAAGTGAAGAAAGAAAGTAAAAAAAAAAAATCAAATTATCATTATTGGCGTGCATCATGGAAGCAGAGAATGCTGTTGGGGTATTTTATTAACAATATTAACTCGTATGACAAAAAAAAAAAAAAAAATAAATGGTAAAAGTCGTGTATTTTATCAATTTATAAAGAAAACAAAAAAAAATATTCAAATGAGATGAGAAAGACGAAGAGAAGAAAATAGTAAATTTCAGTCTTCTCCTTCGAGTTCAAAAAAAAAAATGAAAAGAAATTTGAGAATTTCAAATAAGAAAAGAAAATTTGACTTCACTTGAAACAACAAAATGACATTGTAGCCTAGGAAAACAAATCAAAAACAACAACAAAAAATCGACTTGAATAAAACTTGATCATTTTGATGGTTTAATAATTTTAGTGCTGCTTGATAGGGAAGCAGAGTTTTTTTCAAAGAAAGAAAAAGCACTATCATTATAAACAGACATCAAAGAATATGTCGTCGATTCGTTCACCATAGTTACCATGCTATTCTATTCTATTCTATTCAAGTTTTTTTCTTCACATTTTCCAAAGATGAGATAAGTATGATGGGCCTGTGTCAAAGTGTTCGATGAGTGTTTCGATTAAATAAATTGTTATTTCTAAAGTTTTAAAGTTTCTATTTTTTTATTTATAGAAAATAATAAAAAAAATTTTTTCTTTATCATAGATGAAGATTGTACAACAAGTAGCCAGTGCGACGCTAGTCATGGATTGTGTTGTCAATTGATCAAACGACATCGAATGTCACCACGAAGAGCTTGCCTCTACTTTTCTGATTCGAAAGTTTGCATAGGCCAAGTTGATGTAACATTTGCCAAGCCGGTCAACTATTATGGTAGCTTTTACACACCCGGTGAGCAAGATTACTTTCGGGCAAGGATTGGTTAAAAAAAAACAATTTCAAGAAGAATATTCTGTCGATTCCAAATGATGGAAAGAAGAAAATTCAAACAAGGGAAAAAAAACAAAAAATACACATTATTTTTCTTTTTTGCGAGACGTTCTAAAATAATGAAATTGAGCTTTTAAATTGAAATTTTATTAATAAAAAATGAAACAACTTTTTTGTGTAATTTGACATAAATTTGAATGTTTTGTTTTGAAACAGATCTTTCTCTCTCTCTCTCTCTTATACAATAAAAATTGAAAATAAAAATTCCTTAATAAAAAAAAATTGATTTGGTGAAACTACCAATCTGTGAAATGAGATAGAAATGAAACAATAATAAAAATAGAGAAATTTTTTTTTTTTTTGGTCACATCTCAGTTTTTCTTTGAAAAGTATTCTTTGCTTGAATCGACACCAGGCTTGATAGTCTCATCTCCAGGTTTCCAATTGGCTGGACAAACTTCACCATGAACGTCCTAAAGAAAAAAAAAGATTGTGTTAAAAAAAAAAAAATTGATTAAACATGACATACAGTATATTGGAAAGCTTGAACTAAACGAATCGTTTCATCAACACTGCGACCAACTGGAAGATCATTGATAGTGATCTGACGTAAAACACCTTTCTCGTCGATCAAAAATAAACCACGAAGTGGTATTCCCTTATCTTCCAATAAACTCCATAATCTTGGGAGATTTTACCGTTTTTGTCGGCCAATAACGGAATGTTCAACGAACCGAGACCGCCTTCTTTTCGTGGTGTGTTAATCCAAGCCAAATGAGTGTAATGACTGTCTGTCGATGCGGCAATAACTTCGACATTCAATTTTTGAAATTCGGCAACACGATCACTAAAAGCGATGATCTCAGTGGGACAAACAAAGTGCTATTTTCAAAAAAATAAAATAAAATTAGATATTTCAATTTGACAATTTAATAAAACATACAAATCCATGGGGTAGAAGAAAAGAACGACCCATTTTCCTTTAAAATCAGTGAGACTAATCTCTTTGAATTGTCCATTGACAACGGCAGTTCCTTTGAACACGGGAGCCGGTTTACCAATTTGCGGGTAGCTGCTAGAAGCCATTGTACGTTCTTCTGATCGAGCTAAAACAAAAAAATAATTTATTAGCACTACAAATTCTACTTCAAAAAATAATAAAATAAAATTTTATGAAAGAAATTAAACGAATATTAAAATGCATAAAGAGAAATGACCACCACCACCATCAAATCAGACCAGAAACAAAGCAAAACCAGTGAAACACTTATGAACAAGAAACTAACATGTATTCCCGGACTTAAACGGCGGAGATGAGTCCGGAGTACGAAAACTTTGAGAAGCTTTTCATGAAAAAAAATATATAATAAAAATGAAAATATATCAAGAATCATAAATTTAAAAAAATGCATTCTTAGGTGAACAAAAATTACTTCGTTTAGGTTTGAAAGCTTTGTTGAAAAACGACATCTTAGCGCTTTATCTAAAAATTATCGAACACTATTTGGTGCAAAAACAATCGAAATACGATTCAATTCAGATTTCAAAGAAAAAAATTTTTTTTTTCCTCGATAGAGATTCAGATTTCAATGAAAAGGCAGTTTTGGTGAAATTCATGAATCGACCAAGAAATTCAAAACATCAATGGCAAAAACTTCAAAAATGAATGGATGACAAATTGAATGAAATCAGAGAAAAAAAATGGTAGTGAAAAAATTCAAATAATAACAATAAACAAATTCTTCAAGTTTTCGAAGAAAGTTTCAACATTAAAGAAAAAAAAAATGCTTAAGGCAGTAAAATGATGTTAAATTAATGAAATTTAATGAAAGGAAGCTGGCTGGGTGATGCTTTGCTTGTATTTTTTCTTTTACACTGCATACGTGCCAGTTTGTTACATTCAGAAAAAAAAAACTACCGAACACAACCATCCACAGTCAGTAAACCTTGATTGGGTGTATCTCGCGTTTTCCATTTGTTTGTTTACTTGCTTGCGTGGTTGCTGCCAGATGTGGTTGGCAACTTGAAGCGACAAAAAGATGATCATTGCTTGATAGCCAAGCAACAGGCAGGTCAAAACACATATGCAGCATGTGTGCTATGCTATGATTCGATTTTATGTTGATTTTTGTTTTCTTAAGGGCTGAAACTAAAGGAATCTAAATAAGGCTAAAATAGTCCTTTAAGTTAACTGGAAAGAAAAGAAAATTAACAAACAAACAAAAAACTGAAATCACCAAGCGAATGTCCACCACCATCACAACTCACTCACGTTAATTTATCATTAACCTTTTCGAGCTGTTTCTTTCGCAATCTGAAGACAATGAATTTATAATAATTATAAAAATAATAAATGACGTGTGTTCTGTAAATGGGTAAAATTTCTAGAAGAAACGGTTTGATTGTTCATAGAAATTTGATATTCATCGAATAAAATAGAAAAAAAAACTCAAGAGATGACATGCCTAAAAATGTTCATGTATAATGTACCATGCATAATAATTATTTGCGATTGATGTTTCCTATGCTTACTGATGGCCAACATCATTTAATATGATGGAATTTTCAAGATAAAATTCTACTTTCAATCGATTTTAATTGACAACATGGAATGTGAATAGAAAATTATCAACTAAATTTTAGAAAAAAAACGCCTTTCGAGGCGCCATCTAAAAAAAGCAAATCAAAACACAATGGTCAGTGGAGTGTGCACATGATGTAAGCACATGCACATCACTGTACTAGTTCAAGGTGAACCAGAACATAAGATTGATGGCGGCGAAGACGACAACGACGGTTACAACGAATATGCCGACGGCACGGGGGTACTAATAATGGTCAAAATTCAAGGCAAAAAATGCTTAAGAATAAAACTAACAAATAGTCGTCTGTTACATACTGATAGGAAAAATTTATTCTAAGTATTAAATGATTGATTCCGATTCGAACAACAAGAAACAAACAAGTTTAATACAAAACTAGATTATTAAGTTTTCTCATATATTAAAATTTTTGAAACTTTTGATTTCAACTAGTTTAGTGAAAGTAAATATTGAAAAATTAAATAAAAACTTACTGTGGGAGTTTTCTGGGTTTCAACCAACAAGTTTTTTTTTCTTCAAAGTGAAAAAAAATGTTTTCAAATTCGATAACAATTCAGACAATAAGTTTTTGTTAGTCGTCTAGTGCGTTCTCAGGTTTTGTGCGAAATGAAAGTTATTTAGAAAGCTTTTAGCTAGTACAATAAACGTAGGGAAAAAAACTCAAAAACGTGGTATCGTCATAAAACAAAAAGAAACGGATAGTTTATTGATGATGATGATGGTAGTGATCTCGCTATACTGGCTGTTTGACGTCGCTTTATAAACGAAATAAAGTAAGCCGGCAAGATTTAGGAAAACACATGTGCTCATGTGCGCCACTACATTCACACTGTGTTGTTTTTTATGATGATGGTGACGAGATGTACATGAGAAAAAAAGATAAGATTGAAAAACAACAGAAAAAAATAGCTGAATATAAGGAAAATAAAATCGAAAAAAGAAAAATCAATCAATAGTACCCAAACAATACTCACCAGTAATATTGTTGGCAAGCATTGGAATTGTTCGTTGTCGTTTGTTGCTCTCCTTAAAGATTTGATTTTCGTTATTTGAAACCAGACATTCTGACATCATATTTTCACTATCAATCTTAAGCTTTCTTTTCGTTTCATTCTTCATTGGCGAATGATCTTGGTTATTTGGTTGACCAGCCAACAATAATTTTGCCGACATAATGATGATGAAAAGATGTTTTCTCTGCTTTGGTTAAAGTGAAATTTGTCTGAATGTTGTGTTCATCACATTCATCAACGAATAATAACAATATACCGGTTATTATTTTAGAAAAAAAGGCTTTTTTGAAAAGAAAACGTGTTTTTGATTGTTGGAGAACAACGTTTGTAGGGAACGTCTGTAGCAAAACACAAACAAAAGAATAATGGCCAAAATGAAAACTTGTAAGTGTCGTGCAAGAAAAAAGGGCCTTAAATTTTGTTTTTTGTATTTATTCAAATTCTCTGTTACTATGGGGAAAAGGACATAGCCTCAACAAAGTTCAAACGCCTTATCATAACTTTTCAATCATGATTGAAAAAATCAAATTAAATCAATAAGCTTTATTAGAAAAAGAATTATCTTCTTTTTTTTATTAAAAACCATATTTGGGGTGTTTATGAATCACACTACTGCTTTTACGATTTCATTTTTTTTTCTGATGAACAAAAAGAAACCCAGCAAACAACCAGTTGAACAGTGTTATATTCGAATTCGTTTTTTTAGTGTGTTTATCTGTGAACCAAGAATGGAAATAGTTTTTGTCAACCAAAAAGGATGTTGCACTTTCAGGAAGTATGAACAATGTTTCAATCGAATGTAAAAAAATCGATTATTGAAATACTTGAAGTTTTGTCTTTTGAAAGAGAAAATAAATTTTGTACCAAACCCAAGAAAATTCAAAATCTATGATTATCATGCTTAATCAATTTATTGCATTAAAAAATAATAAAAATTTATAAATTTGAAACAAAATTTGTAAAAAAATAATTGATGAATAAAAAGATTCATTTAATTAATATAACACAGTGGAGAAAAATTAATTTATGGAAAAGTTTGAAATATTAAAATTGTTTGATTTTTTTTCAATAGATTTTACCACCAATGATCATCATCATCATCGCTATCAATTTCATCAAGTTTATTTTCATTGTCATCTAGTTTGAGTTTGTTGAATTTATCGAAACTTTTATTAAAACTTGAGCTCGATACACGAAGTTCATTGTATTCATAATCAGATTCTTCGTCTTCAGTATCATCATCTTCGCTAAACTCATCTTCATCCGGATAGTCGTTATAACGATAATTTTCATCATTGCTCGATGCATCATCATCACCAACTTCGATTTCGTTATCATCAGGTCCACGAAAGTCCATTAGATTATCCATAACAATATAATAATCATAAAGATATTGCTCAGGCTTATTTGGTAAAGTTTGAAGAACTTGTCCATTACAAACTATTTTTTCGACTAAAATTTCATTAAAAAAACTTCAAAAATAAAATTAACTAACTGATTTGATGATTTTTATTATTAGAGCTTTGATTCATTACAATAGGATCGTTTGATGGAGATACAGATATTCTAGACAAATCATTATCGTGATCAGAATCATCGATTTCATTTGAATTAGCTGCTTGAATACTTGTTACCTCCAATTCTTTTTTGAATTTTTTGCAATCTTTTTGACTATCAAAATCTTGCTCAATTTTCGAAGCATATGCAGAAAATTGTTCTTCTAATTCGAAATCATTAAACTTGATTCTTTTACGATCATTGAAACCCATTTTTCGAAGAATATTTTTCGATAACAAATGCTCTTCATCATGCTTCTTGGCGAACGATCCGATATGACGGAGACGTTTGAAAGGTGAAACATTATAATGATCTTCATCAACAGAAGAATCAGAGAATTTTCTTTTCACTCGAATGATTGTGTAACAATCCATTTTTTTGATTGAAATCTGAAAGATGAAATTATTCAATAGATAAATTTATAAATCAACAACAAATGACCATAAACATATTCATCAAAGAAGCGCCATCTAAACAAATGTTTTCAAGTTATTTATAGAATATTGGGTTTTATTATTAAAAAAATAAAATTCTTTTGAAATAATTTTTGAATTTTTTTTTTTTGAAGTTTTATTGTGTTATATTTTTACCATCAACCTTTGAGTCGTTGAGTGTTTTTAGTAAACAGTTGGTTCAAGTAAAAACTGATGGTTTATGCTCAATTTTTCCAAATCAATCAGATTCATCTCTTGGTAAAATGTGATGATAATGAACGAGAAAAAACCCAGAAAAACGTATTCCGATAAAGAATTTATATTTTTTATCACTGTTTCAGTTTTCCAACGTGTTTCGATATCAAAATAATTATCATACAAGCTCAACAGTAAAATGAACGTCATTGTGAAAATAAATTCTACCACTACTAACACAATTGAAAGTGCGATTCGAATTTTATAAAGGCAATCGTTGTTGGCAATATGAAGAAATTTTTTCGCAAACCACAACTGTGATCCAATGTACAAAGGAATGGTGAAAAACGTTATAGCGCTAAAAGTGATATGCCATATTGTAGAATCGTTGAATCTAAAAGATCCACTCCCGAAAAAACCCACAGAAATTATGATTCCAAATATCAGTGAATAATAATTTAAACTTTTACCAATATGTTCTAAATCAAGTTTCTTATTTGGGAGCATGTATTTATGTTTAACCATTTTTTCAAGAACCGGACTTGAAAAAATGGTTTTTATTTCCAAATAACGAATGAAAACGAATAGAAAAACTAAAGGTTGAAAAAAAACGGATTACTTTTTCTAGATGTTTTTTCTGGATCAGATTATACTTACAAAATGAACCATCAATAACAATCATAAAACTGTAAAAACCCGATTGTGGTGGTTTAGTGGCAAGATCACCCAATAACAGAAACCCTGGAATTCATGATTGCTGAAAGCAAATAAATTTGTTCCAATAACAGTTGATATGGTGAAAATTCCAAATAATATGGGAAACAATATTGTCCAGCCCATTTAGCTGTTCTTTCTAAGTTTGAAAATGAGCAAAAACATTTAATCAGTTCTTAAAAATTACTCTTTTAATGATGGATTAAAGTTCGATATTTCTTCAATCAACTGAACATTTAAAATTAAATTAGTTTCAGCATGAAAAAACATTAGAAAAATAATTTATCAATAGAAGCCACATCAAAGTGAACATCTTTCTGGGTGCTGTCATATTCTTCCATATCGTTGTTATCATATTCATAATTTTCGATCATTTCGTTACTTGATGAAACATTTATTTCTTCGATTTGATTTTCAACGATGTATGAAGTTTCCATAGCATTGTGATCTTGAGAACTTTTCTCTGATATCACTCGAGTGGGGGACAATATTTCGGAATGAGCCATCAAAAAACATTGGTTTTCATTGAAATTCATTTGAATACTTGATTTGTAGACCGATTGCTCGATTGATTGAAATGAGTTTAAGAAAAATTTATTCTCGAATAAGTTATTGTTTTGAGTTTGATGCAAAGACGATGGCAACGAGATATTCTGCATCTTATCGACAATTTCTATTGTGGTGGTTGGTGTCTTCTTTGGAACGCTCATCAATTTTTGCTTAAATTCCAAAGCTCGCTTCAGTCTTTCATTTTCTCGTTCCACTTGTTTCTTTTTTATGTAGCTTTCAATTTTAGATTTTTCCAAAGCTTTTTTGTTGTTCAGAGTTCTTTTGAATTTGTTACGAAAGCCTCCAGTATAATTCATTTTGAAGATCCTCTTTAATTTTGATTGAAAAAAAATCGATAAAAAATTCTTTTTAAAACTGTAAAAATTTATTCTGAAAAATATTCGTTTTGCGCAGCTGTTTTAGGCTTTCAATGTTTTATATATTAAAGTTTTAAAATAAATTAAAACAAGAATAAAATAATGAACCAAAATAAAAATCCATCCCATCACTTGCAGCAAATAAAACAATGATAACGAAATTTTCAACAAACCAAAACACTCGCCAATAGCCATCAACTTGAACTTAATATTGCCATAAAATTCAATTTCTTCATCGGCCAATTGATATCTTGAAAAACGGTCAATTTTAAACACTCGAAATACGCTCAAAACAAATAAAATTATTTGAAAAAATGCAAAAACAATATAGTTTTGATGTCTGATCATCATTGCTGTTATGATTACACCTAAAAATGAAAGCAAACAAAAACATATCTCTTCAATACACAACGGGCAAAAATGATGAACAATTGGAAGATTGTATGTGGTCAGATAGACGGCTGTAAAAACGTGCAATATCATCATCATCTTCACCCACAAAATTCGAACACGAGCTGTCCATTTTTTCAATTTGGAATACTTTTTCAAAGAATTGCATTTTGAAACATTTACCATTGTTGGCATTCACCTTCAATGGCAAATTCAAGAGTCTAAATCGTTGGTTTTCAGTAATAATTGAGAAAAAAAAACTTTTTCTTACCTCCATGATTGATTTGATGATTCTGTTTTAGATAAGTAAAATGTATAAATAAAATTTTTTTCTAAACATAAATGAACGAATCAGTTTATCAAAAATCAAATAGCTGAAAGTTTAACTTGACGCCCATAGATGACGTTTCAAAGTCAATGTTTTCAAATTATTTTTACACGGTATGAGAATTTTGAAACTGTTTAGGTTTTTTCGATCCATTTACATTTAAAATTTAAAACCACAAATGGAAAATTTCTTCAAAATTATGAAATTCAATAGAAAAATTTCTTAAATTGCCTAGAGTTGTTCAAAAAAAAATTATTTTAAACTTAATACGATTCATTTTTTCCAATTAATTCAATCTGATTTGAAGAGGAAGGATTATTCAAGGATTTGTTTTGCTTCACCTATTGCATGTTTATTTCTTTTTAAATGTAAGTTTCAATTTTTAATATTGATTGAGCAAAATATTAATAGAACGCAATGAATGAATTTCAGCTTTTTTTTTTGGTTTTCTCCCAACAGCTTCGAAAACAAATTGAAATTGATTAGGCGATATCAAATTCTATCTGAAATATTGTTGAATTTTTTTAATAGCAAATATATTTTAATTTCATTTGTCTATTTTTTTTTTAAATTTAAATGAAAACAATCTGTACATAGATTTATTGATTTGAATTGGCCAATTTTGTTGGGAGAGTTGCCTGTGGCAAAAGATTTGTGAAGAGATGATTGTATGTAGGATTATGAAGAGAAAGAAATGTAAATCCTAGTTAAATCTCTTTTTCTATCACTCTTTTTCTGTTTTCATGCATTCATAAAGGAAATGATGATTTTTTTTAAATGAATATTTTTTCAATGGCTCAAAGTGCTGTTGGATGAGCATCATCGTTGATTGTAATTTTCGTGTTGTTTTCCATTCATTTATCATATAAAAAAGAGATGATCTTCATAGATCTTAAAAAAATTTTGTTTCTTCAGGCTCTCACAAGAAAAAAAGAAAAGTTCAAGATCAAGGGATTATCGTTTGCTCTGAGTAATCCTTAAAAAAAGAAGAATTTTCGAGAAAAAAAGTTCAGTTTCAAATTTTTTAAATCTTAATTAGTATTATTTATATTTATTTCGAAGTAATGTTTCTCTACCAATAATGATCATCATAATTTTTTTTAATTTTCTCTCTTTTTTCTATTTCAAATTTCTTCAATCAACACACACACATTAACACCGACGTTATTAAAAACAAACAAAAAACGATGATTATTGCCAATGGACATTGTAATACACACACACACACACACACACACACACACACGCACATTAGTTCAATGATTGAATTTTGATTGCCAACTATTTCGTTGAGATTTCTTCTGAAACTTTTTTCAACTTTCTTCTTGAGACACGCGATGCATTTCATTTAATTTGGGATATATTTGAAAAAATGAGGACAAATCGAGCGTGTGTGTGTGTGTGTGGTTGGATGCGTTATTTATTTATTTTTGTTGCAATCATCACATCCCTTCAAAAAAAGCCAAAATGAGACTTATTTCCAATCTATTTGACTCAAATTTTTGAAACTAAACAACAAATCTTATTATTGAAGAAAAGTATCTATTTTAGATTTTCTCCTATCCATCTCATTCTGGTAATTGAAAACCATTTCATCTTGGTATTGAAATTTTTCTAAATTTAATTAAAAATGATGAGTAAAAAAAAATAAGTTTTTGGCTGTTCTAAATCGAAAAAAAAACTTATCGAATGATTTGATGAGCATGATGCGTATATCGTTCCGTAGATTCAGACTGATCATTAAATTGTTATTTTTTTATATGTGTCATGCTATCAAGATGTAACGGTGGTTTTATTAGCGGAAAAAAATCTGTTGAAATTATTTGAGAAAAAAAATAAAACACAAATCTAGTTGATTAGTCTCATTGGCTTTTATGAAGTGTAGAAACATGAAATCAAATTTTCAATTTTTTTTTTGTGTGTGGGTTTACTATCCACTGATTTATGGATTTTTTTTTCTAGTTAAACAAAATCTCAAAGTAACGGTTTTTTTTTGAAAAGAAAGTTTTGTCTAGCAACAGTAGAAAAAAATAATCAGTTTAAAAAAATTGCTTCAAGTTTGGGAGAAATTCCGAGAAAAACCATTTTTCCCGGTTATTGACATGAAGCTTAGTGAAACTATTGTTTCAATCTTTATATAGAAAGCTTTCTTTTCTATTTTTTTTGGAACGATCTTAGACATGAGAAATTTTTTTTTAAAGTTATTTTTGTTATAAAATAGATAAAGTTTTATCGATTTTTGTTTCAAAACTGACTTTTCTATTATGGTTTCACCAAGGTTTTGGTATAACTAAATCAACAAGACACACTCTAAGAAGAATCCCGAAAGATATGATGCAACTCATCCATTGATGAGAAATGTTTTTTTCCTCTGTTCCGAGAAAATCAAATGACGTAAAGAATGGCATTTTTCTAGAGAAAATTTTAAGAAGATTTCTCTATTTTTTTTAAACAAAAAAAAAACTGAAACTGTTTTCCATCAAATTCATGAGTCACAAAGGAAACATTCTTTAAGCGAAATAAGAAAATCTTTTTTTTCCCCGTTGTTTCATCTATTCTCATGGTGTGTTTCGTCATGCGAGTCGTTTTTGTTTGTCGTAAATTTTATTCAATCGATTGAAGAATAATATAACCTCCATCTGACAAAAAGCAAGAGATTGAATTTTCTAAGAAATTGAATCAAAAAAAAAACTGTTATGAAAATTCTTTTGAAATTGTGTTTTCAAAGAAAAAAAACTTGAAACATTCAGTTTGTTTCCATCTCATTGAAAAAACAAAACTGGAGCGTTTTTTTATGCTTTGTGTATGTGTCTGCCATAATAATGATGGTAATAGTGGTGTATTATTATTATTATTTAAATGTAGCAATGATGGTTGTGTCAAATGTGTGTTTACATGATTGTCATTCATTCCTTATGTCCAATGATTTCAATGAGACAGGTAGGAAAAACACGATGAAAAGACCAACAAGATGAAGAAAAAAATTTGATTTTGTTTTTTTTTTTTTTTCATGAAACATTTTGGTGGTGGTTTCATGTTTGTTGCCATTGTATCAATAAAATTATGATTGCTCAATGATAATCACCAATGTTTAATGTGATGAGAATCAGTTTGTGTGTGACATGATGAATTTTTTTAAAATAATTTTTTTTCAAGTTTTTCCGTGTTTAGGGTCAACCAATTCCATTTGTAGAAGTTTTTTCTTTTCTTGTTGTAAATAGTATGCTAAGGATATTTTTATTAATATGGAAAAAAATGATCATGATGATCCTTCTCACTCATTTTGTATTTTAAAAGATTTTTTTTGGAACTTCTTTAATTTAATTTCTGTTTTAAAAGTTTGAACTCACACAACTGTCGAACAAACACTCGCACGCTTTTCTTTCTATTTATTATTTCCGGATTTTCAATACGTTGATTTTCAAGAGTTGTTGTTGTTGTTGTGTTTCAAGGCGACAAAATAAATTGCCAACAAGATATCACAAGTGTGTATTTCCCTATGTGTTTCCATAAATTATCTCAATGAAATAGGAAAAACTACACTGAAGAAATACAACATACAGACAACAAACAGATAGCCAAGCAGGCAGGCAGGCAGGCAGTAAAAAAAAAATTATGATGTTTGCATGTAATTATTAGTATTTATCAACAACAACAACAAAAAACGAATAAACATTTATTATTCTAATCGAGACAAAATATTAATAAAAATAAAACAAATAAATGAATTTCTGAATTATTAGTAGTTTTATTAGTTGTTTTTTGTTTTTTTTTTTTTAGTTCAAATATTGTAATCAAGTTCGAATTAAAGTTATATATGGTAATTATTAGCAAACATCCACAAGTATACAAAAATTGCAATAAATTCAAATTTAGGCATTCACGTAAACACACACACACACACACACACACACACACTCCAAAATTTGCAACAATGATTTTAGCTTGAGTTTGATTTTGTAAACAACATTTGGAGACAAACTCATCGCCAACACTGAAAAAAAAACTGAATTCTAAATATTAAATTTTTTATTTTAGAATTGACAAATAAGTGAATAGTAATTAGTGATTTCATTCCAAATTTTTATTACGCCATATTTCCATTTCTTTTTTACTAATCTCAAAAAAGCCAACGAACAAACAAGCAAACAAATTTTTTTTTTTTGATTGAAAGTTTTTAACTGTCGTTGATTTCACTTCAACAAGTGTAATCAATCAAACAAAAGACAAAATAACCAAAAAAAAAAAAAATAAGAAAAAGAAGATCTGGTTGGTTCAAATCAGTAATCAAAAGTTGAGATCTTTTCTTCTTGTTTGGTTAGGTGGTTGTTGTTGTTTTGATTGCATCATATATTCAACGGTTGAAAACTTTTATTTTTTAATATTTGTCATTTGGAAAACTTGATTCTTTTTTTGCGGGATGAGATGTTTCAGTAAAAAAAAATAATCTTGAGTATCTCACGCAAACAACTCTATGACATTCAAGCGTTCGTTAACATTTGAAACATAGTGTTTCAAATGTGTCTGTTTTGTTTGTTTGTTTGTTTTTTTCTACAAAACTCCAACAACGCCATTTGAATTTATTTTTGTTTTGTAGAAATGAAATTCTCGAAAAAAAATTATTCTTTAAGTAATCAGAGTGTATTACTTTTGTGCAATGTTTTTTTTTTTACTAATAAGGTTTCATAACTCATGTTTTTCATGATTTGAACCTCTTTTGATGGAAAAGGAAAATTTCACTGGTATTATTTGGGTTGTTTGAACTTTGAAAACTTGGTATTTTTTTTTAAGTGTGCAAAAACATTTTCGGCAATGAGAAGGTTTAATGCGATTTCAATTTTTTTTTTTTTATTCGTGAATTTAATATCATAATTGATTGCAACCGTATTTTTTTCATCGTTGCCATTTCAGTAAATGGCAGTATTTTTCACTAAAAAATACTATTGAGACGGATTCGTGATTCAAAGTGATTCATAATTTTTTTTGTTTGTATGTTCTCCTAAAACACCGCAAAGTGTTTGACATTTAAAAAAAAAAAACTCTTGATTGAGATTTGAATAACATTTTACAGTTTTGGTTATCTCTAACGACATTTCCATTTAGCTTGAATAAATTAGCCTCCTCACACAAGATTTCAACACGGTTTAGGACTTTTTCCAAATTTAATTCAATTTTTTTTTTCTTCTTCATCAAACTCGGAAGCATCAAATTACAAGCTGCTCGTGCTTCTATCAAGTCAATCAAGGAGAAAAAGAGAGAGAGAGAGAGAGAGAACAATGGTAAAAACACACCCACACTTATAACGAGGAAGATGACAAATTAATCTCATTGTAACGTTTCTCTTGTTAGTGGTATTTCTTCTCGGTCGTGATAGATTTCTTAAGACTTGATAGTTTTCAATTGAAAGAAAAAAATAATAATAAACTTTAAAAATTAATTTTCTCTACAAGTGTCATAACTGTTGGTTCGTTTCATTACTGTTGATAATTTTTTTTTTTTTTTGTTCGCTTTATCAGAGAAGTTTTTAAAAGATTGACTGAAGCAATAATAAATAATTTTTTTTTTTCTACTACTTCCAAAAAGAGTTCGATGATTTGGAGAAAAAACAAACAAACTAACAGTTAAACATTGAATAAGACGATGCGTTTCATCAATAAGAATCAGTTTGCGTCCATGATTGGCGATTGCAATGATTTATTATTGGGGTTTTGATACTTTATTATTGATGATGAATGCTTACCATTATTTATGATGATGTATTATGTGATGGAAGCAAATTTTGGAAATTTGAGAAAATTATAGCTGATTAGCGAAAAAGGTAGAAAAAATCAATAATCAATTGTAATTATTATCATCATCATCGTAGTCTACTGACAACCATAAGACTATCAACAAGATTAAAACACCGTGGCAAAACACGAGACAAAATTTCTCTCTTGTGCAATATTTATGAATGAATCAATAAATGAATGAGTTATTATAACTATTAAACAAAAAAATGTTCATTCAATTTCATGGTTAGAAAAATTTCCAAAAAAAAATTCAATAAATAAAATAAAAAACTACACCCACAGGTAAATTATTCATCAAATTTGATGAATTTAATTTCTTAGTTTACTGTATTTATTGTTCAAGTTTTCAAAATAAAAAAATAAAAATAAAATTCGATGAATTCTTGAGAAAATTTGAAAAGCAAAGCGTTTCACAATTTTTTTTTATCGAGGAAAAAAAATTCATGCTTTTTTTTTAATGTTTCTCCTTAGAAAATACTGGAGAAACTCAAACTGAATATAGAAATAGATAAAATCTAATTGAAATCTAAATTTGGAAATTAAATTGAAATGTTTTTTTATTTATTATTATTATTTCGAATATTCTGAAGAAATATTGTTTATTTATTTTTGTTGACACTTATAATGATGATAGGTAGAGTAGAGTAGGCGCGATGACGATTTTTATTATCATTCACGATGATGACATTATGGAAATTTTTACGCCAATCGGTTTTCTTTCTTTTATTCAATGAATGTATACAAATGTCGTGTGTTATTATTATTTTTTTCTCCATTTTCTAAGTTTTCAAGATTTTTGTTTTGGTTTTGAAACCATAAATTAAATTACATTAAATAAATAAATATTGTAGTACAATTTTTGTTTTCCATTTTGTTGTTTTTTCTAATACAAAACATTCAAACATCTATTACTTATTCAATGTGGTTTTGAAAACCTTTTGAAACTTCCTTACTTGTCTCTCTTTTTTTCCATTCGAGCTCGAAAGTGTTTCTTGGAAAAACATTGAGACGTCATATGGCAACAGCATAAACAAAACAAAAATCTTGTGTAACAAAAAATCCTATACTGACCTTAGTTGAGGTCGCCTAAAAAAAAAAAAGAAATAGCTTAACTACATGTTCGTAAATTCGCATTAAAAATATGGAAAAGAACGAAGAAACTGTAAGCTGAATATCGTGTGTGGGGAGATTGCCACGTCACTGATAAATGGAATAGCCGATTGATTTCCCAAAAGAAAGGAAGCAACACACACAGCAAAACTAACAACAAGACATTGAAATAAACAAGACACAGGTTTGTTTTTTTTTTTGATGGTCAAATTCGTTCAGAGAGTATTCGTATTTATTATGATATGGACTCAAACTACTCAATAGGAACCATTGGTTTCAACAGCAAAAAAAATTGAAAACTTTATTTTGAAAGTTTTTTTTTCTATTGCAAAATTTTACCGTTTTTTTTCTCTTCGCTGTCTCCGTATAATATCTTTAATTTTTTCTTTTCCCCGAAATAATATCAATAACTGGTAGTTTGTTTTTTTTTTGTTTTTTAAGTAAATGCAATAAAAATATAATTGCAACTGGTTTTTTCTTTGGTTTGTCCTGAAAAATTTCCTTCACAATAAATAAAATTAGGAAGAAGGAAAAAAAAACAATTCTTGGTAACTATCGATGATTGGTAATTAAATTTAAAACCAAACAACTAAACAAGCAACAGCAAAAAAAATTCAACGTGAAATATTAGACAAGCTGTAATATTTCGAAATCACAAGCTTTTTTTCTGGTATAAGAAAATGGAATTTAATTTTCGAATTTAATTACCATAAAGCATTATTTTATTGGAAGATTATTTCAATAATTTATTGCTGATAAATGTGACATATATACTCAATAATAATTTTGATTAAAATTTTTTCCTAGGTATTACAAGTACTTTAGGTACGAAGAAGCAACAAAAAAAAAAAAAATCATGAAAAAGCTCTCGATGATTCATTTTGTGAATAAATGATGAGATAAAAAGATATCGTTCGGAAAAAAAAATTATTGTTTTTAAGACATTAAATATTTTTCTTATGAAATGAATTTACATGAAATACATTTAAAAAAAAAGCATTAAAACTAAATTAATAAACCTGAATCTCAAATAATCGAAATAGGATAAAATTAACAATTGTCCAAAAAGTTTATCAATTTTAAGAAAACTATCTCTCTTTTTTTCTGACCACTGACCGCCAAGCAAACAAATTAAAGATAATTGTAAATAATTTTTTTTTTTTTTGTAAAAAAAAATTTCGGTGACCTTTCTTTCTGTGAATAAATCGATTTATTTTTGCATAAAAACAACAACACAAAATCGTTAATCGAAATGAAAACTGGATGAATGGCTTAATGGTTTGAAAAAAAAATCGTGTTACTGAGGTAACAATAATAATGATAATCGTGTTTTTTTCTGAATCGATGGCTAGTGAACAATTAAACGAACAGGTCAAAAAAAAAAAAAACCACAAACTTCAAAAATTACAATCACAATCAATCATTAAAAAAAAAAATTATTCATTCAGGTTGACAACTTTCTTGATCTTCAAATCGACAATGATGTTCAATGTTTTTTCTATCTCTCAGACAGGTTTGTCTTGATCATTTTGATAATGTTTTTTTATGATGTTAAAGGTATTTTGAGGGATTTGCGGGGGTTTCGTGTGATGTGTGAAGCGTTCTTTACTTTCATTATTTTGTTTTTATATAATTTCTATGAAATAATTTTAATCGAATAAAAAGGAGAAAAAAAAATCACAAGAAAGATTGAAATCAGTGAAAGATGAAAAAAAAAAATTAAGTCTGATTTTTCGCTATTTGTATGTAGTATGCCTGTCTTCTAATGCCCATAGGCGTAATGTAAAAGAATTTGTGTTTTCTTGAATTTTCTCAGCTAACGATTTGTCACGTTGTGGAATTTTGTTTGTTTTTTTTTTCTGAAGAAAACGAAGAAGAAAGTTCTTGTCATTCTACAACAACAACTCGTTAAAAAATTGTTGTTGCTGTTTCCAAGGGAACTTTTCCAAGAATAAAAAAATTTTTATTTTTTTTTTTTGCAGAGCAATGTGATTAGAAAAGGTAAATTTTTGTTTTTCTAATTCTTTTCTGAAGAATTTCTTTTTTATAGAATAGAAAACAAACTCGCATCGATTGAAACGCATCACTTGGTTTATTTATTTATTTATTTTTTTTTTTTAATTGATAAATGGAAAAAAAACCTTTTTTTTTTTGTTTGTTTCAAGGCTGAAATGAAAGATTTAGATGGAACAAGTGAAATAATGATGATTATCATCATCATCATATAGTTTTATCGTTTATGAAATTTAAACAGTTTTTTTTTTGAACAGAAAAAAAATTCCTACGTAGAAATCCTTCATTATCAGTTTGGTGATATAAACAGAGATTGTAACGATGAAACAAGATATACAAAATATATATGTTGTTACAAGTGTACGCATTTTTTTTTTAGCTCAACCATGGCTCGTAATTTTGATTTACATTTTCCAATTCACAACAACTTTTGGAAGAGAAAAAAAAAATTGTGGACAATATTGGTTAATCAATAAAGTTTAACATTAAAAAAAGTTATACCAGAGAGAGACGTCGTCTTTCTTTCATTTCGATGATATTGAAATAATCAATCGATCAAGTGATTGATTGAATGAGCGATATAATAAAAAAAATTTTTCCATACACACTAGACAGTGGTTGATGAGTAAAGTGTGTTCAAAACACACGAGCTTACAACATCTCGACAATCATCAACAACAAAATCCAATAAATTTTTGATTCGATTTCATCAAAAAACAAGCAAAATTCATATAACCAGCTGTTTGTTAATGAAGAAAATGAATTCTGAAATTATAAAATAACAAGAAAAATTTTTAAAAAAAGAACAAAACAAAAAAAACGCATTTTTTCTAAAAATTCTAGATTATTGAAAAATTTCATTTATCTGAAAAACGTTATTTCAATCCAAAAACCCGTAAGCAAAAAATTTTTACGTTATCAAACCTCAAGATATGAAACAAATATTTTACACCACAAAAAAATTTGGGATTGCACATATAGTTTGGGATTTATTGAAATAATACAAACCCAATTGCCTTGACCTCGTGTCATCAATTTATTTTACATTTTTTTTTCCAAACTAATTTGGCTCAACAGTATAAATTCTTTAGCAATATCAAACAAAAGAGTTTCACAATTTTTTTTTCTCTTATTATTTCATGCCAGTTATTGCTTTTTTTTTAGTTTTGGTGAGATTTTAGGTTATAATAAATTAATTATTATAAGAAAATAAAATATTTTGCAAGACCAGTAAATAGAAGTTTAAAAAAAACTAAGCTAAAGCATTGATAAATTATCTGTTGAGTTTTTTTGTTTTTACCAAAACGGAAAATGACAATAAAATAAAAGCTTGAGATAATTAATTTTAATCATTAGAATTATTCTTTATAAAATTTACGTCTTACAGAATTTTTCAAATAATTTTTAAAAAATAAAATTTTTCTCTCTGCTGTCTTGTTTGGCTTATGACAAATTAAAAATAAGTCAAGACCATAAATTACATGATAAATCAATCTAGAATTTTCTCGTGTTGATAGATCCCTCAAATGTGATCTTTTTGGCTAGAAAAAAATGATAAAATGAACTAAATAAAATAAAATACTTGTCAAATATTTTTCATACATTTTTTTTCTATCGATACACATGATTATTGCTATTTTATTGAAAATATTATTGAAAATCCTCCAGAAAAAAAAACACCAAACACAGAACAACGTCATTATCAGCCAACGCGTCAGATCAGAAAGAAATCTGTCTGATTCAGATTATGATCGGCGCCAAACGTTATAAATAGTTAATAATTATTATTGTTTCTACTATTAGGTTATAATAACCATTCAGGGTTTTTATTTTATTTTACATTTTTTTTCTCTCTCTATTTTTGATGATAATTGTAATTAAATATGACAAATAGTATAGATTGCCCAATATAACCCAAACTAAATGATAGAATGACAACCAAAACAGAAAATAAAAATTGAAACAACCTAATAGCTGGATAGAGAAAGATAATGTTTGGTTGATATATTTGGTATAGATTGCCACAATCATTTGAAATTTTTTTTTCTCTCTGTGTTCTTTTCCTCTAGTTGTTTGTGAAATCATTCTATCTAACTGTATCAAACAAACAGAAATTTATACGCAAGTTTAGGCACGTATGCTTTGCTTGCTTGTTTGTTCTTTTTTTTTTTTTTTTTTGGAAAAAAATCAACCACCATCACTCCACTAATGTAAATGTTTACCTAGATTTTGTTGTTGTGGTAGATTTTTTTTTTTATGTTGAAATAAATCAATTATCGAGCAAATTTGAAATGATTTCAATTCAAAGTCGAAACAATTCTACATTTTGATAATTGAATTTTTTGAAAGAATTTATTTGAAAAAAATATTTGTTTGAAAATAAAGTAGGATTTTTACCATAGTCAATATAGGAGAGAGATAAAGTTTTTGATAGGGCTGAAAAGTTATTTAATCTTACAATTTGTCATAATAGAAATTCTCAACAACTGTCGCCAAATTTATCCTGAAGGCGTCATTAAGTATTTTGTTGTTGTTGTTGTTGTTGTTTTAAATGTCAATAAATTTGATAAAAAAAATTCATCAACTTTCCAGGAACTGTTAAGAAAATTTTAATCTATATAACTGGAATAACGGAATATTAATTTCATCTATAACTCCGAAAGAAAATAAAAAAATCGCTTTGGTTTTTTTTGGCAAAGAAAAACTTGAAAAACTATTAATAATATTTAATAATTTTTTTCCATTGTCTCAATTTATAATTAAAAATTTAAATTAAATTAAATTTTTAATTCTAAAGAAGAGAGGGAGAAAAATGAATTTTCTTTAAGAAGAATTGTTCGTTTGTTCTCTCCACACAAAAACAATTTGGTTTTGTATTTTGTGTTTATTGCAATCTTCTGTGTTTGTATTGCTGTTTTGCATTTTTTTTTTGTTCTGTTTGTTCTGAAAACGCAATTTCATGTTATTCGACTCGAGAAAAAGAGATTGGAATTTTTTTCTATCCTCTGTTTCGTTTGTTTATAGTATAATAACGAACGAACTAACGAACAAAATATTTATTTATTTTAACAAAACAACGACGACACAACGTCGAAGCATCGCAACTTCTGCGTAATTTCAACAATTTTTTTTTGTTTGTTTGTTGCTGTTTCGTATCTTCTATTTGTAAAAAATATGATGAATTTCTAAAACAAAAAACTACAGAAAAAAAAGTTGTGAAATACATCACACATACACACACACACACACATTGATTACACACCAATCGCAACAACCCATAGGCAACGAGATGAAGAACGATAGAGACTAACGAACGAACGAACGAAAGAACGAGCTACGACAAGCTAATCAAATTTTTTTTTACCAATCGCGCGAAGGGTTGCAAAATCGAGAAACAAACAAACAAACACACATGTATTTGATGTTCTACTTGATAATACTACTCTCCATATAAGTGTGATTAGGGATTGTAGTATTGGTGTTGTTGGGAGAGAGAGAGAGAAAGATGATGACGACGATAGTAATGATGAATGGCGTTTAAAATAAAATTAAAATGTACTTGGCTACTTTTTTGATACACCAACAATCACACATTACCAATTTTGCATTCAGCAGATTTTTTTTTTTTTTTTTGGTTGATGAAGCAATAATTTTCCGCAATGGAGGTCGAAATTTATACAGCATGAGCAAAAAAAAACTTGAAACTCCAAACAACAACAAAAATTGCACAACAACCATGGAGTTGCTGTTTTTTTGTAATTTTTCTTGGTGTTTCACACACAATTCCAGATGTTTGTCAATGTTTTGGCTTGGCTTGGCGGTGGTGTTTATAGAAATTATTATTGGCCATTTAGAAATATCGCGAGAGAGAGAGAGAGAGATGAAGACTTTATAAGATGATACAGATGACTTTGCATTTCGTTGTATGTTACATTAAAGCCTATGATAGCATTACCAAATGATTATTCGTATATTTTTGAAATTAGCAGAAAAAAAATTGCTTGCTAAACAATCTGATTTGATCAGGAAACCCGAGGGATTTTTGAAAAGTATTTTCGGGTACTCATCGATCGAATACAGAAATTTGAGTTTTTTTTTTCAAAACATTTTTTTTTTAAAATCAGAATTTCATGAAAAGCATGAGCTGTCTGAAGTTTCCAAAAAAAAAAACCACATTTCTTGAAGAAAAATAAATTTTTTTCATTGAATAGATCTGTGTGTTTGAATCAGAATTATTTTTGGTTGTCATCTGAAATGGAAGCTTCTTTATTCTTTTTGTTTGTACTAATCATCGGTTGTTTGTTTGTTTTGTTTCCATTATTGGCATCAATCAAAACTCATGCAAACTCTTGAATCTCTTTGAATTTATTTAAATTTTTTTCGTGCCGTATATCTTTATTTTGACAGCTTTTGATTTAGCATAATTTTTTTTTCTTCTAATCCTTTCCTATCACTTGATTGACGATCCGTTTTAGAAATTTGTTTCGTTTTTATTCTTTTTTTCATCAACTTCTTCTTTTTCCCATCTTTAGCTATCTTTAGTAGCGAAACAAGAAGCTGGAAAACAATCATTTAAATTTCATAATGATGATGATGAATAAAAAAAAAATAATAACCATCATCATCATTGTTGTTATTATGGTGATGAAACCGAAAAAAAAGCTACGAAATCTCTTTGATGATGATGAATGTCGAATGAGAAACAAAATTGAGAACTGTCCCCATGATCATATTATAATTTTTTTGTTGATATATTTTCTTCTTATCTCTCTCTCCAATACTATAATAAAATCGCCAAACAATTTAAGGCAACTCAAATTTTCATTCAAGTATCATTCAAGAACAAATTAATTCGACTCAAATGTTTTTTTTAGTAACAAATAAAAAAAAATCAAAGGAAATATAGTTTTAAATGACAGGAAGCTTGTTGTAGTAAAGAAAATGTTTTGTTATAAAATTTTAAACCACAAAATTCCAAAACCAATGGAAAAAAAAATTGAATAATCAAATTTTTGGTTAAAAGCCAAAAAAAAAACTTAAACAAATGTAAAATTCACCGTCATTCATTGTTTTAAAAAATTTTCGAAGCTTTCAATTAGTCAATTTGACCTCACCAGAAATCAAAAGCCTTTACAAAACAAAAATCAAGTTGAAATAAATGACATAATTTTTTTCAGAATGATGAAATTCAGTACTACAATGTTGTACTAGAAATGTTTCAAGTCGAAAAGAAACATGGATGTCAAATCAATTTTTTGTTTTGTTTCTTTACAGAATTTATTGAATTTGCTCAACACCTCTTTTGAACCACAATGAAACTATGATGAACAAAATGGAAACATCCTTCTTTGAATAGTGTGCCTTTCACAGCCTGAATTTCCATATTTCATCATTTTAAACGATTCGAGTTTTTAATAGGTTTTTAATTGTCAGATTTTTTTATTATAATTAATAATTAACAGTCAGTTTTGCCGTTACTTCCATGTTGTTCTTTGACATTGAAAATCAAAACTTTTGTTGTTGGTAATGGCAACCTGTCTAGCTTGGTGCAGTTTTAAATGGTTTTCAGTTGTCATATAGTTTTTTTTTTATAAGTTTTTGGAGAAGAAAAAAAAAACGTATCACCTGCTCGAATTTTTAACAAACTTATGTACGTGCGATGATGATGATGATGATTGTGTCGCAAGTCAATTAAACGAAAATAATAAGCCTCTTCCAGAGTTGCTAAATTTAACATTGAAATATATGAGAACGAACGAAGAGAAAAAAAAAACGAGATGAAAGAACGTTTTTTCTCAATTCACCTTGATAAGTTTCTCTGATGTATTTCAAACAGTGGTGAGAGCTGCACGAGCAAGCAAACATTCAAATATATCAAAATTGAATTCGCACGTTTCTGTCAGTTTTTTTTAGAGTTGAAATCTCTGTTTTATGAGTTGGCTTGTTAAAAACTTCAAAAAAAATACCAGATTCTTGGTTTCGAAGAGAAATTAAATTACATGAGATTATAGTTCTATGTCTCTGGAGATGGGTTTGATTCTCTGATTTTTTTTTTCCTGACTATTATATTTTTTTTAACGAAAAACTTTTTTAAATTAAACTGATACCTAAATTAATTGAAACGATATTTATTTTCTATCATAACGGTATGACCTCAACAATAACAACAACAAAATAATAAGGAAGCTAATGCTTATTGAAACACAGCAACAACAACAACAACAAAACTAAACTACCTTCAATGAATCAAACAAATAATAATCGAAACAATGAATGTCAGGCTCAATCGATCAATGAAGGCTAACCACCGCACAAGCGGCTTAACTTTATCAACAATAAAACTGTTGTTGTTTAGCTGTTGTCGTTATCAACATTCAATGGTCAACATAAAAGAAATTTTAAAAAAAAAAATTCTACAACTTCCGAGTTTTATCAGTTGCCAGTTTTTTTCTCTCTCACAATATTAGTTTAGCTAACTTTGAGATTTGGCGCCCAGGCAAAAAGATTTGTGAAGCGCCAACACTATGATAAACACAAGTTGAAAAGACAAGTCTGAAGTCATTACCTGGAGAAAACTACTGGTTCACTTCAAGCCAAACCAGACAAAAAAACAAAAAAAACAAACAAACAAGGAAGTCAATCAAATTTGATCAAATAGAGACACTGTTTTAATATCAGTGTAGCTATTCACTATTTTCTAGGTCCTAGAAAATTGAGGAAAAATATTTTTTATTATTAAACTATATTAAAATTTTTTTCTTCGATTACAACTAGTATTTCTTGAATGTTCCCAAACATTGATCCAAACAATTCAAAAACATTTCGAAGCATTTTCTCATGTAAAAAAAAAAAAAAAAAAATTCAGACACAAAACTCAATCATAACAAAGGTAACATGACAATAATAATGAATAACAACAACAACAAAAAGGCAACATTTCATTCATTAAATGACCTGTTTTTTTTTTTCATTGTGAAATGACATTTTAAAATTTCTGTTCGTTTGTATATCAACAAAATAGATTTCATTCAATCGTTTCGAATAATTATTAAAAAAATAAAATAAAATAAAAGCAAAGTTCATCTTGGCATCAAATTTTGTGGCTGACATTTTGACTGTTTAGTGTTTTTTCTTCTTTCCAATCTCACTCAGCAAATAGTCTCATAGAAAGAGTATAGAAAAAAAAAGTATTGAATCTCCTTTGAGAGAATTCAAGAGAAAGCAAAAAAAAATATCGAAAAATAGTTTCGTTAACGTTTCATCAACAGTTAAAATTCAACAGAAGAAAAACCACCTTTATTCAGTTTTTTTAAGATTAGACACTTGATTTGGGTGGTGACACACACCTTTACCACAACAAAAAAATATCATTGACATTATGAAAGTATGTTGGATGTCATCGGCGTCATAGTAAAATGTCTTTGTGTGTGTGTGTGTGTGTGTGTGACCCCGTAAACGTGGTCGTTGTACGTCTTGAAACAATAGAGTTTAAAGGCGTCATTTATTTAGAGCATTCGAACAACAGTTGAACCATTTGAACAAAGGAGGAAAATATCAAACAGATTGATTTTTTTAAATTTTCAAAAATTTTATTAATTTAATTTTTTTTTTAAAAATTCATTTTATTTCAATTCAATTAATTTTGTACAATTGATATAATGAAATTATATAAATTTATTAATAATATTAAATAATTGATGTCGTACGACGATAAGTAAAAAGATGATGATGAAGATGAGAAAGAAAGAAACAAAAAAAAAAAATCATAATGAATTGGTCAGATCAATGATGTGTGTGTGTTTGCCTGTGTCGTTTGAAAATTTGAATTTTCATGAAATTCTTCTCAATTCGACATGTTGAATGTGTTGATGACACTGATAATGTTTAGATTACGATTCATTCGAATTACAAGATGATACAGTCAATTGATTAAAAAAAAAAAGCCTACCTAAGCTTGTAATTGTTTGTTTCTATTGGGTTTTTGACAGACAAACAAACAAATAATAATAATAATAGCTCGATCAATCAGACTAGTGTTTGGGTGTTTTTTTTAGGAACAAACATCAACAAAATTTGACATCATAAAAAAACAAAAAAAAACAAACATCAACAAAATCAAAAAATAAATATTCAATCAATCGATTTGAGTGAGCTAAAAACTTGTGGTGACTACAACAACAACAACGACGACAAAAAAAAAAATTAATAATACACATCATTTTAGGGTCAAAATCTCTTGATCTCCAAACTAGATTGAAAATTCTTAACCACGGTTCTTCTATAGGTTTCATTCTGGCACTTTTGAGACGATTTCTGTCCAGGGTATTTGCTTATTTGGTTTTAGAAATAAAATTTTCCAACAATATCGAGAGATCAATAGTAGTTCTTCTTAAGCTTTTCTTCCAAAATGAATTCAATGAAGAGAAGGAAATGAGGACGAAACAATTATCCAAAAGAGAGTTCCAATCGTTTGTTATAATTTGTTATTGGAATTTCGTGATTTTTTCTTCATTTCCCTTATGTTTCATTTCATGTTTCGTAGTTTGTTCGCAACTTGTGCGAATCGACAAGATTGTTCTTTTAGTGAAACTTTTCTTCTTCTTCTTTGGCTGTTTCGTAAAATACGGAAGAAAAAGTTTTTCTCAATAAAGGCCACCGCCACTAGTCTATCTCGTCATATTATCATCATCATCCAGTCATTCATGACCACATTCAACAAGAAACTCTACAACTCTCTTTTCAAAACACAGACAGACAGACATTGAGAGAGAGAGAGTTTCCATTGAACAACATTTTCGTTCGTTGTTGCGCTTTTTTCTTCAACGATGATGCAATATCCTCATTGTGGCCACCACTACCACACCAAATACACACACAATGTCTTTATGAATTTTCAATGATGATAATTGCCACTTTGTGGTAAAGGTTGTGTGTGTATGTTGTTTTTCGTTCTAGTAGTTGGATTTTTTGTTTGAAATTTTTCCTCTTTTCAAAATTTCTGAACAACAAAATGTTCGAAACTGTACGAAGAAATGTGATCGAAACAGTGATGTGATTGAAAGAAGAGAGAAATTTTCATTTATTTGTTTGTTTGATGAAACAAATTTGGTGAAGAAAATACACAAAGAACACACACAACACAAGAAAACAAAATGAAAAAAATTTATGGTGAAACAAACAAACAAACAAACGAGGAGAAAACACACGAGAAACGTTTTTCTTTTCTTTTTTTTTCAAGGAACAAATTCAATGATTTTCGGAGAAACGATTTCGATTTCTCGGCTTCCTTCTTCAATGAAAAGTTTTTTGTTTTCTAGTTGTCAGCTTCACTCAGTTGTTAGTTGAATCGAGATTTTTTTTTCCAATAACCGTAAAAAAAAATCGGGAAAGATTCGGGAAATTTTTTTGGTCGATTGGGATGATTGTTTCGCGAAAGAGTTTTTTTGTTGAAATTTGTACTATTTATTTGAAAATGGACTTGCTTCTCGATTTTGGGAGGATTGATTGTGGAAAGAATCTTTGATTCAGATCAGAACACAAACAAACTAGAAACACATAAAAACACACGCCCATTGAATCGAAAATGAATTGATAGATGCCAGATTTGATCAATTCAATTCAATCAACATCAATATTGAGATCGGGTACTAATTGGTCGAGAAATTTAGTGCTATTGCAATTGTTTTGATTACAACAAAACGTTGCCGGTTTTGATGTGTACCGTGAAGAATTTGACGAGCTCGAAGAGTTTGTCGATATTGAAAAATTCGATAAATTTTGTTGCTGTTGTTGATGATTAGTAGGATGATGGTGGTGGTGGTAATAATGATGATGATGATTATGATGAGAATGATGTTGATTATGATAATGTGAATTCGATCGGCCATTACCGCCAGTGTTGGATCTTAACGAAATGTTTGCATTGATGATTGATGTTAAAGTGCTGTTCGGCGAAACTGTTGAAGTAATTGTTGCGTTATTAGTTGCCGTTTGAAACCACCGATGTGATAGGGCATCTTCAGCCGATAATCGTTGCGTGGGATCGATACGTATCAAAGAACGGATCAAACATTTAGCATGACGCGATACAGAATCCGGAATGTAGTAAGTGCCTCGGCGAATTTTGCAAAAAACCACCGATGGATTGACATCGTGAAATGGATATCGTCCAATAAGCATCGTATAAAGAATGACTCCTAAGCTCCAACAATCAGCCGCCATACCAGAAAAGGAATTCGAGTAAAGAATCTCTGGACTAACATAAGCGGGACAGCCATGTTTATCAGTCAAAGTGTCGTCATCATTATCGAACAATGAAGCTCCTTCTAAAGTTTCCAATTTTAATTGGGTTCTGTTTGGATTGAAAAAAAACAAAACAAGATATTAGTTATTTTTAAATTTATTCATTCAAAATCAGTTGTGGGAACCGATTTTTTTTTTTACTTACTTTTCTTTATTGCTGAAAATGAATTTTCGCAGTTTGAGATCGCGTAAAACAATTCCATTGACATGACAATCGGCCACGATTTGAACGATTTGCTGGAACAATGGCATCGCCTCACTTTCTTTTAGACGACGTTTAGCTCGAACATACGAATGAAGATCACCGCTTTGCGCTTCAAACAAAATAAACGTATGGGTACGTCCGACAATGATTTTTTGCACTTGATTGACTCCCGGATGGCCGTCCATCAAAAGATGTGGAGCCAAAAAATCGTAGTAATTTTTGCTTAGGACGACCTGAAAGCATAATATTTTTTTAAAAAAATTAGTTTCCAACTAGAAATGAGATGAAACAGAATGAAGGAGAGAAACATAAACAAAAAAAGTTCAATCCATTCATCGAACATTCGACAAGCGCACAACACAAAACACATCATAACCGTCACTCAGGATGAGATCTCGTTTCTTTCATGTCTCTCTCTCTCTCTCTCTCTCTCTCTCTCTCTCTCTCTCTCTCTCTCTCTCTCTCTCTCTCTCTCTCTCTCTCTCTCTCTCTCTCTCTCTCTCTCTCTCTCTCTCTCTCTATCTTTCTTCTAAGAATTCTAACACCAGAGGAGAAAAAAAAAGTTGCCAGTCAAGAAAATCGAGGACATGACCTCTTTTGAGAAATAATGCAGTTTGTTTCATGAAAGAAACTTGTACTTGAATAAAAACTCTATTTTATGGTTTATGATGATGATGACTTTAATTTAGTGAATCTCAATGGAAGAATGAATTTTTTGAGGAGAAAATCCTTACCTTGCAGCAGAACTCTTCCATGGTTGGCAAATCGAGACATTGGTAGAGATTACTGGCCTCAAGTTGACTGGTCAAAATGTATCGATCGCCTAAAACTAATGGCAGTTGTAATTTAACCATGTTCGGTAAAACGGGTGATGTCGTAGCCAAAATCGACGACGAACATGTTCCATTTCCACCATTGACATTAATTAAATTATTGGAATTGTTGATCGAGTTTTGGTTGGTCACCGATTGATTTCCAATAACAGAATTTAACAAAAATTGTGGTTTGTTGTTTGAAGGTGGTTGAGGAGAGGTGGTGGTCGTCGTTGTTGTAAGATTGGCCGAAGTCGGCATTATTGGTGAATCGATACTTGGTGATGTCGGAATTGCCGATGTTGTTGACTGTTGTGGTGATTGTTGGAGACAGAGAGGCCAGTGAGGAATTGGCCCAAAAGTAGATCCGTTCGATATGGTTCGAACTAGGGTCGAAGTATTAAGATTCGCCAATGGACTTGCGATAGCCGCGCTCAACGGCGACGATATGGATGGTGATGACGGTGACAATTCGTCATTAGAGTTTGAGACCAATTGTTGCTGGCTAGAACTCGAGCCGACTTGAATCGATGGAGATGTTATGATGGTCGCCGATGAAGGTGACAAAGGTGACGATGGCGTCGTCACCACCAAAGATTGACTGTTGATGATCGAGTTTTGATGATGATAGTAATGGGGAGGACAGAAGAACATGTGATATGGAGGCGATGAAGCCGCCTGTCCACCACCTGAAAACATCATCGATTGCCTGGTATCCTCAGTATCGGAGACATTGGAAGTTGTCGAAGATGTCGATGAAGAGGAAATGCTTCTGGTTATTGGTTTGGATTCGGACGCCACAACCGTCCCACCACCACTCAACATGATTTCTATCATTTCGGGTTTTTTCGCTGATTCGACCATATCATTTTGATGACTGACTGTTTGCATGATACGTGGCATCATCCTCAAAAGCGTTTCGGTGGTCATTTTTTTTTATTATTTTGAATCAACTTTATTTCGAATGAAATCACTTTTTTCCTTTCACCCAAACACTAGGCTGCTGTGTTGGGAGACATTGGAGATACAAAGAAAAAAACAAAGATCACAGATTTATTTTTTTTTTTTTGAGATGATTCAAAAAAAAATTTTGTAATGCTGGTGATGATCGGATACACAACAACAAAAAAAAACGGATGTTGTTTTTGCCGTTGCCGTTGTTGTTGGTGTCGTTGGCTGGTTTAATCAGCAATAGATCAGTGGTTAGAGTTGTGATGTTTATGGCGAATATGATGATGATGATATATTGTTCGTCGGTTGAATCGTTTTAAACCAACACAGCAAAACAAAACAAAACAAAGATTCACAACAGCGAACAACGCAAAACGACCTTTTGTGCTCTCGGGGCAGCAAGCAAACAAGCAAACAAGCCCATACAATCACACACACACACTCACTCACTCACACACAGAAATACCACACCACCACAAAATAATAACTACAAACACACACACACACACACCACGATATCCCCCAAAAACGAAATGAAACGAACTATTTTTCAATGAATGTTTCTTGTCGCGTTTATCGGGGTTTATTTTGGCAGAACAACACACACACACAGAGTGAGAAACGAAGAAACAAAGCTCGAATAGTTGCTTGCGGTATGGATGAATGTTGTTGGATGAATGTTGTTAGTTCGGGTTGCTAGTGTATGCAACTTCGAGAGTCCTCTAAAATTTTGCTCTCTGTGAGTGAATGAGTGAGTGAGTGTGTGTGTGTGTTTTTTTTTTTTTAATGACACCAATGAAGAAATCCACTTTTTATATACTCCGAGTCTTCCTGAGTTATGGTTGTTTGATAATCATCGATCGCATTTCATCTCTATAGCCACTGCCGCTGCTTCAAAAAAAGAAAAAAAAATGCAATCTCAGCTTTGTCAGCGTGGAAAAAAAAAGTAGCGGCAGCTAAGCGGTCATGTAATGAAACGACGAGCCATCATCATCACTAAGAGATTATATATTTTTATTAAAAAAAAAAAAAAAAGTATTATGTGATATTTGGCCACTTTCTCAACAGTTCACAATGATTAGGATCGATGGCGCTGTGGTGAATTTGGGAAAATTTTTTTCCTGGATTGAACAAAAAAAAAAGTTTGTATTTTGAATGAATTTGAAAAAAAAATTCCTCTAATGATTTCATTCGATTAATCGATTGTTGTTTAAAATGAAATCGATGCTTTCGAATGTTTCTTGAATTTCGATTCGAATATGTTCTCAAATTGAAAATTTTGAGAGTTTTAATTTCCCGAGAACACAGGGTCTAGAGATATTGAAACTATTCAAATAATTGAAAACCTTAATATCACTTGAAACACACACACACACACTTCAAGCAATCATTAATGGAAGATATTATTTGATAACCAGAAGACAACACTGTGTGATATCTATCTTTGTTGGTGACTGTTGACGACCTTTCTTCTCGATATCAACTATCTTGCAACAAACAACATGTTCATTTCTTCATTTGAATCTATTGGATTGCTGTTGCTTGTTCGGTGGTATGCGATTGCAACTTTGGATATTGGGCAATAGCATACCTACAACATCGCATAACAACAGTGTTTAGTTGCTCTTCGAAAAAAAACCTTTGTTGTCGTCGTCGTGTTAGTTGTTGATGGAATTGCGAAAAAAAATAGACAAAACAAGTCACACACACACACACACTCTAATGCTGGTTGGGTGTAATGACGCAAAAAAAAATGAGAAGAAATATTAAAACTGTGTGTGTGTGTGTTTGTTTCGGTAAAGTAACTAGAAAAAAAAATGAAAATAATTTGAATTTTTCGTTACACACCAGAATGGCTAGAGTCTAGTCGCTAGACACAACCAGATTATTAAGCCGCCCAATCCAATTGTTTTTTTTTTTGAAAGAAATTCAAATGTGTTCAAATTCAGTCAACCCAAGATGACCGAAAAAAAAATTCGATGCTTAGAGTGCTTAAAATTTTTCTACCATCACGACATTCACAACTAGCATCTTTGCGAAAATTATTAAAATTTCTTTCACATTTCCAGTTGAATAGCGTTTAAAATCGATGAACGTCAATCGTGTGTGTGTGTGTGTGAAATACACTTTATTTCTTTCCCTTTCATTTCGACGTCATCATTAGGAAGTTTTTTTTTCGATATCATCATAATTTTAATCAAAACAAAGAACGAGAAACGTCATCAAAGTCCGTCGATCGATAGATTTTCTTAAACTTTAAAAAATTTTTTTTTTTTGATTTAAATTAGAATTTTGAAATTAGAGTTCGAAAATGCAGGAGAAAATTATTTTTGCTTCACATCGAAATACTATCATGACCCAGATGGTACGATTATATTTTTTTGGTCGAGCCCTGACTCTTACCTGACCATGTAGCCACATTCCAAGACTGGTGTCACTAAAGACTCGTGTGACACGATAGAAATAAGAAACTTGAAAAAAAAGAACAAGGAGTGATATGGCGATGAACTTTTCAATTGTAGTTTTCGTTTGCTTTTTGAAGCAACACTCACCGACCGATTTCAGAGCACATTCCCTGATGATCGTTGGTGTTTGCTGTGAAAGGGATTGGCACCTGTGTTTGTTTGGTGACTCGCCTTACTTTGGAATTTTTTGTGCTGTTTTTTTTAGGGTCTTGTCCACTTTAATGTTTGAAAAAAAAACCAAAAGGCACACCTATTCACACTAGTCCATTTTTTATTTTCTTAACAAAAATCTTTTAAATCTTGAGGGTTTTCTTCTCTTTGCTCAGGTCAGTTGTTCAGTAAACACAATCGAATCAAACAAACGCAAACACCACCACTGCCCATATTTTTTTTCTTTGAATAGCCTTTCAGTGGTTTTTTTTTTTTTTTTTGGTTCCTTGATATTAGTGAGAAAGGTTTTCTATTCACCTGAGAAACTAGATCTTAATCTACTTGGCATTCGATGGTTTTTTTTCCGATGTTTGAGGTATATACTACAATCGATCGATAAAAAAACAATGTGATATATTAGTGTAGAGTTTGAATTGAGAAATTTTTTTTTTTTTTCAAACACAATATCAAAACACAACAGACAAACAAAGGCTTGATTTCGATTCGATTCCGTTAGATAAAATGACAAACTAGAGCATCAAAAATCAATCAGTTTACTAAAATCAGTAAACTATTATACGACGAGAAAAACTTTTTAACGTAAAACTTTCCACCCCTTTAATTCATCAAAAACTTATTATTGTCATTATTGAATTAATTTAATAATATTGTTGACTACTAATATTAAATTTAAAGATGATCAACTATGATAATCAATAATATGCACATTCAAACCATTATGTTTCTCATTTTTTTTTCTTGGGAATAATGCATAACAACAGCAACTTCAAAAAAAAAAAAAAATTGCAACAAATAAAATGTTTCATTGGGTTTATTTAGCAATATCAAACGACGACAATCAGAAATTTTTTCTTCTTCTTTTATTTACTTTTGACATTGGCATTAGAGGTCGAGAATGAGAGAGAAAGAGAGAGATGTGTTGTTATCTCGCAAACAACAAACGATGATTCAAAATGTCGAAATTTCGATTGTAGAAAACTTTCTAAATGATTTCGAAATCAACAGGAGGTTACCGAAATTCATTGATAACAGAGAGAAGAAAAAAAATTTACTGGTAGAAAACCAGAATAAAATCAAAAAAAATCAGAATCACTTGAGAGAGAGAGGGAAATTGCAATTTTGACACGAGTCAAGAGAATTATTTTACATCATACATAATAAAATTACTTTTGTTTGTTTGTTTGATGCAACAGCTTGCATCAAACAAAAAAAAAAAATCTCAAAACAACAATGTTATTGATTAGAAAATCAAATCAAGCAACAACAGAAGCAGATTTTAGATTATTGTTGCCATTTTCGATGCCATGCTTGTCTTGATATTGTTTGATACGTTCAAGAATCACAGGCTTAAAATGTCGTATCAATCCCTGTTGCGTAATAGAAATTTGAATAAATAAAAAAACAGAAATCAAACTTTGAGAAACCTGAGAAAATATAAAAATACCTGAACTGGCCAAGCGGCACCATCGGCCAAGGCGCAAATTGTATGGCCTTCGATTTGTTTGCTCATTTCGAAAAGCATTTCGATTTCTCTAGGGTCGGCTTTGCCTTCAACAAATCGCCACATCATCGTGTTCATCCAACCAGTACCTTCACGGCAAGGTGTACACTGAAAAAGTATTCATTAGAAAAAAAAACTCAAAAATATAAAACTCACCTGACCGCAGCTTTCATGTTTATAGAATGAGGATAATCGAGCGATGGCTTTGATGACATCGGTTTGCTTATTCATCACTATCAAGGCCGCCGTTCCAAGACCAGATTTGTTTTCTACCAAAGAATCGAAATCCATCAAAACTGTACTGCAAATATCTTTGGGCAGAATAGGAGTTGATGAGCCACCAGGAATAACGCCTAATAAATTATCCCAACCACCGACGACACCACCGCAATGCCTTTCAATCAATTCTTTCATTGAAATAGACATTTCTTCTTCTACGGTACATGGGTTGTTGACATGACCAGAAATATTAAACAATTTTGTTCCTGTGTTACGTGGCCTTCCAAACGATGAAAACCAAGTACCACCACGACGACATATGGTAGGTGCGACAGCTACTGTTTCCACATTATTGACAGTGGTGGGACAACCAAACAGTCCAATATCAGCAGGAAACGGAGGCTTCAAACGTGGCTTTCCTTGTTTGCCTTCTATCGATTCGATCAAAGCGGTTTCTTCGCCACAAATATACGCGCCAGCCCCTCGATGTACAAATACATCAAAATCAAATCCAGAACTACAGGCATTTTTGCCAATCAATCCAGCTTTGTAAGCTTCGTGAATAGCAACTTGCAAGTTTGAAGCTTCGTTATAGAATTCACCTCTAACATAAATATACGCGGCACAAGCACCCATCGCTCGTCCGGCAACTAAACAACCCTCAATTAATTTGTGAGGATCATGACGCATAATTTCTCGATCTTTACAAGTACCCGGTTCACCTTCGTCGGCATTGACAACTAAATACTTGGGGCGACCATCCGGTGGCTTATTCATAAAACTCCATTTCAAACCAGAAGGAAAACCTGCACCACCTCGACCACGTAAACCAGAGCCTTTTATTTCATTAACAATCCATTCGTGACCTTTCAATAATATTTCCTTTGTTTTATACCAGTCACCCTAAAAAATTAAAATTTTAAGACTTTTGGATTGAAAAAACTCTTCGTACTCTTTTCAATGCTCCTTTCAATGTCCAATCATGGCGACCATAAAGATTAGTAAAAATTCGATCTTCATCTTTCAAAGGCCCATATTTATCCTGATAGAAAATTTTAGAAAAAATATCAATTTCTATAGAGCATTAAACCTTAGTTGGTGGTGTTGAAGCAGTTCCTTGAAAACGAGTTTGCCCAAAACTAAGCTTAGGAACTTCATCAGAAAAAAAATTATCAAAAAAATTCTATAAAACTAGAAATTTACCTAATAAAATTCTTTGATTGAACAAAATTTTCATTGTTTTTCAAGAGAAATCCTAAACAGATGACAAAACAACAAATCACTCCGGTAGGTCAAAACAAAAGTGGAAAACTTTATGAAAAATAAAAACTTTCAAGTTGAAAAACTTTTTGAAAACTTCAACAACAATACAACAACAATTTTTTCGCACGCAAACTGTAAAACTAATAACATAATGAAATACAGAAAAAAAGAGAACAAAACAAAATGTGGTAAAGTTGATTCGCGTTTTGAAAATTATTGGCTCTGTTTTCTGTTGTCGATGGTTTCAACTTGATCGTCGATCATCTTCCTTGCTACAATAAAACTTTGAAACAATGAATTTCGATGTTTTGAACATAGAACAAGAAGGGACATCAAGAGAAGATAGTTTGGCTCCCACACGTAAAAAAATGTGGGCCAATGTACCAATATCGCGCGTCAACGCTATAATGAGATCTTGTCCAAATTTGACAACTGTCAAAAACGATGCCGTTGCCATTACCTCTCATGCAGCTGTAAATTGAAATTTTTTCTTAAAGTTTAACTATATTTTTGTTTTCAACAGGAACTTTTTGTTCAAGATTTGGTTAGAAAAACGTACGAAGTCAGTGAAGATAAAACTCATTTAACATACAATAATCTGGCCAAATATGTTGCTGATGCCGATATTGCATTTTTGAAAGATGTCGTTCCTCAAAAAATTAGCGTTTTCAAGTATCATCAATTGAAAAAACAACGCGAGCTGGGTCTTGAAGAAAATTTCAATGAAGATACTGTATAATATTCCACTTATTAGGTAAAATTTGAGCTCGAATTTGATCATTGACATGCCTCATCTCCACTAAAACGAATAAAAGAAACGCATTTATTTTAATAAAAAAAAATGATTGGTGAGATTTTATTGAGAAATATCAAAATAGAAAATTATATACAATTTGGTTTTCAAAGAAAAAATCGATATTTAAAAACCTCTATTGGGCATTTTCTTGACTTTATAAATACGAACTAACCAATGTTCGGTTGTATAAGCCTCTTCAAGTGTTTCTAGCTCAAAGTCTTTGTTTCCAATTTCAGCGCTACGAGTACGGTCATAACCAGGAGGTTTCCCTTTTTTTTTTTTTGAAGAAAGGTTTTTGACTTTTTTAAAACTTTTAAATAAAAAATTTACCTCCTTCAGTGTAGACAGATCCAAAACGATAGTAAGACATTTTGTACATTAAACAATTCAACATGGTCTTTGAGCCTTCTTTATCAACCCGAAACTCTCCAGAACTAGAGTAATAATCTGTTTCTTTGATGTGCTGTCCTCGATCTGTAGAGCCACCAATGCGAACCATCCACAAAAATTTATTGATATCATCAGATGAATATCCAGTAAGACCTCCAAAAATTATCAATACATAATCGACATCAAGTTCGCGCATTATCTCATATGCTTTGTCTTCAGTTGAGGCCATCGCTTGACCGACACGCGAAATATGTGTGTTATTCCATGTATTATTATCGACTAGAATAGTTCGATTAGCCATCGCCGTTATTTGATAACCATAGTCCCACCTTTGAATAAAACCCAGTCAAACTTAATAAAATCAAATATCAATAATACCAAGACATGACTTTTGCATTATCCGGTGTATTCATTCTAAGCCAATAATAAGCTTCTCGGAAATCATCAAAGATTATTCGATTACCATCATGAGATCGAGCTGATAAAACAATTGAAGGCGAAGAATACGCTTCAGAAGTCACCCAAATACAATGGTAACCATATGAAAGTAACATTCCACTTGCAATCAAAACAAATAACGAAGCAACTTCTCTCTTAAAACCGACATTGGCATGACTTTCTAAACGTTTTTGTTTTTTTTCAGAAACAAAATTGTGAGAAGCCGATGGATGGGTGTTGAGCTGCTTGCAATATGTCGAAAGCAATTTAGAAATTCCAATACCAGATAAAATACACATCACAGGCGCCAAAACCAACATTAGTCGAACCATAACGCCCTAGACAAAAAAATGATTCTAAACTATTTAATTAAAACTAGACTTACCGCAAAATAAATACTGGTAACACCATATAAAATAATAAAAATATTGAAATCTGTTAGCTCTTTGAAACAAAAGTATAAACCAACAGGAAAAGAAAAACTAAAATTTGCAAATCAAAGTAGAATGAAGACCAAGAAGTTGGTTGATGCTCAGAAACCGATGCAATTATTGGAATGTTATTTTTGGCATATGACGGATCTAAAAGAGAATAAAAACGACCAGTCCATGGAGAGATTTCTGAAATAAAAACAAAATGTGAAAATGAGCGAAACTTTTTAAACTCACTTCCTATTATTGTTAAAATAATAATTGCCGAAAGTGAAACAACTCCAATAAAAACAACCAAAGTGCGAAACAAAACTGAATAATGTTCTTGGGAAAGTTTAGAACGAATATATTCGTTTAAAGCATATAATTGACAAAGACCAAATACTCCGAATGCCGCCATGTGTTCGCTCGATTGAACTGGCTGAAAACCGACGAATGGAATTTGCATTGACAACAATGTTCCAACGCAGTAGACCTAGGAAAAAAAACATGATAAAATATTTAAAAAAACAATGAATTTTGAAAACAAACAGTTGAATAAGCAACGTAAACTCGTTTGCTGAAACGGCCAGTGACAATCAAAACAAGAACGTGAAGCGGAATTAAATTGATCAGAAAAACATAACCACCCCATGACGATACCATGTAGAAGTAAGCCAATGAACATAGAATCGACCAAAATATTGTTCCTGTTTTGACTGCTTTGACCCACATGTAGTAGGTCAGTAACATGCAAAATATGGCTATTCCTTCGTTATCATACGATCCCGCAACTGAACGAGAAATATAACCCGGAACGACAGAAATCAAGGCGGCAGCGACCAAACCTGAAGCTTCATCACTCAATTCTCGAGTCAAAGCGTAAGTGATAATAGTAGTGAAAGAAGAAAACAAAGGTGCCAAAAAAACACAAACATCTCTGATATCAACTGGAAAACTCAAGCTTTTGAGAATTTGAAAAATGACTGTTGAGGTAACCATCAATCCAGGATATATTGTACCACCAATGATACGCCCTAATGGATACCAAACACGATCATCGAACCAATTGTGAAAAGAATAGAATCCATTCTCGGCAAGAAACTTTGTTGTTCTATAATTGAAGTATGGATCAAATTCGTGAATTATACTTTCAAAACGTAACACAGAAAACAGCCGAACAAGAAAAGCTTTATTGGAAGAAAAAAAAAATCAATCTACCAAAACCAATAATCATTGATTTGATTTTTACCCAATGACGCCGATATGACCAAAACGATTATTTTCAATAATCGAACATGTGAAAGTTTCAACATGGGCAAAACTCCTTCCGAAGATGCCCCTTCTTTGGCATTCTTGGCATGGCTCGAAACATTAGACTGTGTCATTTTATTATCTTGGATCGTTTTGAAACTAAATGGTTTCTATTAAAAAAATCAAAGCACAAGTATTCCCAGGTAAAGACACGTGATTCATTGGAATTGAAATAAATTATTGATAGAAAAAAAAAATTTCAATTGAACACCGGTGCTTGGCGCGATTGCGCATGCATTGAACTTTTGCATAAAACCATATGTCGAGAACACCTCTCTCATGTTGAAAGACTACCAATGTGGATATAGTATAAAAATTTTTATTCTGGTCAACCAAATTCGAATGTTGAATCCATTTTGGAGCGATTTTCGCGAAAAACCCTAAAAAAAATTTCTAGACTAGAAACTTCTAATTTATTTGAAATTCAATTTCAAGTTTTTTTTCATTTTCGAATTGTTTCGTTAATAGGTTTATAATAATGCGGTATCTGAAATATTTAGTTGTTTTTTTTTTATTAATAATGTATTTAATAGGCTACTCTAATGATAATAATTTTTAAAGAAAAAGAAAACAAGTACAAACAAGGCTTAACATTGACCTGGCCGGGAAAAATTCAAGTCAAACAAACAAGCCAAAAAAAACGAACGAACAAGAAACATGCATGAAAGCATATTATCCGACCATTAATGAAAAAAAAGTTGTGTCTTAATCGATAATTATTTGTTGTTTTTGTTGTTGCTGTTTGGCATACTTGATAGTTGTTATTTAAGATAGATTGATTTATAATTTAATCACCGAAGAAAAAAATTTAATTAGATTAATAATAAACAAATAATTTCTGTAGTTTTAAGTGTTGTTTTCAACAATTTTGTAATCGATTTATTTTTTTTTTTTGAAATTAATTTTCAAAACTTTTACAAAACAGGTGAATTACTATTAAATTTTGTGAGCAAACAAAAAAAAACAGGTAAAACGTTGGGTGAATAAAACAGCTAGTCAAGTGTTTTTATTTTTTTGTTTTGGTTAATTTCAAGTTCGTTGTCGTTTTTTTTTTTTTACTCAAGAAAACTGTTTGTTTTCAATAGATTTGATTCATGCAAACTCACGCATATCAATGACATACATTTAATGAATGGTTGACTTTTTTCTTATTATTACTACAACATAGCTAGAAAAAAAAACGGAGACACACGGGGGCATTAATACAAAAATGATACAAAAAATAAAAAATACAATAAAATGAAATGTCAAATCTCATTCAATGAACTAAAATTGTTTTAATTCTAAGTTTTGTTCTATTCTCCTTTGTGTGAGCCTTTGAAAGAAACATCGAACTTGAAAAGAATTTGGGAAACAGAATTCGAGTGAGCGAGCGAGCAAGCGTTCAATTCAAATCGAACAACAGCAAAGTAAGAAAGAAAAATGTAAAAGAATTTCAACGTATAAATCAGTTGTAGAGTTGTTTCCACTCAACTAAAAACTGAACAAATGGTTAAGGATCATATTGCGTATTATCAACGATGAACTGCGTCGTCGTTTCTCTCAAAACTTAAACTTTTATCTTGTTTTCTGTTCTTTTTATTATGTTTTTCTTTCTGTTCTCCTCAACATAGACTAACCAACCAACATCATTTCAGCCACTTTTTTCTCGAGAAAAACATTTTTTTCCGATTATAAACTAAATTGAACTAAAAAAACTTAGCACATTGCGTATGGTGTGCTGTGGTGATGATTCTCTTATCCTTGTCTTTTGGTGCGCGTGTGCGTGTCTTTTTAGTTTATTTTTTTTTCCCCCAACATCATGAGACTTGACTCAAAAAAAAAAACACGCAGCAATAACTCGAGGCATTCAGAGAAAAAAGTTGTTTAATTTTTCGCAGTGTATGAACTAGCAGCAAGAAAAAAAACGAGAGAAAAACCTATCTCAACACACGCACACATCATCGTCGTCCTCGAGTCGATCGCAATAAACGACGCCAATCATCAGCAGTAGCAGCCAATCTGTGTCCGCAAACGTCGTCGTCGTCGTACTTTGCTCACAACAATCCTCGGTATGTTTCTTCTTTCTTTTATTTTTTATTTTGTGCTGTTTGTTAATTGAGTTTTTGTATGTGAGTGCTGCGATGTGTTGTAGTTCTTCTTCTCTGTGTGAGCTGTTTGTTGTTGTGGTAGTTGGAAACAGTTTTTAGTTTGTTGTCATTTTTCCCTACATCCCAAGACCCCAAAAAAAACGCCTGGAACGCAAGAATAATTTGTTTTCTGTTTTCGTGGTTATTATTTTCAAGGATTCATTAGAACGTTAAAGGACACACCATACACAAAGCTTGTTCAATGATAGTGTGTGTGTATGTGTGCGAAACAAAAAATTCTAATATCATTTTTAATTTGAAAATCATTTTTCTCGACTTATTCGAATTTATCCTTATCCTCATCAACCACATACAAACAAAAGCAAAACTCATCTTACAACAACGAGAGCTAACGAAAAACTCGAGTACAACTCCAAAACAACCAACACTTTTCAGCAGCAAGCGAAGCGCCCTGAGATCATCATCATCCACCAATCTCGTCTTCGTGTGTGTGTTGTGTTGTTTTTTCTCATCTAAATACGTTTTTTTTTTGTATTTAAACTTTGTATTGGTCTTTTCCATCTTTATGTGTTAACCTCATTTTTCTTTGAAAAAAAATATTCGTTAGTAATATTCACGTTATATAGCTGTTGATTCGTTAGTTCTTTAAACCACACCGTGTTGTGTGTGTGTATGAGTATAATTGTGTGTTTGTTAGTGTGTGTGTGTTTTTCATAACGATTTGATTTACCTTGATTTTAATTCATCATTATCTTCAACATTTGAGCGACAAACAAGAATGACAACAATCTTTTAACACACAACTTCAAGCCAACCGCAACTAATAATGAACTGCTTTGACATATTGGAAAGTAGATCCTGATATCTTGATAACCGTTCATCTTTCATAATAAATAAATAAAAAAGAAATACATTTTTCAAGTAATGATTTTTCGCCTTTTTCTTAAAATTGATTATTAAATTTTATTATATTTCCCAAAAAAGCTAAAGGATTTTTGTTTCTCCCGTTTCAGCAGCGCTAAATTTCAAACACAAGGAGAGGAGGAAAAAACAAATTGTGAACCAATTTCAAATTTTCAACATCAAACATGTCAAAATCAAATTTGTGTAATACGGTGGTGGGGGATAAGTATCGTATCATACGAGCGATTGGTGCAGGTTCTTTTGGAGACATTTATCGTGCGATCAATTTACAAAATGGTGAAGATGTTGCTGTTAAAGTGGAGCCTGTTTCAGCTCGACATCCACAGCTTCGTTACGAGGCTCATGTTTACAAATCGATTCAAAACTGTTTCGGATTTCCGATGTTACGATATTTTGGTATCGAGAAAAATTATCAAATAATGATTATCGATTTGCTTGGTCCATCATTAGAAGATCTGTTTTCATATTGTCGAAGGCGGTTTTCATTGAAAACTGTTTTAATTTTAGCTGATCAAATGTTGATTCGAATTGAATATCTACACTCTCGCGGCTACATCCATCGTGATATAAAGCCTGATAATTTTCTAATGGGAATTGGTCGCTTCTCACCTCGAGTTTATTTGATTGATTTTGGATTGGCAAAAAAATATTACGATATGAGAACCGGTAAACACATCGAATATAGAGAAGATAACATCTCACTGGAACGGCGCGATACGCTTCAGTTAACGCTCATCTTGGTATTGAGCAAAGTCGAAGAGATGATCTTGAATCGTTCGGTTATGTTTTAATTTATTTTCTACGCGGAAGTTTACCGTGGCAAGGCTTAAAGCTTCAAATAAGAAACAGAAATATGACAGAATAACCGAAAGAAAAATGTCAACACCAATCGAGGGTCTATGTCTCGGTTTCCCCAGTGAATTTCAAATGTTTCTCAACTACTGCCGTGGCTTACGGTTCGAAGAAGATCCTGATTACATGTATCTTCGACAACTGTTTAGAATATTGTTTCGAAGTCATCATTATGAATATGATTACGAATACGATTGGACAATACGAAAAGAAATCGAAAGGCGAACTGGGGTGGAGAATGCTTATTCGATTGGAGCAGGTGGTCCTGGTGGTGCCAGCAACAACAACCAACAAAAGATTCCAAACACCAAAATCGATGGCGGTGTGATTGGAAGTGGAACGCACGTTCAGCAAGATGCCGTTTTTGATAAGAAATGATGAGAATAATGTTTTGTTTTGTTTGTTTTTTTCTTCTTCTTCTTCTTCTTCTTGGGAAAACTCGATTTCAAAGGGCGTTTTGCTCAAGAAAAAACGCTCGAAGCTTTCAACAAAACGTTGTTGACTCGAAACTGATCATTTTTTTTCTGATCGCCATCAAACTATTTTTCAAATTTTTCTTTCTTTTCCAAATCATCCACATTGATGTCACTGGTATTTTTTTTTTCTTGTATTTCAATACAAGAAGAAAACTATGAAATTCATATAAGCGAATCGATTTTCATCAACCATCCATCCATCTCTCTCTCTTTATTAAATCCAATAATGTGAACACCATCACACATTTATTAAGCTTTTCTCATATTTTAATTTCTGTTTATTTTCAGTTTAGAAAAAAAAACCAATTGTTTTCTTTTTTTTCTTCTTTTCTCTAGAGTTTGTTTTTTTTTTTAAAAAAAAATTTGTTCTTTTTATCCATTAAAAAACATTCTAACACATTAATCTTTTGTTTTTTTTTTTTTCAAACCAAAATTTTTTTTTGAGTATCTTTTGGTTCTTCAAATCTTCATTCAAAAACATTACCAATTCAAGAAATCTCGATCAACGAATCCAAGTCTCGAATCACGCCAAAAGCCATGAAACTTATTCAATTCTAAAAATTTCATCAAACACACAAAGACCTTTATTGTTCGTTCAAAACCAATTCATCACTAATCACCGATTCCGAAAATGTCGATTGAATGAGATTATTGTTTTGGTTGAAGAGATAAAGAGAGAAAAAGTTGTTTGATAATTATATTAAATACTTGGCCATCTTTGTGTTTCATCATCTTCATCAATTTCTTCATCTCATCATCTTGTTGTTGTTACTGTTTTTTTCTCGTCCCTTGTGTGTTTGTTGTTTTGTAAATATCCGCGTTTTTCTTTCCGCTTTTTTTTTCTCATCTTCTTATCTGGCTTTAAATCTTGTTTTTTTTTGTTTTGTTCTTTTTTGTTTCACATTTTAATCTTTTTTCACATTGATTTGATTTCGTTTTGTTCCTTCTTCATTTCATCATCCACCAATGATGAAGAAGACGAAACGATCGTATATTCAATCGTTCGTTCATTTGTTCGTTCGTTCGTTCGTTCATTCATTTGACAGATCATCATTATCATTTGCTTTGTGTACGATGTATGTGAAATGGAATGTGAAGTGACTCCAACTCTCTCTCTCTCTCTCTCGCTTAAGTCGAGTGGCCACTCACCGAAAAAAATTTAGCATCTAAATTTATATTAGTGTTTGTTTTCGTTTTCCAAAAATATACGACAACTCTATTCATCATTATTATTTCTCACACACCAATCTTCTCAAACAATCCAACTCTTTTTTGATCTTATTATCATTGATCATTCGTTCACACCCGGCACTGATTCGAGCACACACTTACAAACGGGGATGACGATGAGACTACACCTTTTATCATCATCAAATTTGATTTCATTAAAAAAATCACCTTCTTTATTTTTTTTTTTTTTTGGTGTAGAAAGATGTTTATATCCTAGCACCAACGTACCAGCAAAAAAAAACCGTTTGTTTTAAGCTTTGTTCGGTTGTTATTTTTTTCTGATATGATAGGCATTCTTTTATGATTATTTTGATGTCATCATCATCATCATTGTCGTCATCTTTTTCTTTGTCATCGTCAGCGTTTTGCTACACGCGGACACTCGTTTGTTATGAACACGAACAATCGAACAACTGAAGTTTTCTCATCGTCGTCGTCGTCGTCGTCGTCATCATCATCATAATAATCATGATGATGATGATCGTTGTTTCATCATCATTCGATCAATCAATTGTTCGTTGTCATCAATTTTTTTTCAAAAAAAAAAAAGAAGAACAAAATCAATCGATTCCATCATCATTGATCAACAAACAGGTCAATCATCGTATGTTTTTAATGACAATGATTGTTCGAACAATCATAGCAAAGATATATCGTTGTCTGTGTGCCTGTGTTTTTTTTTTCTCGAGTCTATGCGTGTGCATTGAAGATTTGAATAATCCGTGTTAATTTTAAACCACGAATTCAATTTTAAATCTAATCGCAGCGTAATTTTTTTTTTTAACTGCATGAGTTTTTTTTTAGAAAAAAAAGTTAAACGACGAAAACGACCGAAAATTTTTCAACCTAATCATCTTGCTCATGGATTTTGATTGTTTTTTGTTGTTGTTTTCAATTAAATAATTATATGTCACAGTGTAGCAGTCAATTACAATCATTACTGTATGATAGGGATATATTTAATCAAATTCAAAATTTCAATAGAACTCAAGTGAGTCATTGAGTGAGTGAGAGAGAGAGAGAGAGAGAGAGAGAAACCATAGGAACCACCATTGTTATAAAATTAGGAGCCATATAAATATATTTGAACTCCAAAGCACTCATAACACCAATTCATCGCAATCATCATATTTTATCATGTTTCATCATCAGCCACTCGATTCACCAAAACATTGAAACAAAAATTCATTTGTTTTAGTTCTTCTTCTTCTTCTCCTTCTTTTTGATTGTTTTATTTCATTTTATTTTTGTGAAAAAAAAATGTTTATATATATAAAAAAAAAACTATTCTTATTATCATTAAATAATCAAAATAATAATAATAATAACAATAATAATTGACTCTTTATCAAAAAAAACATAAAGTTTTAGACCAACGTTTTCATCATCATCGAACACAAGAATAATAATAAATTAATTTTATTATTGTTTAGGGACTTTAATCGTTATCATTTCGATGTTAAATGTGTTTAGGTTTCGGAGTGTTAGTCATAGTCTACCAGTCAAACGTTATCGGTTATATTGGACGATTGATTTTTTAATCGGTTGGAGCCAAAACACGAGTTGTTATCATAGGCAGACGATCTTTGTTTCTCCACCACAAAGATTTGGGAAAATTTTTTTCATGTTTGATTCAAAAATGTTGTTTGTTGCATTGTTCGTTGGAAAAGATGAAATGCTGAGACACTAAAAAAAAAAACCACTGCCATGAATCAATCACGAATATAAAAAAAAAAACAACATCGAACTCCACCCAGCCTTATCTGAACCAAACCTTGAGTTTGAAGTACATTTTTGTTTTAGGTTTTTTTCTTTTCTTTTTTTGAAAACCGAACATGAATTTTCATGGAAAGACAAGTGTTGGGATCGTCATTATTTATACGTGTTTTTACATTTATCAGCGTTGTCATTTATTATTTTACCTTTGCACACAGAGAGAAAGAGAGAGAAACTTATTTGATTTTGGTTGCTTGTTTGGAATTCAATTCAAGATTGATTGACCAATCGAACCATGTAAATGGTTCTGTATTCTAAGGATATTGGGATTATTATCGATTCTTGCTAGAATTGAGCCAAACCAAATTTAGCAGTTTGCTATTTCTTGAGGATTTATCCCAATAAAACGATTTAGTTTTGTTTTTTTCAAGACTGAAGTCAATTTTAGTTTAGTGCAAACTTTGACAATAACCAATGGCATTATAAAATAGAATAACGATTTTTTTTATGTTATATTACCAATATAAAGATGCAATGCAAATAACTAAACCGGCAATAAGTTAAAAAAAACCTACTAGATGGAAAAGTTTTTGCTCAATAAATGTTTTCCGATACTATTGACTTGCAAACAACAGCAAAAAACAATAACCAGCAAATCAAACAATTGGTTTCATTGTTTAGAAAAATTATTATAACGATTATTTTTTCTCAATTAAAAAATGGTTTTTTTCTAATACATCGAACACTAGTTATTTTATAGAACGATCAAATTTCTTTCCATCAAAACAACCTCAGAATTGGCCTTTTCTGGTATATTTGACAGAAGAGAATGGTGAAAATGGAACAATGTTGTTTGTTTTTGCTTTCGTGACAAGGCAGTCTTTATTATTATTATCAGAACGGAAAATTAACGGTTTATTCAATGAATTTTTATTGGATTTTTAAAAAAAAGGGATAGAGTGTAGAACAGAGATAAACTTTCGTTTTTTTTTGACCGTAGATTAGATAAATAAAGTGTGACAATAAAAAAAAAATTTCTATTTAGAACAAATTTTTGTGGTTTTTTTGAGCAGAAAAAAAGTTTCCTTTTTTTTACTTTCGTTTTTGGTAAAACCCACCACCACCACCGCCGCCACCACCACTTGGCCGATTAGAACGATTTTGTTGGTTACGATTTCCAAAGTTTCCGCCACCTCGATTTGAATTTCCACCAACGTTACGACTTAAAACGGGCCGTTTGTTCATATCGACTTTGTTGCGTTGACGTTGTGGCTTACTTTCCTCTTCGTGAACCATTTCAATAACTTCATCCGGAATACGGAGATATTTTATGTTAACTCCTCGAATGTAAACTTCAGGCATACGCCAAAATCGATCACCATCACGCGACGTACAAATCACTTCACGTAGATTAATATTCATCCAATTATCACAGCTAACCAAATGACCATTGTAAGTTTCGCCATTCTTTAATTCAACCAACATGGGATGATTCTGAGCAGTTCGCAACAACGTTAACGGCAACATGACGAATTAAATAATGATTTGAAGGATTTTTATGAGATAAATTAATAAAGTTTTTATTGTATCCAAAAGCGCCAAGAAATGAGTTGAGAATTTGCTTGACAGCTGCTATATAAAAATTTGATTGTGATGGACGAAACAATTGGTACTAATCGATTCTTTGATTGATGCCACTGTTTACCAATTATAATTGGCGAACGCAAATTCTGTAAAATAAAACAAAATGAATTCATTTTGAAAAAAACATAAAAAAGTTTCAAAATTGATCATAATTAAATATTTCAAAAATTTTCCAATTATAGACAATTTTTTTTTTTATATATTCAAAGGTTTTTTATCTCTAATCCTGAACCGCTCAACGGACTATTCATGTCTAACACTGTTCCAACAGCTTATTTTTCTTTAAATTCAAAGTATATAAATATAAACTTTGGGTTTTTCAAATAATCAATCTCAAAGAAAAAAAACTCATTATAAATTATTATTTTTAAATCGTGACACCCTCTTTTTCTAAAATAAACTGAATATCGTGATTTAAAAAAAACAACTTATTGCATATTTATATTGATCGATGTTTAATCGATGAACATTTATTTAAAATTGTCGATGATCTAGCGTTATTTAGTGATTAAGCAATGTTTTTTGATAATCGATTTTGGAAATGGTCGTATCCCGGTGGGAATATTTACCATCTAATATCATCGAGTTGATGGTTTCAAATTTCAGCAACTTGAGTGATCTTTTATCATGTATGTTGACATGTAAAAAATGGTACTGCATTTTAAGTGATGAAAAATCGGAAATTTGGCGTGTTTTCTGTCAAAACATTCTTTCAAAAGCTATTCTTAAATCAAATGTTTTATTGAGTTTGGTTTCTTACAAATCCAAACTTCGTGCCTATTATTATTCTTGGGACCCAAACGAATGCTCCAGAAACATTTACATAAAACCAAATGGATTTACTTTGCATCGTAATCCTGTCGCTCAAAGTATGATTTTTTAACTTGATTTAGTTTTTAAAAGTTTTTTTAAGGCACCGATGCTGCCAAAGGAAAAATTGGTTTTGTTTCTGGCCGTCATTGTTGGGAAGTTTGTTGGGACGGTCCCTTAGGAACTGTGGCCGTGGTTGGTGTTTCGACTAAAGAGGCTCCTGTTCAATGTCAAGGCTATATCGCCTTGATAGGATCTAATTCAAACAGTTGGGGTTGGAATCTGGTCGAAAACCAGCTGATGCACGATAATCATTGCGTTGGAACATACCCTCGTTTGAATAATGCACCACGTTATCAAACCGGAGACCGATTACGTATTATCTTAGATTGTGACTCGCAAACGCTAGCTTTCGAACGCGACTATGAATTTTTGGGCATTGCTTTTTATTCGCTGCCAAAAAAGCCTTTATTTCCAGCTGTTTCGGCTGTTTATGGGAACACAGAAATTTCCATGGTTTACTTGGGATATCCATTAGATGGTTGACACATTGAACTGAAATTCCGCAATGGTTTTTGTTTTTCACTTGTTTGGCATATTTTATTGAACAACAATCTCATATTGAAACATATCCAAATCTTTGAAAAAGATGAAATCAATGCGAAACAAAAACAGACTAAAAGTAATACAGAAAAAACCACACATATCTTCTTCTGTAAATATTATTCATTTATTCTAACAAGTTTTTTTTTTAATGTCAATATCATTCGTACAACGCAAAACAATTGCATCAGTCTTGCATGTTTTTAGTTTTCTACTGCAAAGGTAAAGACATCGTACAATAACCTCTGATTGATAATTCAGCAAGAGTAGTTTTTTAAAAAACAAAACTAACCACCTTCATTAAATATTCATCAACATAAAAAGGATGAAAATGTGAAAAAAAAAATATTTTTCAACACTTTCCTTTGGGCCAAAACTTTTTTTATCTGTAAAAAAAAACTATATATTAATTTCTTTATCTACTTGTAACGCTTCTTGTTAATCATGTAATTTTTGTTTCTTATAATTTTCCATTTTTTTTTACATTTCAAATTTTATATTCATATATCACGATTATTATTAAATGACCAATGTGAATGACCAACTTGTTTGTGTTGTTACTCAAGAGTTTTTTTTTGTTTTCAATTGAAAACTGTAACAAGTATTCAAGCTGTATTTTTTCAGTAGTATACTCTCTTCTCTCAGCTGACTGTTGAGATTGACATTCAAATTTTTTTTGATTGTTTTAGGTATTGTTTTTTTTTCAGAAAGCACACGCACCAAAATTTTTTGTTTTCTGAAACTAGAATGAATAGTTTTGTTTTAAAGTTTCCATAAAGGCAATGTTTAGTTTGGTTAATAATAATGATTTTAATTTTTGGTGGCCACCATCTGTGATGTTGGTGGCAATAATTATCTCATTCGGATTGTTGAATCGTGTGGCGGACACGTGCCAAGTTGACAACAAAATAATGCACCGATGTTTGCACACTTATCTTGAACGGGATTTCATTATTATTGAAGAGTTGCTCAAGCGTCCACCATTCGAAGAACATGGACATATTTTGATCGAAGAAAACGAATTGGATAACATGTGCCAACGAATGGATGATATGAAATCGTGTTATGAACAAATGTTTGCGGCTTGTCTTTCTTACGAACAATATGCACACATGAAAAGAGTTCTTCATTTATTAAGATCACTGTACGTCGAACTTTGTGGTCCATCATTTAATATTCGCTATCTGATAGAAGGGGGATATTGCATTGAATATGTTCGTCACGAAAGTTCATGTACAACATTGAAAAACATGACTGATTCCACCTTAGTTAATTCCCTTATCTCGTTGCCTTCTTCCAAACACCAATGGCCATTCACATTGATCACCATGTTGAGATTCGAAGTAGGAATCGACATTTGTCCTTATCTTCAAAATTTTAATCAATGTCTTTCGCCAATCATTGAAAAACGATGTCGGAAACCATCGAACCAGTTATGGAATTCTTCAATGATTAAAATCATTGATCATTGGTGTAACAATGAAAGTGGTGCTCTAAATAGAGAAAATTTATTTCATTACTATGGTTTAATAATTGCTTTGCTCTTAATCTCTCATTTTGTAAATATTTAATAAAAAGAAATATTAAAAATGACTAAAATTGATTATTATTTATATCAAATAAGTTTATTATATCATTTATGATACTCATAATTTTTGTTTTTATAAATTTATTGTGATTATTTTTTGAAAATTTTTTTTAAAATGAAAATTGGTAACAGCCTTAATGGAGGGATTTTTTCAGAACAGGATTTGTTTGGGTTATTTATTTATTTTGTATTTAAAAGTCATTTAAGATTTAATCACATTGATTGGAAATCTATTTTTTCTATTTAAAAATGACTTCTAAAGTTTTAAAATCTGGGAAAGTATTGAGAGAGCTGCGAATTCATTTGTGTCCGGTTAGCAAAAGTAGTCAAGGAGTTAGGTAATATATTATAAGTTTCAAAAGGATCTTATTTAATATTTTGGTTTTTCAGAGATTTCATTAATGAACATTATGTAAATATCAAAAAACAAATACCAACAACACCAATTTTAGTTCGAGAAGCTCGAGACATCGATGCTAAACTTTGGGCACGATATGGTCATACAAAAATTTTTTTTATCAAATTTAGTTTCAATAATTTTTTTTTTTTTGTAGAATTTGGAAGAGAACAATCTTTTGCATTGAATAACCAAAATTCGAAATCTATATTGGAACAAGTGGTTCAATTGATCGGAAAATGATTTGTAAAATTCAACTTACTTTTGTTTGAAAGTTTTATTGAAACAATAAACTTAGTTTAAAAATTCAACTTGAATGACTGAGAAATTTACAAAAAATTTCAAAAAAAAGATATAACATTTAATTTCCATGAAAATTGTGACTTAATTATATAAATGGAAATTTTCATCAATTATCATGAACAACAATGTGTAGAAAATTGTCCAAATAACTCAGGTGCTCACTCATCCATTGCAAGGGTATGTCCCGTGAAAGTTCAATACCATGAGTCACAAACTTATATTTTTTGATGGCTTCTGGTCCTAATGTTTGTTCGATCAAATGCTCAAATTCTGCTTGTTGTCCAGAATTTAAACTTGGCTTAATTAACCTTTGGATTAGTACTGGTAAGTCACCCTTTGAAGCCAGGTATAATCTGAATGGGATATGCAAAAAGTTTCTTTGGTTTTCGCTTGGAGTCATCAATTGACGATTAATAGACCAAAACTGATCAAACCGGTGATTTAAAACGGCATTCCACAAATGATTATGATCTCGTTTTTGCATAGTTGATACTAAAGGTTGGCGACGTTTCAAGGCATCAGCTTCTTTAAGGCTAGATAGAAAAGAAGATTCCATCAAAGCACGTGTGCTACATCGAACCAGAACATTTTCTGGATATCTCTGAAAAATAAAAATTAAGCTTTTACAAATTGAAAATAAATAAAAATCTACATCGAAATTGACTTGAATATTCCAAGGTAATTCAATATCAGAAGCGTAAAGATCGTATAATACTCCTATAGGATAATTGCTAATAAATAAACAAAGATTACAACACAAATAATTAAATAAAAATGAATTTTTTTACAATTTAAGAGGAACGCCCAAATCAGGAAACTCTAGCCACAGGTTTGAAGTAGATTTATTAGTCGTATCGATGAATTGAGAAAAATATAAAGTTATTTTGTCGATAATCAACGAAAAGTATGAAAGACGAGGTACCATTGACTTCAAAAAGACAAGAAAAATAGAAAATTTTGTAATAATTTTTTTACTCACGTAATAAGGTTCAGGATCTTTGATCGAATAGAGATCATTGGGAGCTAAGTGAAAAGCTATTGGTAAATGAGAGTCCCAAATTTTACGTAAAACATCACTATCCTCAGCCATTTTCTTTAATCTTGACCCAAAAGAATATTATGCTGAGTTTTAATTAAAATCGAAGAAAAAATTACTTTTTGAAACCAAACCATTACATGCTTTAAATCTGTTTTCCAAAAAAATGCTATATTTTATTATTAAACTCACTTAAACAATACTACATTGTGATAATGTTTGATGATCAACAAATTTCAATAAAAATAACCTATTCCTACTAAAACAGCTGATTTTATTTAAAATAGCCGGATAATGAATTTGAGCTTTCTATCGCATTTTCTGTCCCAAAATGTAACATTTTTTTCAAAATTGAAAAACTGATTACATTTCACGCATATAATCTTGATTTTTGACATTTGATCATCATCATCATTTTATCAAACTAAAAACAATTCAAGTTTTTTGAAAATTTGAGTTGGAGTTTCAAGTCTTCTTTTGGACCAATGAAAATATGGTTCACAAGTGACTTGCACTCTATTATTTCTGAATTATTTTTCCAAATATAAATTTGCAAAAAGCTTACGACACCGAGTGTTCCCAGGTGGTCACCCTCCCAAGTACTAACTCGGCTCGACGCTGCTTAACTTCGGTGATCGGACGAGAACCGGTGTGCTCAACGTGATATGGTCGTAAGCTGATAACTCTTAAGATAATTTATTGTTATATTCCTCAAATTTTTAAAGTGTAAAAATTTTTCTGAATTTTAGTGTAACAATATATTGTTACACTATAGTGTCAAATTCAGCTTTGAGAATTAGAATTTGATTAGAAAATTAGATTTATTCAAACAAAAAAAACAAACCGTTTATTACAATTGTTTTGGCACTTGGTTTGGTTCTCTTGATATTATTTGATACAAAATAAATTGATTAGAAAAAACATGGATAAAAGTTATAAAAAAATGTAATTAAGAAGCAATCAATTTATGACTATCAATGACTAAACAAATTCTTCACCAGAATCTCTGATTCGAGAATTACGACTATGACATTGAAATAAATAATCCAAACATGGCTGATAATTGAGGATATCGTATTTGAATTCAAAATTTGTACTTTGTGATAGACGAACAAAATTCCTTATACAACAACGATACTTTGATATGTTCAAAGAAATTTTGAAGTTATGACGGAATAGCAACTCGGTGATCGATTCACTTTCACATTGTTCAATCATACTGTTCCTTGGACTTTTTTGCTTTTTAGAATTTTTCGCTAAATGAGAAAGAGTGTTGAAAAAATCTTCTTGGCAAAATGTTTCACAAAAATCGATGATAGAATCGTTGAGAGCCGAATAAGCTGTCAACAATTGATGATCATTGTTGAAAAAAACGATTTTTTCAATTGAAACAAGAAACTTTTCATGTGCACGTATGAACTTTTCAATGCTTTTGGGACGCCGTTTAAATTCAAGACCAAACGTCGTGACCCAAAGAGAATTGATACGGTTCCCGAGATGTTGATACATCCTCGACAGCAAACCATACATATGGAAAAAAACAAAATGTAATGTTTTTAACATTTGGACAATCTTTTTTGTGATTCTTCCAGGCAGAACAACAATATTATTTTTTACAAATTTTGTTAATGACGATGATTTTGAAAACCAATTTTTGAAAACCACATTAAAATACATCACTTGATTGTGGGCTTTTCGGATGGAGAATAAAACCCGTTTATTGTCCAACAACTGTCGAAAAATTCGTTCATAACGTGAAGATTTGTTATCAAACATGATTCTATAAATTTTCTTGGTGAATGTGTATCGTACGACAAAACAATCCCATCCAACATGGTGTTTAAGGATGTTTTTGTTGAAAGTGAAAATTAAATTTTCGTTTGAAAGCTCGAAATTATTATATAATAATGAATCAATTTTGTAAACTTGATGCAAATCAATGAGCTTGGCATTCACCATGAACATGTTGAATATACGATGCAAATTTGTACAATTACCATCAATCAAATTGATGACTTCCGATGCTGGCTTACGGAGTAACGGAAGTAAATAGTCGATTAGACTTTCGTAAAAATCCCCTCGCTGCATTAATTGATGAGCCAATATCACTTCGAATTCTTTTCTGACTTCATTCATATTCAACATCTTGAACGTTTCTTCATTGATAACATCATAATATGAATCGAGTAACAAGTTGAAATCATCAAGAATATTGTGTTCGAAAAAAAATCCTCTGTCTTCGTTTAAATATTCGGCGTCGATTTCGTTTTTGTATAAAAATTTTTTGATCATTTCGTAATTGATTTGAATAGGGGAATTTTGAAAAATTTCATTCATCATTTTTTGATCATATTCATCTTTAATCATGAAACGCAACAATCGAACCGAATTTCCTATGAAATAGATTTTCTTCAATTGTAAACGATTCATAAAAGAAGGTATCACACGAGGGTTGAGCTCAAAAGATTTCCATTCGAACAGAGTTATGTCATTAGCTTTTGATTCCGATGTTTTAGCAACAAGAACGCTAGCTTCAGAATTTTCGAAAGATTTTATCCGAATGAAAAAATCTTGGTCAATATCAGGACTGATCTCGCCATACAACAACCAATCAAACATATTAAAAACAAATGGCTTGAGCGAATGATGCAAAATCGCTCGAGCCATAGAGGTGATTGTTGGATCGCCATTCCGAGAGAAATCGTAAACGTCGTTGAGCAAATTCACACCTTTACAATCAATGCAAGTTTTTAAAATGTCAACCAAAAACAAAAACTTGTTGAGCCACTGAGAAGACCAAAGCAAGATACGCCTCAATGCAAACGAATAGTGCATGCGTGATGATCGAAACTTGGATTCGATCATCAATAAATGATAATGATATTCTTTGATTTCGTTATAGATTGATTGTACAAAATATTGTCGAATATTGCCCAATGTTTTTGTTTCGACATTATCATTAAACATTGGATATGTGAACAAGGTATCTGGTTTCGAAAAATTGTAATAATTTAAGTAGTTGATAATTTTGAGTAAAATTTTTCCCAAACCCCCAATACGAATAATCATTTGACAACAATCATCATCAAGATTAATATTATTTCGAAACTTTAACAGAATAAGCAAATCATTGGTATTCTTTTTGACTGTTTCAACGTTCAGTCCATTAAGCATTGAAAGTACTTCTCGTATGATGTTAAAATTGTGATCATCCCCCTTTGATAGACTGACAATTTGATCATTGGCTTCAATTGTCTGAGGTATATTGGCGAATATTTCATCAAAACTGAACATTGTTGATTTGTTCATATTTAAAGTAAGTTTGACTATAATTTCAATTTTTAGTAAGAACTAATTTGGCACATTTTTGAAAAAAACTTCCTTTCTTTTTGGTTTAAGTAATCAATGTCATGAGTAAAACAAAAATAATTTTCGACCGCTAAGTGATGATACAATTTTAAAATTAAATTAAAATAAATTTAAACATACGCAGTTCAGTCGGATGAATCTTTTTTTTGTATGAAATTCAACGAAAAAAGCGGTAATACAATGAAAAAAAACTATGATAACCATAAAAATGAAGATGGATGACTAGGCGCCTTATTGAATGTCGACGATGTCGACTTGATATTTAGACTAGACATGTTGATCACCAAGATAATTGTGAAGTAAATGGATGTGTCGTCGAATCTTTTGAGACTTATAAACGACAACCATCCCACCATCCATCCACCCACCCATTTTACTAAAAAAAAATTTTTTAAATCATTGAGCGAAATAAAGAGAGTTGACATTTGACACTTTTTGGTTTCTTTAAGAAAAAAAACTCATCAAATCTTTATGTAAACGCTATTTAACTACTACTGTAAAGTTTTCAGTTTACATTTGCCAACTTAAGGGGGAGAGGATTGAAATAACAATAACAACAAAAATCTGGCGTATTTTTTTTCTTCATTTTGAGTTTTTCAGAAATGACAAAAATAGGCGAAAAAAATACTATTCACAATTGCATACATAGTTTGATGCCATATGAGATAGATTGTTTTGAACAACCAGGATTTTTCTTCACCATCATTATTTACTTGGCTGTGTAGGATCTTGGCTTGCTTGATAAAACAAATCCCAAAAAAAACGAGTAGCAAAGAACAACACAGAGTGGCGCCAAATCTCAGCATATCATAGTGTTCGAATTGAGCATGCGCGACAATAATCACTCACACAGGCTAATACGCATACATCTACCAATAGCTACGCCACACAAGCACATTTTGATTTTTCATACGATGATGAGCCTGGAAAATTTTTTTTTTTTTTTGCGAAGAATCAATTAATCCCGAAAAAAAAGTACTTTGAACTACGATTTTCCGAATGCACTGGCCAAACACTAAGAGTCCATAAACGAACAAAAATTTCTTAGGAATTTGCTTTTTCTAATTGAAAATAGCTGCCGATTCATTAGATGGAAACGAGTACCAAACAAAAACAATTCAAACAAGTGTCCCGATTTTGTTGTTGTTGCTGTTGTCGTATCATTGATCAGAAGGATTTTCTTGAAGTCTATTCCTTTTGAACATTTGCCTTATCTTCAAAGAAAAACGGTCAATAGTAGAAAAACAGGAGATTTAGTTCGACAGTAAAATAAATATCAATGTCTCAATTTTTTCTTTCTTAAAAATTTAATACTTGATTTCACTTAAAATGAGTATTTTCTCTAACTCATCTGTCAAATCAAAGGATGGTCACGTGAATCACATGTGATTTTTTTTACAGTTGTTGTTACAAAATCATATGTTTCAATCTGAGGTAGATTTTTTTTGTTCTGGAAATTTTTTTTGGTTTTTTTTTACTCTCTTCAAATTTTCAGTAATTCTATCGATTTTTTTTTTTTTTTTGATCAAAATTAAATTAATTATTAATTTAAATTAATTTAATTGAAATTTTAAAAAAACTGAAAAATTGATTGAATCATTTTATAGCTCTTATTTACTTATTTTTTTTTTTTTTTTTTTTTTTGTAAAAAAAAATTACAAATTTATTCATCGAATTACAAATTTGTATTCAAATCAATTATTGCTGGACAATCTTATCCTTTTTATTAGACTAATTTTTTATTTTTATTGAAAAACCTAAAAACCTTTCTCGAGTCTTGGGTATGATGTTTCACGATGCCCAATAATAAATTTACCTTTAATTTTTTTTTTTTGTAAAAAAAATTACAAATTTATTCATCGAATTACAAATTTGTATTCAAGTCAAATTATCACTGGACAACCTTATCCTTTCTACTAGACTAATTTTTTTTATTTTCATTGAAAAACCTAAAAACCTTTCTCGAGTCTGAGGTATGATGTTTCACGATGCCCAATAATAAAATTACCAAAATCTCTTTAAAATTACAGTTTACAAAAAAAATTAATTTCAGTTTTCACCATTTTTTTCGGCTTCTCAAACAAACAACCCAATGGAATAAAAACGAAAAAAAAAAAAACAGCTCAATGGTTTGCTTCTGCTTGTTTGGTTGGTTTGGTTTGTTTGATGTTTAGAGCATGCGCTAAAATATTTTCTGCTTGTTGTGCTGCTATCTTTCGTTGTGTTCTTTTGTTAAAATAGTCATCCTCCCACTTTGCTCATAGTGCTGAGTGTCTGTGTGTAGTTTTTTTTTTTCCTAACGAGTGCTCGTTCAATTTCAATATCGTTGTTTTTTTTCTTCATAATTTTGTTCATAAAACTAAAATTATTTTTTTTTGTTCTCGTCTATTCATACAAAATACATTGAAACAGAGAGAAAAAACATGATTTGATGAATTGATGTTTGGTTGGTTTTGATTCATTATTTGTTTCAAGAAAAATAGATTCTCTACATCAGCGAATATTTCAATTTGAGCCACATTCATTCACATATTAAAAAAAATTATAATCATGATCTCGAAACAACAAAAGACATCATAATTTTTTTTCTTCTTCATTATCATCTTAAAAATGAATAAAAAACGAGCTTTATTCGACAAATTGATTTAAAGTATTTCATCATATTTGAAAAACCAATTGAATTGGAGTTTTGTGCTTTCGTTTACTTCGATTCTACTTTGTATAGTTTGTTTTTTTCGAATTTTTTTTGCTTTTGGTGTTTATTTTTTCTAAATAATTAGACACAACACACAGCAACAATAAACTTGTTTCAAACCACCGTGCGTTTCTGTTTCAATCGTTTTATTCATCTGAATTTGTAAATAGTTTTCATCAAAAAAAAAAAAAAAAAAAAAATGTCAGAAGAAATTTTACGGCATGAGATTTTTTTTCTCAATCTACAAATTTTTGGAGAATGGTCCACTGTCGGAGTTGGCACAAAATTTACGTCGTGAGCTTGAGGCCAAGAATCTATTGCCTCCCGATTATGATTGGGCTACCGGTAATCAACGACCCAATAGTTTGAAACGATTAGAGCAAACAAATCCTCACATCACTGCCAATTATTTATTTGAAATATTTCGTCAAGTTCAGAGAGCTGTCAATCATATTGATCCGCCACCAATTCGAACAGTTCCATCATTTCTAACGTCTGGACGTTTTTCTTTGATTCGCTCGATACCAAGTTCATCCTCAACAAATTTGTTGTCTTCTACTTCATTACCGAATCTCGAATTACCATTCGCGAGTCATACATCGATATCATGTTTATCTAACCATAAAAACCATGCTCCACTTTTGTATTCATCGCGATTTTCTTCTCAGAATCACCCTGGAAACGTTGCTTCCACGATATTTGCTCGGCAATTGAGTGGTCCGAAGCCAATCTCTCATATGTGGTCTTCTAAGTTTTACGAGCAATTCAATAAATATCGTCGCGTTCTTGGACATTTATCTGCTGTGTTTTGTGTTCTTTTTGATCGAACTGGACGATTTATTATAACAGGATCGGATGATAAATTGCTGAAAATTTGGAGTGCCGAAAATGGACGTTTATTAGCATCATTACGTGGACATGAAAAAGAAATAACCGACATCTCGATAAGCATGGAAAATGATATTCTCGCTTCGGGTAGCAATGATAAAACTATCCGTTTATGGAATCTTCAAAACACAGCTTTGATCACAACTTTGAAAGCTCATGATGGTGCTGTATCGGCAGTAAAGTTTTGTCCTTTGATGACTACCAACAAAAGATATTTGATTTCGACATCACAAGATGGCTCTTTATGCTTTTTTCAATATGATTATCAACTAAAAGAATTTAAAAATGAACCCATCAAGTTTGTTGAACGAAAACGTCGCGATGCACAAATTTTATCATGTTCTTTTTCGGCTGGAGGCGCATTTTTTGCCGTCGGAACTGCCGATGCAATGCTTTACGTTTATCATCTTTCTGGCCCTCTTGGACCAACAAAAATCTTGGAAATTGAACAGCATACCGATCACGTTGACTCGTTGCAGTTTAGCAATCTTTCTTTATTAAAATTCATTTCTGGGGGTAAAGATGGTCGAGCTCATATTTGGAATTATAAAAACCAAACATGGCATTACACAAAAATCAATGTAACTGAACGATTACGCGATGCTACAGAACCCAATAATGTAGCCATTAATGAAAATGGTCAAAGAAATCAAGAGAAGAAAATAAAAGTCAATATGATGGCTTGGACAATCGATGATCGCTATGTGATAACATCTCTCACGGATAACTCATTGAAAGTTTGGCTAGCACATAATGGTAAACTCAAACATGTGATGTACGGTCATGAATCTGATGTGTTTATCATCGAACCACATCCAACCGATGGTCGAATCGTTCTGACAGCAGGTCACGAAGGAGCGATCATGATTTGGGATATTGTTGTCGGTACAAATATCAGAACTATTGTGAATGAGTTTGAATCTGGAAGTCAACAGCAGAGTCAATATGGCCCCCGTGGCTCATTATTCGATGCTAAATGGAATGCCGATGGCACTATGATTGCTGCTACTGATGCTTTCGGGCATGTGCTTTATTATGGAATATTTAGTAATAATCCGTTTGGAATTCTTCCTGATAATGGTATATTTTTTCATACCGATTATCGGGCCATCATACGCGATGTCAATGGCTTTGTAATCGATGAACAAGAACAAAGACCTCCACATTTGATGCCACCACCATTTTTGGTCGATGTTGATGGCAATCCATATCCACCTCAAATGCAGCGTTTGGTTCCTGGTCGGGAGCATTGCAATGACTCTCAACTGATACCGTATGTCGATAATTTGCCACATCGACTACCAAACATGATTGATAACATGATTCAACAATTGGAACGTCAACGAGATCTAAACAATAACGATCAAAATAGAATTGCAGAGCAAGAAAATCAAAGAGCTGGTCAACAACAACGAAATCAATCAGATGCTGAAGGTGTTCGAAATCCGGCCAACTTTGTTTCGAGTGGTGGAGATGCAGTTGTAGGAGTTTATATGAGATCGCCATTAATTCCAGCATTATCATCTCAACAACTATTTAATATTCAAAAACGACAAAATGCTCTAACTATTATAGAAGAAGATTATTATAATTTAGAGCGTAAAAAGAGACCACCAGCTGATCAAGATCAGAATAGCTCTAATAATTCAACGCAAACGGGTCATAGCCAAAAAATGCCTTTCACTAGACGACAACAGCGAATCAATCAACAAAGACGTGGAGTTCGAATAAGAGCCTCACACACTGAGTTGTTGCATGAAGATGTCGAAAACCTGGACATTGACGATGATAATGATAAAGATTTCACGGGAACTTCGGAAGATTCAAGTGACGAAGATGAGGAAACCGATGATTCTGATTGGAATATCAACACCAACGATAACGTTGTCTCAACGAGTTCGAGTAGAAAACGAAAGAGAGCAGCAAGTAGTGATGATGGTGTTAACGAAGAAGAAGAAGAAGGTGAGGCATCTCATCGAAACTCTCGTCTTGATGTAGATCTAGACCACGACGAAGAAGATGAAGAACCTATCGAGAGTGGAAATGAACCTTCTTCTTCTCGTCCTCGTCGAACTAAAATTGAAGATCGAGAAAAACGACGTGAACGCCGAAAACGGTTTGAGGCTATGAAAGTTCGTCGCTACGAAAAACAATTGCGACAAGTGAATCCAGCTTCTGATGAGCGCTTTAAACTTCCTGATTGGTTCACTGATCATTATCCAAAACGTACGCCTTACTTTCCGCAAATCGGTGACACTGTTGTCTACTTCCGCCAAGGTCATAAAAACTATATCGATGCAATTCGTGATAGTAAAATTTACAACATTCTTCCAACAATTAAACCTTTCAAGCTACGTGGTAGTGAAGCAGATGAAATTTTCGCCAAGATTGTTGGTTTGCAATACCAAGTTAAACCACCGCGTCTAGTCATTCTGAAGCTTATGGTCATTGATCCAGCGAACGACGAAAATCCAGAAACTAACATAAGCTTTTCGGTTAGATATCATGATGTACCAAACGTTTGTGATTTCATTATTCTTAAACAACTTTATGATGCATCGATTGCTCGAATGTGGAATGTGAACGATTTGTTTAGATCTGTGATAGATGATAAATGGTGGTATGGTAGAGTCGATCACATTAGCTACACCCAACTCAATTCATTTTTTCAATCAATCGAAGTGGTTTGGGATAGTGGAGAACGTGAGTTGTTGAGTCCTTGGGATTTAGAACCAATTGAACCTGGTGAGGAGTTGCCAAGAAACCGTCAAGAAGGTGTTGTGATCAGTGATGAAGAGCGACATTCGTTCAGTATGATTGATGAACAAGAGTGGCCAGCCGAAATTCGTGAAGTCGATCGTCAACGTTTGATCAATGGTGTTCTTCGTATCATGGAATTCCGTCAAGCTGAAGAATTTTCTGCACCTGTCGATCTGACCGTTCATCCTATCTACGCAATGACTGTTCCTTATCCAATGGATTTTTCTACCATTTTGGCTAGAATTCAAAGCAATTTTTATCGTCGAATCGAAGCTTTGAAACACGACGTCAAGTTTATCGAATCAAATGCCGAATTGTACAATGAGCCCGATAGTGATATTGTCAAAAAAGCTAAAATCATTACCAATACTTATATACGTTTCATCGAGGACCGTGATTGTGAAGATCCGCAACCAATTTACAATGAAGTGCTTAATCAAGTTACTCAGCAACAAACATCGATTTCAGAGAACAGCACTAATGCTATTACAGTGAGCAATTATTTAATGGACCGTCCTCGACGATCGACTCGAAGAATTCGCTTTCAAGATTCGGATAGTGACAATGAAGATAGACATCATGTCTCGACTTCATCTCCAGATCTTGGAGATCAAAAACGAAATCAAGAAGTTCCTCTTAAACATTGGAAACAGAGTTGTCGTGAATTGATAGATTATTTGTTTCATTTGAATGATTCTGAACCATTTCGTACTCCAGTTGATCCTCTTGATTATCCCACTTACAATCATGTGATAGATACTCCTATGGATTTAAGTACAGTCAAAGAGCAATTGTTGGCAGATATTTATGAAACTCCAAGCGAGTTTATCAAAGATATGAGATTGATTTTCTTCAATTCCAAGTCGTTCAACACCAACAAAAAATCTAGAATCTATTCAATGACCGTTCGTTTATCAGAGCTTTTTGAAGAAAAAATGCGCCAAGTATTGTCTCAATGGAAATCGGCCAGTAAAAGATTGCGTCGACTGGAACGCGTTGGCCTTAATCATCAACGTGGAACTCGTCGTTTGAGATCGGTTTCGCCCAACTCATCAGACAATCGTTCACAGAGATCAGTGTTGTCTAAAATGAGAAAATATTCTAAGAAACGAAGAAAAACTTCAGTCGATGAAAGTCAAGCTAATCAACCATCAACGTCAAGCTTTTCATCATCAATAAATAATTCTCAACGATTGTCTAATGGATCGTCATCATTTTCTGATTCTATGGGAAAATATGGTCTTCGATATCGATCCAGCCGATTGAAAAAATATGAGAATAGTGATAACGAGAATATGGATACTGACCATGAAGATGATGGTCAGTTATCAGCAAGTTCGACTAATCATTATCAAACATTGAAGGCCAGTCAATCCAAAGCTTATAAACTTCGAAACAGACAGTATTCAAAACGTAGAAATTTTAAATCATCTACCGACGAAGAAAAAGATGAAAATGAATCCACAGAAAAAGAAGAGGAGGAAGAAGAATTGGAAAATGAATCAGAGGGAAGTGAGGAGACAGAGGTTGATAAAAACGATGAAGATCTCAACGAAGATGAAGAAGTTGATGATGAAGAAGAAGAAGTTGATGAAGAAGAGGAAGAAATCGATGAAGAAGGGCAGCAAAGTAATGAAGATGATTCTGACGCTACTCAAGTCGGCGAAGACGAAGAAGATGATAAAGAAAACTCTTCAAGAAGACCGATCCGTGCAGTCAAAAAACGAATACGATATCGTGATAGTGATAGTGATAATGCAGATATAGCCATCCGTGAACGAAATGTCAACGTAAAAATATCGCGACAATCTTCTTATTTGGCTGTTAATGAATCATCTCGTGAATCACATTCCACTACGAGGTCTTCGGATGTCGATGGTGCCGATTCATCAAGACCATTGCGTCGATCACAGAGAAAAGTTCGACCTAAACGAAATTATAGCTCGGATGATTCAGAAACTGAGCATCATCATCATCGCCATGAGAATAATTCAAGTGATCTTTATTCGTCAGTCAAAACGAGACACAGAAGTGTCGTCACTAACTTGCAGCGCAGTGAATTGACTCGAACATCAATGCGATCTGTTCAACGAATTAACTACAATGAAGATAACATCGATCAAGAAGAGGTTTTTTCTTCATACACTTCTTCATCGACTACACGCCGTAGTGATAATAGCAATGGATTTTCTATTCATCAATCAACGAATTCGAATTCGACCGCTAATCATCAACGTAGTCGAGTGACTTTGCTTGGCCGATGAAATTTTAACTCAATTGATGAATTACCTCATCCTATTTCTTTTTTTTCCAACTCCTCAATCAATTTCATTCAATCTCTCTCTCTCGACAATTAAACTATTTTGATTCAAATTCATTTCTTTCAAGTTCAGTTTTTTTTTTTTTGATAATCATGATGGTTTTAGTTGAAAAAATTTGGGTTCTCAATTTTATTTCAGTTATTGCAACAGGAAAAAAAATGTCTCATAATAATGTGTAATTTTTACTTAATTCCAATAAATAAAAAACAAAAATATTGTTAATATAGAAATGGTTTTTTAAAGTGATCCAATTCATGGAACATAATTCCATCAAAAAAGTTGTCAAAAATCTTCGAAATGGATTATTATTTGAATGAGAGATGTCGCTACACGCTAGGTTTGATCGTGTTTTTCTCGTGCATTTGTTTTAATTCATTTTTGTTTGTTTCAACAGCCAATTTGAAATGCAATGGCTCTTTGGGGTAGCCAACTAGAAGAATCGGATGCCGTCAAAACAAAAAAATGTCACGATTATTTGTTCAATGTTTTGATGGAGAATGCGAATCTAAAAAATTTAGACCCGTTTCAGGAGAATTTTCCTGTCGAGTCTCATAAAATTAATCGGTATATGTTGGCGAAAAAAGATTTACCTGAATCGTCAATCGACTCGCAAAAATCATCACTTAAAAAATCTCCGTTTGAAAAAACTGTGGAATTGATTGTAAAGCAGAAAAGCTGTCAAATAAACGAAACAGAACAAATCAATCATGAATCTGAAACATCGAATACATTGGCGCAATCAATGCGTGAAGTTGTTATTCTCATTTTGACGCATGTTGGTTTTGATCGAGCCACTGAAAAATCATTAGATATGTTAGTTGATATACTGGAATACAATTTGAAAAATTTTTGCCAACAATTACATCATTTCATTGATTCTTCAATAGATGATCGTCAATCAACTGACAACGATTTTTGTGACATGATGGATAAAGTTTTGCATCATATGAACGTACCCAATCTTGAAGTTTTAAGGCGTTTCAATCAAGAAATTGATGCCTATTATGAGAAAATGGTTAAAAAACAATCTTCTTCTAATGCTGACTGTTGGGAATAAAATTCTCAAGTTTTTAGGATTTAAAATTAAATTTGTAAATTTATTATTCTAATTTGACATTAAATAGTTTGCTGGAGTTGAAATAGCCAGTTAATAGTAAACGCTTTGTCATCGGCTATTTTTTTTTGCTAATTCAATACATTCAAACTCTTCATCCATATATTTTGTCGTTTACATTTATAAAATTTTAAATAAACAAAAAAATTGAATTTTTGTTCCATAGTTTTGTTTTTTAGAAGTTCAATTATCAGATAAATCAAGATGCATCAAAAATTGCATCTAACTTCGGCATCTGGAATCATTTCGCTTCTTGATGATAACTTATCAGAAATAAAAATATTCGCTTTAGACAAATTGAATTCAGTGGTCGACGAGTTTTGGGCCGAAATTTCTGATGTTATAGGAAAAATAGAAGTTCTCTATGAAGACGAGACATTTTCAAATCGCAAACTTGCTGCTTTAGTCGCTTCTAAAGTATATTATCATTTAGGATCCTTTGAAGATTCTCTTACTTACGCACTTGGTGCAAACGAATTGTTTGATGTTAATGTTTCTAATGAATACGTTGATACAATCATCTCAAAATCGATTGATCACTATACGAAATTACGTGTCGCAAAATATGCTGGACAAAATGTCTCAATTGACTCTCGTTTAGAAAATATTGTAAACCGTATGTTTCAACGATGTTTGGCTCATCAACAGTATAAACAAGCGATCGGAATTGCATTAGAAACTCGTCGTATGGATATTTTTCAACAAACTATTCTGCGTTCAAGTGACTTGACTCAAATGCTAGCCTACGCTTTTAAAATAACCATGTCATTAATTGATAATTTGCACTATAGAAATGAAGTGCTCAAAATTCTAGTAGATCTCTACAAAAACTTACAAGTTCCAGATTTCATTTCTATGACGCAATGCTTTATATTTCTGGACGATGATAAATCGCTAGCTGAGGTTATTTATTTCTATTGATTTTCTTAAAATTTCTAAATTTTTTGTCTCAATTTTTAGCTTTTGGATAGACTTACTCGATCCGATGATTTGGTTTTAATGGCCTATCAAATTGCATTTGACTTGTATGAAAGTGCTACGCAACAGTTCTTGTTCCGTATTTTGGAATCACTACGTTTGATTGCTCCAATCTCTAGTTTTTCAAAAGATTCTCCAGAAAAAGAAGAAAACAAAGAAGAGAAGCCTTCTGAAGAAAAAATGGAAACTGATTCTGAGTCCACAAGTACACCAAAAATTGAGTTGAAAAGAGAGGACCTCAATGAAGAAGATAAAAAACGACAAGATCGAATTGAAAAGTTGGCGAAAATTTTGAGCGGAGACATTTCGATTGAATTAGATTTACAATTTTTAATTCGAAATAATCATGCCGATTTGTTGATATTGAAAAATACTAAGGACGCAGTGCGTAACTCGATCTGCCATAATGCCACTGTAATAGCCAACGGCTTTATGCATTGTGGAACAACGAGTGATCAATTTCTTCGTGACAATCTAGATTGGCTCGCTCGAGCTGTTAATTGGGCCAAATTTTCTGCTACTGCAAGTTTGGGTGTTATACACAAACGACACGAAAAAGAAGCTTTGCACTTAATGTCCTCATATTTGCCTAAAGACAACGGTCCCGGAAGTGGATACACTGAGGGTGGCGGATTGTACGCCCTTGGATTAATTCATGCTAACCATGGTGGGCCTATAATCGATTATCTGTTGAATCAACTAAAAGGTGCTACTAACGAAGCTGTGAAACATGGTGGATGCTTGGGTCTTGGTTTGGCAGCGATGGGGACTCATCGAAATGATGCATACGAACAAGTAAAGTTTTTTTGAGCTCTTTCAATTTTTTACTAATAAAAAATTTATTTAGCTCAAATATTTTCTTTATCAAGATGATGCTGTGACAGGAGAAGCCGCCGGAATTGCCATGGGTCTTGTTATGCTGGGATCTAAATCTCAAGTCGCTATTCAAAATATGGTTTCTTACGCTCAAGAAACACAACATGAGAAAATTCTCCGAGGATTGTCTATTGGTATTGGGTTGATCATGTTTAAATTGTTAGAAGAAGCCGACCCGCTTATCGAAACTCTCTGTCAAGACAAAGATCCGCTTTTGCGACGATCGGGTATGCACACTATTGCCATGGCTTATTGTGGTACCGGAAACAATAAAGCAATTCGTAAACTGTTACATGTTGCCGTTTCGGATGTCAACGATGATGTTCGAAGAGCTGCAGTTGAAGCACTTGGCTTCATTCTTTTCCGAACCCCTGAACAATGTCCGAGTGTCGTTTCACTACTTTCTGAAAGTTACAATCCACATGTACGATACGGTGCAGCAATGGCGTTAGGAATCAGTTGTGCGGGTTCTGGAAATAAAGAAGCCTTGTCACTTCTAGAACCAATGACGAACGATCCTGTCAACTTTGTTCGTCAAGGGGCCTTGGTGGCTACTGCTCTGATTTTGATTCAACAAACAGAAGCACTTTGTCCTAAGGTTAAAGATATTCGTGCCCTTTATTCGAAAGTGATTTCTGACAAGCACGACGATGTAATGGCTAAATTTGGGGCAATTTTGGCTCAGGGTATTATTGATGCTGGTGGGCGAAATGTTACTGTTACTTTACAATCTCGAACCGGTCATACCAATTTGCCAGCTGTAGTTGGAATGCTGGTGTTCACTCAGTTTTGGTATTGGTTTCCGTTGGCTCATTTCATTTCGCTAGCTTTCACTCCGACCGCTGTGATTGGTTTGAATTCTGATTTGAAAATGCCAAAAATTCAATATAAATCAAATGCTAAACCATCAATGTATGGCTATCCTCCACCAACTGAAGAGAAAAAAGAAAAAGAACGCGAAAAAGTCCTCACAGCTGTTTTATCAATCACCGCTAAAGCTAAGAAAAAGAAGCTGAAAAAAGAAAGAAGAAAAAATGGATGTTGATGAAGCTTCGGCCGAAAAAAAAGATGATGAAAAGAAAGAAAAAACTGAGGGTAAATTATCTTATTTTTTTTTTATATAAAAAACTTGAAGAATTATTTTTCAATTTTTAGAAAAACCAAAATTAGAAGCTGAACCTACTTTCGAGTTGTTGTCGAATCCGGCTCGTGTGATACCACAACAATTGAAAGTCTTGCAAATTGTCGATCAAGTTCGATACGAGCCTGTTAAAGATATCTCGATTGGTGGCATCATTGTTTTGAAAGATTCCAAACAAACCGAGCCAGAAGAGCTGGTTGAACCAGTTCAAGCTGGCGGACCGAAAGGTGAAGAAGAAAAGGAACCCGATCCACCAGAACCATTCGAGTACATCGAATAATTATTTTATTGATTTTTTTTCAAATTGAATAAAAATTATTAAAATTTATGTAAAAAAAATTCTTCTTTTCTATTCAAATAAATGAGTTTTTAATTTTAATTTTTTTTTTATTTTTACAATTAAATTAAATTTGATATATTTTTAATCAAATCTTTGCAAACTTCTTGTGTTAGTCTGAAACTTGAGAGTGACATAGAACAAAAAAAACCTCAAAAAACAAAAAAATATTTTTTTTTATCTGGTACAAAAAAAAATTTTCGCCGTGACCCAAGCTTTATTATTGAGATTGCAATAAACAGAAAGATTGTTGATGTCTTTTACCCAATACCCCAAAAGTTTCCAAAATTAAGCTGTTGCGAGAAGAACTCATTAAATTTAAAAAAAAATTCTGAGTTGTTTCGGCATGTGTTTTGTCCGTTTGGAAAGTGAACGGGCGTCCAGAAGGCGTTTGATCATCAATTGATATTTCACCATTTCTAAAACGGATAAACTTGAGCTTGACGCATAGCATATTTTTGGAAGCAGCTATCAACATTTGAACATCTTCGAATGCTTTTTTCGAGAGCAGTAAGCAAAATTTTCCTTCCACGCGCTGCTTGTGGAACTTGTTCATAAAAACGGCGGTTGGTCAAAACAGCTTTTGCAAAAAAATTCACTGCGGATAAACGAAATCTTCCAAATCAACGCCGCTTGGCACTCTGACTAAAAAGTTGTGGTAGAAATGTTAACCAGCGGCTGAAATTTAAATATCACAAAAACTGTACTCGCAACAGCGTAATTTTGAAAACTTTCGGGTATCCTTATGTAAGAAATTTGAAATTACTCAATGAAATATTTACTGAACAATATGAGAAGTTATTAAACAACTTTCAAGCAGCGTTCAAATTAGCTTAACAACGTGAAATATTGAAAGAAATTAATATTAAGATTTCCATTCATCATGTAAAATCAAATTAGTTTTGCACGCTACTCTAAAAACTTTCGTGGTCGACGTCTTGGCCCTTCCTGGTATAAGCCAATTTGTACACAATTTTTTTTTTTTGATTTTAAAAACCGTGTTAATGCGAAAACGTGTAAATCGAGGAATAGGTGTATTTTAATTCAGACAATTCTTCTTACGCTATAGGTTATTAATGTTGTTGAAATAGTCACACTGTATTTTTTTAATGCTTTTTGAAAGTTTCATATATTTTCACTTAAATATCACAAAATGAATTTAGAAAACGGTTCTATTCAAAATCTGAATGAAAAATGTGATTCAAATATCAAGATTGTCGAAAGATTATTTGAAATTGATGATCATCGGATTAAGTTTCTATTTGTTCAACTGTACCAATCTTTTATGATCTGGATAGGAGATGCCTCGAATCCTTCTTTGGATAATATGTCTTTAGCTATTGGAGAACATTCAACTTCGATTTGGAACAAGCAACTCGATTCGGTGGAAAGTGAAATGGCAAGTAAACTGAGCAAAAGGTTCAATGAAAATCGGCCCGTTTATGTGTCTTACAGTTATATGCCCGCCATGACCAATCCTGAATTAAAGCTTCAAATCGATGCCAAAATTGTTGAGTTCACTAAATCGATGGTGGTTATTTCGAATTAGTTATTTTTAAATTTTATTTTAAAAACCTTCATCAATCTATCAAATTTCTATTCAATTATGTTGTTAAAACATGAAGCTTAATTAAATTTATAAATTTGTTTTCATCGATTACTCAATAAAAAGAGCCTCATCAAAACTGAAAAAGTTGTGTTCTTATTTTGAAAAAAATTTATCAAAACAGAGAAAGTCTGTTCCATCATCGAAGATTCAGAATATTTCATAAAGGTTTTCAAACTCAAAAAACACGACAATCCAAAAGAACAAACATAATAAATATTCACCTCCATTGTGGTATGTACTAAATTTGAAATCAAACTCAAACCAAATTATGATTTAATTGATTTTGAAATCTTTAGATTAAGTTCAATGCCAAATAAAGGGAGAAGAAATTCTAAATCTAAATCTTCTAGTAATAGAACGTTTTCGAAAACTCCGTTCAAAGAAAACAATACAACAATTGATCGACACTCCAGGATTCCTTCCAAAAAAAGCAATTCATATAGTTTGAATAAAAGTAGAAGGAGATCAGATTCAAATCGGGATTCGAATCTTCACCATTACAGTACTCCACAAACTAATGCAACAACAGGTTATTTTATGAAAAGCACTAGCACTAGTGATGCACAGCCAATTTCAAATTTACGTGGAGCCAAAAGTTGCAGCATGAAAGACATGCAAAAATTGGGCTTTTTTGTCGAATTGAAAAATTCCGTCCTTAGGGGAAATAGTTTTTTCATGGGACAAGCAAATGGCAAATCTGTTTATGTCAACCTTATCAATGTCATCACATCGAGTCCACGTTTTGCCATTAACTTGGAAAAATACAGTATTAGAATCATGAAATTCATTGGAGAAATTCCATTGAATAAGTCTTACCCAAAAATTCTAGAAATTTTTTATGTATTTGATTATTTTATTTATTGAAAAAAAATTCAACTTTTTTTTGTTAGGTCGATAAAAGCTACTTGATTTTCATGGATAAATTTGAGATGACAACTTTGTATGATATGGTGGTTTCAAAAGTAGACATATCAATGAAAAGAATTCGCCTTTGGATCAAACAAATAACTCAAGGCGTTTGTGTTTTGCAAAAATATGGAATAGCACATCGATCCTTGAAATTGAATAACTTGTTCGTTGCTAGAAACCAAATAAGAATTTTAGGCTGGGACAAGGCAGTTTTTTTTGTGGATGGTCAAAAAAACAAGGCTTTGTTGCAGCACAGAGAAAAACGAACTCGAAAAAATAATCATTTACCACCGGAAGCTTTTTTAGCGATGCACAATCCTTCAAAAACAGATGTTTGGTCGATCGGAATTGTTTTAATAGCTCTTGTAACAAATCGTTATCCTTTTCAAGTTTGTTGTAAAACTAATTTCGCTAAACAATGGCGGGAATTTGTGATAAAACATCGAATAAATCCAATAATTAGATCATTGAGTAATAAATTTTTGTTCCGGAACCCAAAACACGAATAAATCCTGGCCAAGTTTTAGATCACAAATTTTTTCAAGTTAAAACGCCACAGCTATTTAATTCAAGTTTTAGAGAAAGACCGCTAACAGAAAAAAGTTCCAAAAGCCGAAAAAAAACAATAATCAACAATAATAATGATGATGATTCTTACGTGTCTTATTCAAATTTTAATAAAAGTAAATCGAAATCACATTCAAAATCTAAGAGAAAAGACTTGTCCGGCAGATCAAAAAAACAAGTGGAAATTATTTTCACGATGTTTCGCAAGATGAACTTGATGCAGAAAAAGAAGATATGTATGAAGAAGAATGTCAAAAAATATTGGACAAAAAAAAATCAATAGATGAAAGCAGTTTGAAAAATCTTGATTCCGGCGAAGATATTCTAAAAGAACGACTTTCAAGAAGAATCCGATTTCAATGCTCCAGAAGAATCAGAGCTGGCGGCAATTCCCACTGAGACAGATGTTGACGAAGATGTCAGCCGAACTATGATCGAAGCCACTAATGCAATTGAAAAATCAAATGCTGAAAATGAAAATGATGAGGATAATATTGATGATTTCATTGATAATCTATTACAAAATCTTGATCCTTAAAACAAGCTAAAAAAATAGAAAAATCTTAATAAACCAAATAAATTCTATTTCGATTCCGAGATGGCGTTTAATGATTTTGAAATAATCATCTTGATAGATTCTATTCTCTATTATTTGACGAACACCACTTGTTCGCTCCTATATTTTACCCCAAAATCATCAACATAGTAATTTTTTTTCAAATATTAAACGTTGCGAATGGCTTCGGGAAATGGCAATGTCATGTTTTTCTATTCAATATTTTAATTAACGAATACTTGAAATGAGCGTTTCGATGAATATCTTTTTTTGTTGTTTCAACTTAACCTTGTGATTATTTGCATTTCCTTTGTTTTGTTTGTAGCAATTGTTATCCAGCTATAATAAATATTTATTTGAAAAAAAAACTTATGCCAATTGACAAAAAAAAACGAAGAAAAAAAAATTCTGGTCTGCCTTAAACATTTTGAAATGTTAGAGATTCCAAGAATTAATTGAAATTTCAAATAGAATAATTTTTGTGATTTTGTAAAAATTTTTTTCTGATATGTTTTTATCGTCTTTTTTATTATCAAATGGATTTCTGTCTAATCAAATTCAATTATTTATTTTTTCCTTGCTGTTTTGGAGAGCAGAATCATCGTACTCTGATCTCGCAATTGAAAAGAAATTCCAAAAATCACTTTATCTGCATTTTAATGATAAAACAAACTTTGATAAACACTCTTGGTTTTTAAATTTGGGTCATAACATTCTTGATTACTTGATAATACTTGTTCCAGTTTTCGGCTTAGTTATATTTGTAAAATACACAAATTTTTTGCCCGAATGCGGTATATATTTGTTCTTACTGAATTCAAATTCTAAACGTTTTTTCTTTATTAGTTAAGCAAAACAAATTCATCAGATTTGTGGTGTTTGGTGTGACCATAAATTACAATAACGAAGATGATGGCGAAACATTGTTACCTTTGGTTATTGCTGATATCAGTGAAAACGAAAAACTAAAAAAACTGAAAAAAAATTCTGATGCTCATCAATTTTTTTATTGTTTTTTGGGATTGCAAATTTCATTTTTAACTTGGGGCGCTCTTCAGGAAAAAGTTATGACTCAAAACTATGTGATGCAAACAAGTTTTATTGATTCGCATTCAGAAAAATTCTCAGAAAATTTGATCTCAATTGTTTCTACAGGTTAGATGAAATTGTAATTGTTTGTAAGCTAAATATTTTTTCTAGGCAATTTATCAAACCACAATTCAACTACTTTGGTCAAGTTTAGAAACGCTCAATTCTTAGTTTTTGTTAATCGAATTTTGGCTTTTATGTTTTCAATAACAGTTTTAATTTATCAAAATCGAAAATCTCCAAGTGGCAGTTTTTTCACATTGCTTTTATCAATATTTAAAATTCAACAACCACCGTTTTACATGTATTTACATTGTTCATTGTCAAATATTTTGAGTAGTTGGTGTCAATACGAAGCTCTCAAATACATAAGCTTTCCAGCACAGGCATGTTTCATTTTAAAAAAGATTCAAGGCAAATTTAAGTTTTCTTTCAATAGGTTCTTTCAAAAGGCTGCAAAATAATTCCAACAATGATGATGAATCAACTGATTTTTGGAAAAGCTCAAAAACGAATTGAATGGGTTTTCGCTATGACCATTTCAATCGGAATGACAATTTTTATGTTAAACGACCAACGTAAAGATTCTGGACACGATACATTGTCGAATTCACACGTTTCTTTTTCCTCTGGAATTATCATTTTGGTTTTATATTTGACATTTGATTCATTCACTTCTAACTGGCAACAATCTTTGTTTGATAAACACCGTTCTTTATCTAGTGTCCATATGATGGCAGCGGTCAATTTCTATTCAATATTATTGACTTCGGCATCTTTATTCAGGCAAAATGATTTTATGCCTGCTGTTTCAGTATTGTTTGCCAATAAAACTTTATTATTTGATTGTGTTTTATTATCGCTGTGCTCGGCCGCTGGTCAACTTTTCATTTTTCATACCATTTCAACATTTGGGGCAATAATTTTTAGTCTGATTATGACTTTGCGACAAGCATTTGCCATTCTTCTTTCATGCTTTCTTTATTCTCATTCAGTGTCTTTTCTCGGAGCTTTTGGTATTGCACTTATTTTTTTTTCTCTATTCACCAAGTCATATCTTAAAATCAGAGAAAACAACCAAAAATATCGGAAAAACTCTAAAAAAAACATTCCAAGTTTGGTATGATTTTCTGATTGAAATTTTGCATTTATTTTTTATTAGTAAAAATTTATTGAAAAGTTAATTTTGTTTTTTTTATAATTTACTCTTTATATTATATTTTACAAATAAAAGCTATTTGTCCACTATATATATTGTAAACTTCTGTGAACTATAAGTTTAAAAAATTAGAAACAATATAATTATTTTATTACATTTTATTTGTAAAAGAAAATAAAAATTTTTCGGCGTTTAAAATAATTATATAATTATCCCATATAAAACTTGGGCAAATCATTGGGTAAAAAGATTCGACGTTCGACGCCTTTCTCGGTGATGATGGCTAAACGAGCGACACCGCCACTCGATCCATCTCTAGTCATAGCTAAAGTAAGAGCCTTGAGAACTAGCTGACAACAATCTTCTTGTTTCATTTTTGGCTTGAACTGAGAATCGACAAAGCCATAAAGATAAGTTGAGCCCGAGCCACCAATCGAAATGGGTTGACGAACGATCATACCACCCAATGGAATAGTATAAACTTGTCCTCCTAAACGACGATCCCATCCAGCACATATAATTCCCGCAGTTAATGAATCCCTATAATTGTAGCACATATCACGGAAAAGATTGGCTGCCACAGAAATTGATGCAGGTTCACCTGTTTCCATTTCATAAAATTCCAGATGATAAGCTACAATATCAGCCAAAGCTTGTGTATCGGCTGCCGATCCCGATCGACAAACATAAATATGATCTGATATTCTAGTCAATTTATCCGTGACTCGATTAGCAATGTATACTCCAGTAGTAGTTCGAGAATCGGCACCAACCACAACACCACCATCAAATTCAAGTGCCATGATAGTTGTTCCGGTAGATTCTTCTTCATTCAAAAAACTTTGGGCCGACGAAATTTGATCAAGATGAGTATTACCCAAACTGACATCAAAATTTGCGGTTGGTACTAAAGGTTCAGAAATTTCATGAGCCATTTTTGCTTTTGAAGTGATAAAAAGTGACAGACAATAAATTCAACAAATCATGCAAGTCATACACAAGCTAAACTATTTAAACTTTTCTGACTATACATGTTTAAGTAGAATCATAATTTTTCCATTTTTTTTTTTTGAATTTTATTTTATTTTTTGAAACTATTCACAGATTCGATGAAATTGAATTGATGAAATCATAAGATAAAATTTTTTTAAACATATTCAAGCTACAAAATCTAAAGGACGATTGAATCCTCCTTTTCGATTCATATACTGTCGGTATTTACGTTTTTGAAGTATATTGACTGCTGAAACATCATTTCCAGGAACGTTTTTTCCTTTGGTTGTATCAAAACCTCCAAACCCCATCAATTTCATCATAGATTGCTCTTCTTCAGATTTACCTTCTAAATCTTTATCAGTTATCTCTGGACGATTTAGTAAATACTTTGGAACAGCTCCTCCTTGAGGAGATCGAGAACGGCTTCGACGTCGTCGATTATCTCGGTCATAACGTCGTCCTCTTTGTCTTGGGTTTCGTTCTTTGTTTCTTGAAGAATTTCTTTCACGAGAATCACGATTGTAATCCCGGTCATTATCGCGATTCGACAAACGATGACCATGTCGATTATCTCGGATGCGATCTTGAGAATCAAAAGACCGACTTCGACGTTCTCTTACTCGCTCGACTCTTCGTTCACGATATTCTTGTCGATCTCGTTCATTGTATCTATCTTTTTCTCGAATGCGAAAACCATCTCTTTCTTCGGCTCTCGTTCGTTTCGTTGATTCATGTCGCGAACGTGATTTAGGAGATCTGGATCTGCTTCTCATGTTATTAAAATCTGTTTAAACAACAACAAAATACCTTGAGAAAAACCATAAACTGCTTAAAAATTTTTTTACAAAAAATTGATTTTGAGTAAAGAATGGATGATAACTAAACTTGCATTTTTATGCTCACAATAACTTATTTCTGTTCATAAAAGTGTAACTCATTTTTTTTTAAATTTAAAATTTACAATTAAAAATTAAAAAATTTTTTTATAAAAATTCAAATATTAGTTAATAAAATTTAATTTTTAATCCATTATGAAACAAAAAACGTGATTAATTTATTCAAATTAAAAGGAATTTTTTTTAAGGAAAACATTGCCGTCAATTTTTATTTAAATCTCAACGCAAGATGACACTGCTTAACAAACACGTTGTTTTGAAAAATATCCATTGGTATTTTTTGTGATTTAATACTCTTATGATCCAATCAAGATGGGTTTTAAAAGAAAACAACAAAATCATGAAACTTCAGCAAATGTTCGTTGGAAACCGATGTCGATTGAATGCTCTGAAGGTTGGACTCATGAAGATTTCACTGGTTTAGTTGCTTTAGAACAGTTGGATAACTACCAAATAGTCCGTGAAAATAACTTGTTAATGCCTAAAAATTCTAAAATCAAAGCTAAAACCAAAAGTAAAAAAGCCAAAGCTACTAAAAGTTCCAACGAGTTTGATGTCGAAGTTTTGCAAACTAATGAAACCTTAAACAATGAGAGCGATCAAAAGGCTTCAAGTGTCGATGAGATAAAAAGCGATTTATGGAAAGATTTATCTGTCCCCGAAAACATCACAAAATGTTTACACGAAGCAAAAATGTTTGAACCAACAGCAATTCAATCAGCCACTATAAAAGTAGCCATTGAAGAACGGGCAAACATTTTTGGTGCAGCCCCGACGGGAAGTGGAAAAACTTTAGCTTTCGCCATTCCTCTTGTCACGCTAATCTCTCAAGAAAAGCTGGCGGTAGCGGAAAATAATTCTGATTCTGTTCAAGATCCTATACTTAAAGCTATTGTTTTAACTCCGACACGGGAACTGGCAGTTCAAATTAAACGGCACATAGACAATATTTGCAAATACAATTCCATCAAAAGTGCATTAGTTGTTGGTGGTTTAGCGATTCAGAAACAAGAACGTATTTTGTTAAAAAAAAAGCCAGACATTATTGTTGCTACTCCCGGTCGGCTTTGGGAAATTGTCACTGGAGATGCTGTTCCTAATTTGAACCAAGATTTTTTATCTAAAATCAAATACTTGGTTATTGATGAAGCTGATCGTATGGTAGAAAAATCTCATTTTAAAGAATTGAAATTCATTCTTAACATTTTCAATGACTCTAATATAACCGAGCAGTGTCAGCAACGCCAAGTTTTTATATTTTCTGCCACACTAACCATGAATAAAGACAAAAAAAATAAAAATCCAGGTTCATCAAGCAACGAATTGACTGAACTTTTGAAAATAGATCCAAATAGTTTAAAATTCTGTGATTTGACTGAAGGAGGAACTAAATCAAAACCGGGCTCCGATCAATTGACAGAGTCTATTATTCATTGCATGAATGATGAAAAAGACTTATATTTATATTATTTTGTTCTCAAAAATATTGGTCGAACTATAGTTTTCTGTAACAGCATTGATTGCATTCGGCGGTTGTTGAATATTTTTCGTTTTCTTCAGTTAAATCCGTTGGCAATTCATTCTTCGATGCCTCAAAAACGACGTCTGACTAACATTGAACGATTTACCACATTGAAAAACTGTTTGCTTTTGCCACTGACATTGCTGCTCGTGGCCTTGATATTGTTGGTATCGATCATGTTATTCATTATCAAGTTCCAAGAAACGTTGAAACTTATGTACATCGAAGCGGACGAACGGCTCGAATTTCTAATAAAGGTCTCAGTTTGATATTATGCGATCCAAAAGAGGAAGCTTTTTTTGTTCGAGATTTTTCAAAAATAATTTCAAAAAATACGCTTGATGAATATCAAGTCAACATGAATGTTTTGAAACGACTCAAAGAACGGATCAAATTAGCTCAACAATGTGACGCCCTCGAACACAAACTAAGAAAAGATCAATCTAACGAGAACTGGTTTCGGTCAATGGCTAAAGCATGTGAAATATTGTACGATTCAAATGATGACAACCAGGATGATGATGACGATGATGATGTTGTTGGTAATAGGTCTCATTATAACGGCGATAATGATGAAAATTCAGCTATCAAGGAGCGAAATGATTGCAAACGAAAGTTGAAATCTCATCAAAAACAATTGGATTCGTTGTTACGAAAACCGATCCATGTTGTCACGTTTCCTTTGAAACGCTAAAAAGCTGTAATTCTTACATATTATTTCCTCATGTTTTGTACAAAATTGAGTTTTCTTTTGAATTTCAAAAAAAAAAAAAAAAAAACAGTCAAGAAATTGAACAATGTTACTTTCCAAGAATTTCTCAATTTTTTGGAAACATTTAAAATCATGTGTTTTGGAGCCTTGCACGATCAAAACAAAAAGACCACAAGGTTGTTGACTTTTTCGGAAGCCATTCAGAGTTCGCATTCAAATAGTCGTCCCCCTATTTGCAGTAATAAAAAAGGACGTTGTCCTCGATTGTAAATTTTTTTTTTTCGGTTTACCTGAAATAAAAAAAACACCTGCCTATTATTTTTGATTCCAGCTATCGACAGAGAAAATTAGCTTGGTAAATAAATTCTACTCATTTTGAAGAACGATTCTGTTTTTTTTTTTTTTGTTTCTCCAGAGCTTTCTAATTAATTTGCTATCCGTGTGATCAGAATAACCAAAATCATGTTTTCTTCTTGATATGATGAGAAGTTTTAGTGGTGGTGGTCGTCGTCAAGTCATTGTTCGGCTATAGCCAGTCAAGAATTCTAGTGTAATTCCACAATCATATATATCAAACGTGTATCAGATTTTTTTAGTTGGATACCACTGCTGGATAACAAGTCAAACTTGTCAGCTGCTGTGTGGAATGGCTGCCCTTTTTTCAACTCAATAAATAACAAAAGACATAATTAGACAGTTGACTATAGAAACTCAAAGAAAATCTCATATTTCCGCAATACATATGATATGATAGTATAGTCATTGAGTTCATTAATCGTTCGCACTTTTGCTCGTTTCTATTTCATTCGCATATTTCACGTAATCAAAAAAAAACGAAAAGAAACAAATTAAAACAGGCATAGTGAACCCTTTCACGTTTCAGTGATTAAACAACAAATTTTGCCAAAGAGCAACGGATTCAGTTAACGGTTTTTGACCAGAGAGAAAGAGAGATCAAAAACCTTCTTCAAAAAATAATTTGACAGTACAAAATGTTTTCAAAAAAAAAAAAAAAACAGATCATTGATACTGATAATTTGATTGTAAACTAAAAAAAAAATCGTGATTAATTTTTACATTGTGTTTGGCAATTTGGTAGAAAATTTCAAACTATTGGCAATCGATTTAAACAAGGATTTTAAATTTTTCCATCTCCTATGATTGTGACATTTCTATCATGAGGAAAAACGTACAAAAAAACACAGTGTTTTATTGAACCGGACACGGAGAGAGATGATGGTCAGAAATACTAAAACTTTAAACAAACAATAAATCAAATTTACTATGCAACAATTAAAATTACTTTGTTAAACGCCATCAAATGGCATATGACTATTCATCATCACTGTATCATCCATTTGATTTTTGAATCGTCATTCAAAAAAAAAAAACTATTTGAATCCTTGGAACTTTGGTTTTTGAATCCGAAAATCTAAAAGATGTCATGCGCGTACGTGGTCAATTCGTTGAGTGCCGATTATGGTACCATCTTGGCGCTAATTAACTAGACAATTAAAAAGTACAAATTAATTTGAAACAATATTACAGCTAGAAAAGTTCGATATTTTTTTATTATTCTTCTGATACAATTGTTTTTTTTTTTTGTGTGCAACCTAAAAACTTTGTTGCCAAGAGAAACTTCTAGAAAAAAAATTATATTGTATCGATCGTATATATTTTCTAGTTTCTGGATTACTTTCCAATTTGTTTTTTTTTTATAAAAACGTTTCTAAATAGAATAATAAATTTCGACAAGTTTAAAGTAAAAATACAATAAAATAATAACAAACATTTAATAAAAGCTACGTAATACAAAAAAAAAACTATAAATTATTAAAATAACTAAAATTTAAAAAAAAATTTGAATTCCACACAAAATTGATATGAGATGATTATTAGATTTTCAATAACCAAGCTTTGAGAGTGTTAAATTTATTTGACGCATGTGTACAACGAATTTTGTCTCTTTTTTTCTGGAAGCTTTTTAATTTCGAACACCGTAATGGCTGTGTTGGTGGTGGCAGTCGCGTTTTAAATTGCGTTCTCAATCTTCAAACGCTGTATTCGTCTGCTCGCATTGCTTTGTTTGTTTGTTTTTGTTTGTTGGTTGGTTATTATTATTAGTGGTTTCTTCTTCTTTTTTTCTTTGATATCCTTACCTGGTTCCAGAGAAAAAAATAACCGAAATTTATCCATCGAATCATCTACCAGTGTAGGGATCGATTTAAAAAGCAAATAAGAATCGAATGATAAAAATTGTCGCGCCAATAGATTATTAATTATCATCATCACCACCACCACGTACAATTACGTGTAATCTATTGTGTTCTTAATTGAGATTAAGCATCATTGTCAAACCAGAATTATTGAACTTGGCGTTTTTTTTTCTAGCTATCATCATTGCCATCAGCACCATTCTTGTTCATTGTTACTTTTGTGATTAATTTTTATTGTAAAAAAAAAAAATTCTAATAGCTCTACCTCCTGCTTAGTTGTTATTTGTTGTCGAAGACACCCACATCAAAATTTTCATTCATTCATTCATTTTCGTTTCATCTCTTCGCAGTTCTACTTTTGAAAACAATTTTCTTTTTCTCAAAGAGATCTAGTTCATTATTTGCTTTTGTGATAAATCCAAAACCGAAAAGAATAAAGGACAACAATTTAAAGAATTAACCAAATTAGAAAAATAAAATAAAAACGTTTCCCCAGGAACAAAACCAATAATTGGTTTTTCATAGTATCTAAAACTCACTGTGTTTGAATTTGTTTGAGTAAGTAAATAATTTTTTTATCAAATTGGAAATTATAAAAATAATTTTTCATTTTCTGTCGTAACAAATCTCTTTTGCCAATTGAATTGTTGCCACAGAAGAAGCCTCTTGCAAACATTATCACAAATTGCAGTTATCTTTTTGTTTACCGTGTGAAAATTTCGGGCTTCTTATCGAAAATCTCATATTTTTTATTATTTTAGTTTTTAACATGCATAAAATTTTTCCAAAAAATTTTTTAAAAAAATTATTTTTCTCCTCTATTAAGTCACCTGTGTGATTGATTTTGTTAAGCTAAATTTAAATACTCTTTGATTATATTTATGACATGTTCTTTCACGTCATTTCGTTTGACTTACATGGCAGTCATTTTTGTATAAGTTCATCGAATGAACCCACCTGTTTGTGGTATTGTTTTTTTTTCGGCTATTCTATTCTTATATTGATTGTATTTTTTTTGAAGCATCTTTCTCTCTTTTTCCCGGTTAGGTCATTATCTATTCACACGCTATATTGTTTTAGGTATGTGTTTGTTGCGATGTTTATTTCCTATATATATTTTAGATCCTTAACCTTTTAAACTACTTTACTTTACCTATTTTTTCTCTTTTTGTTCAAGTGCATCCTCTGTTCGATCATTGTAAGGGTGTATCAGGAGCTGAAAACAAAGTTCTTTTTCGAAAAAGTTTAAAACTTGCGTTTTTTTTCTGTTTGTTTGGTTATTCTAATAATGCCAAATCAATGAACAAATAAAATCATGAGAATTTGACGTCACTAGTACACAGTCGGCATAAACGTAGCTTTGCTTTTTTTCGTGTATGTGATATTCAATCTGATTTTAGGCAAGACAAATCACACGGGTGTCTAAAGATTCGAGTTCAATTATCTCTAGTCCGTTTACTTCTTTTCTGTTAGAAACAGGCTGAAGTAACAGTACTGATTCTTTTATTGAGTTTTGTGTTGTTTTTAAGGTTTTTATCCACCAATAAAAAGCACGCATGTATTTCTTGAAAGTTATTGACACCACGACACGGGCATATAAAAAATCGTCATCTTTTAAATCGTTTAAATCATCAACACTAAGCTTTGTTTTTATTAGTTTTCATTGTCAAACAATTGAGTTTAAATGAATATAGTCAATTGCCATAAATTAGTCATAGGTATTTTGAAAGTAAATACTCTTAAATATTTTAAATTAAATTGCAATCTCCGATTTTTTTAATTGTATTTCAAATTTTTTTCACAAAAAAAAAGTTCTAACTCTGTTTTTCATTACACAAAGCTATTTAAAACTTGGACATCTAATTCAGGTCGTTTCTATAGAAAATTCTGTTCTGGATAATTTATTTGATCACCAATAATAAAACAAAAATGGTCAACTATTACAAAGTTCTCGATGTTAGCAAAAATGCTTCTAAAGAAGATATCAAAAAAGCGTATGTAACAAGTTTTTTTGCCTTTATTCGTAGTAATAATATATATTATTATTTAGTTATAGAAAGCTGGCTCTGAAATGGCATCCCGATAAAAACATGGATAATAAAGAAGAAGCCGAACGAAGATTTAAGAAAATTTCTGAAGCTTATGAAATTTTATCCGATGGTCAGTGTTGTATTTGTTTTGATTTTTTTCGTTTGTTTAATTTTGATTGATTCATTACTCGTAGATAACAAAAAAAGACAATATGATATGTATGGAACGGTCGATGAACAACAAAACTATTTCAATCACAATCACGACGATTTATTCATGTTTGGATTCAAAGATCCTCGCGAATTATTCCAAGAGTTTTTCCGAAATGATATGGTATTCGATCACGATAGTTTTGGACTATCAAGTTTTCCATTTGGTTTAGGAAATTTACAGCCATTTGCCGAACCGAATTTCGGTCGTACATATAGCTCTTTCACCACATTCGCATCGGATGATCCATTTATGAATGGCAGCAATGGCATGAATGGTAAAAATGTTAGAAAAACTACAACGACGACTACCAAAATTGTTAACGGGAAAAAAACCGAAACTAGAAAGTTAGTTGAAAAATATTTACTTTTTTTATAATTTCAATTTTTTTTCTTACAGAGTAACCGAAAACGGTATAGAAACTATCACAGTATACGAAGATGGTGTACTCAAAAGTCAATCCGTCACCGAGGGTAAATCGAAGAAATGCATTAAAAACATTTAAAAAAAAACAACAAAATCATCTATTCGAACAAATTTGATATCATTCCTTTTTTGTTTCAATTTTTTATTTTACCCTAAAAAAAATGAGATCACACATACGATTGATAAATTTTTGAATGAAAAAATTCATTTAAATTAACACAAACAAAACTTTGTTACTTTAATAGTTTTCTTCTTGTAAATAATTTAAAACTATAGTTTACTATTTATCTCCAATAATTTTTTATTCAACTTTCTCATTTAAAAAAAAAAAGAAAGAATTAAATTTGAGAAAATTTTCAAATTTCTTTAATGAATTTGGAAGCAAGACAACTAATTTGGTCGACCAAGTGATTAGTATTTGGAAAAAAGTCATTTTGTGTCCACAATGTCGTCGTCTTTGTGGACACTCACGCATTCCATTACCAAGTTTCAAGTATGAAACATGGTTCTTGAAAAGCCTTGAAAGTGTTTTTTTTTTCAAGAAAAGGCGTTGTGTGTTTGATCATCTTTTTATTTATTCTCAAACACAATTGTTTTCAAATAAAGTAGCCCATTGTGAGTATGGTTGAGTGGTATATCTTCAAGCAGAAAAAAAAATAAACTGATGATGTCCTCGAAATGCCCACGCAAGTTTTGGTATTTATTTATTTATTAGAGAAATCATCAAGAGATGATCCATTATAGTTGGAATGTTTTATTTAGCACGTTGGTTGCCTGTTTCAACCAAAATGGGTTTTGATTCTGTTTTTTTCTCTTTTCAAATAATGTCATGTGCTTTGAAACAAAAATTTGAAAATTCTTGAAATTTTGAATTTGTTTCTTCGGTTAATATCGATTTTATTTTTTTCTTCTATTCTCAAAGTAATGGTCTTTTTTCCAAGGTTAGAGTAACTTTTCTGTTGAAAGTATATTGATTTTTTTTTGTAAAGACTTCTCAAAAATTTTCCGTTGACACAAAAGAATAGTTTGTTTTATATTTTTGCTAAAAATGCTGTGATATTAAACCGAAGATTTATTGGAACAAAAATTTACACTGAATTAGCTAGAAAAAGTTTATTATGCTCTCATTTCCCTGTAAAGTAAGTTTATTTTGTATTGAATAGAATATTTGTTTTTTGAGTTTTTAACGCTTACTTCTCTCAATTGAACAAAAGTTCTGATATCGACGATTTACTTTCGAAAAAACAAACTATTTATGCCGGTTTTGATGCGACCAACAAAAGTCTTCACGTGGGAAATCTTTTAATATTAATTTCGTTGTTACATTTGCTTCATCATGGTCATCGAGTAATTTTTGTGATTGGAGATGCCACTGCATTGATTGGTGATCCTTCTGGTAAAATAACGGAGCGTCCTGTTCTAGAGAGCGATTTTGTTTATTCAAATTCAATCGGAATCGAGCAAGATATTAAACAAGTGTTTGAAAATTTTAAAAATTATTTTGCTAAGCATAAAATCAAAGACGATTCAATTCTGTAATTCTATCAGCTTCTAGCTTTATTTGTAATTCTTTATCAATTTTAGGATATTAAGAAACAGTTCATGGTATAAAAATTTAAACGTTATTGATTTTATAAACAAATATGCTCGATATTTGCGAATGGGGGACATGCTCAACAAAAGTGCCATAAAAGAACGATTGGAAAGTCAGTCCGGTTTGAGTTTTGCTGAATTTTCATATCAAACCTTTCAAGCCTATGATTGGTATTATTTATTTAAAACTTACGGATGCAAATTCCAGGTTAAATTTTCCCCACATTTCTGTTATAAAACTTGTATTTTTTTTTTATGTAGATTGGTGGCGTCGATCAAATTATTAACATTCACAACGGATATGATCTAATGAAAAAAATAGACCAAGAACGAACTTCTTTTGGTTTGTTTGTTCCTCTCATCACCGATGAAAAAGGATACAAAATTGGTAAATCAGAGGGTGGAGCTGTGTTTCTAAATTCCAATTGTACGACACCTTTTGGTTTTTATCAAGTGAGAAAAACATTTCACTTTTCATTATTTTATCTTTTAATCAGTATTTTATGAGACTTCGTGACGTCGATGTTAATCGTTTTTTTAAAATGTTTTCTTTTCGTCCAATGAAAGAAATTGAGCAAATGATAATGAATCAAATGGAAAATTCCAAGCCATGGCACTTGCAGAAGAAAATCGCTGAAGAAATGACTTTATTGGTTCATGGGGGTAATCTCTTTCTGAAATTGAGTTGCATAAATTATTAAAACATATTTCTATATCTTTTAGAAAATGGTTTGGCAGCTGCCAAACGTATCACTGAAGCTTTGTTTGAAAAAGATTTGATTGCTATTGGAAATTGAGCGATAAAGAATTGGAAGAAATATTTGAACAGGTCAATAAATATAATTTAGAGTTTATTCCTGGTCAAATCACGCCCCTGTATTTAGCTATGAGAACCGAATTTTTCAGCAATGAATGCAAGTTTTTCATTTTTAATTTTTTTTTTAACATTGATTTTCTTAACGCTTAGGGAAAGCCATAAAAACTATTAAAGAAGGGGGATTCTATGTTAATTATACTCGTGTCACTAGTCCAAGTTTAGTGTTAAATGAAGAGTATATTCTGAAAAATAATATTACTATAATTAGCGTAGGTGAGTTTTGACTTGAAATCATCCAAATTTTCTATTTTGATTAATAAATCTTTTTTATTTTTTTAAGGCAAAAGAAATCATCGATTGGTTAAATGGCTGTAAAATGAAATATTGAAAAGAAATCAATTAATTCTCATTTGTTTGAAAAATGTACAATGGTGTCGAAGTCAAAAAATATAAATTATAATTAGTTAAAAAATTTTTTGGATTGTGGTATGTTGCTTTATTTGAGAAAAGTTGATGAAACTTGATGAAGTTTTTTTTAATTGTTTGCTCATGTTTTCCACAATTTAAGTTCTCCGTCAGCACTGAATGTAGCAAGGATATTTTGTTTTGGATGATGAACTATACCGACCACCTCTTTTTCAGCTACCTCCATCACGTGATCTAATTTTCCTGTATTTACATTGAAACAATAAAGCTTTTGATTTTCGGCTACAGCATAAATAAATTCGCCTTTTGGTGATACAATACAGCATGCGAAATCACCATCTTTGGCTACTGCATTGGTCAATGTTCTGACAATCTGTTTGAATTAAAAAAAAAAAAATTCTTTTTTTGGTTTATCAAATTCGAAATCAGTTTTACTTGACCAGACATGTTCATGATGCTCAGAGTATTGCTTCTAGTGCAGATCAAAAAATGTTCTGGAGTCTTGGGCATCAACTGTATATGATTGACAGCAATCTCAATAGTACTAGATCCCGAAATTGCCGTTGATTTATATGAGTTGACACATTCGGCATTTTTTAAATTCCAAATCTTATAAAAATGAAAAGTTATTAAATAATTGTTGAAATAATGTTTTTTCAAAAAATTTTACTTTGACTGTTCCATCGGAACTTCCACTGATTACATGATGCTGATCGTGACTATAAATAATCGTATTGACAAAACTAGTGTGTCCACGAAACTCTTTCAACATTTTTCCACTTTTTCAATCCATGGATTCGAAGCGTTCCATCATAACTTCCAGACAACAATTGCGTGAAATCTTTGTTGAATTGAATACAAGTCACACCTTGATTGTGGGCTTTCTCAAACCGCCTTATGCATTGACCGGTTTGAATTTTCCAAACTTTGATCTTGCCTCCTTGACTTCCTGTAGCTAAGAGTTCAGAATCTTTGCTAAAACATAAACACATCACAGCATCTTCCATCATCATAAAATTTTCTTGAGCTTGGTATTTTAAGTCTTTTCGAATTTTTCCGGTAATAAAGTTCCAAACTTCAATCAAGCCATCTACTGTTCCAGTGACTAAAAACTGCCCATCAGGTGAAAAACAAGCACATTCAACATGAATTTTGTGACCAAATTTAATAGTTTTGGATAATTTTGTAGGAAAAGCTTCGTCTTCTTCTTCTCTAATTGAAGTTTTTCCACGGAACAAGTCAATAGAACTTCCATGTGGTAACAAACCTTGGTGTTGTTGCCATTTTAATGCTTGACCTTAAAAAAAGAAATTTTAGCTAATATTTTTTCTATGAACATACCTATCAAAGATAGGAGTCTTGATGATGGAACTACGGTCACTTCACTGCTCAAACTTTGTGCTATTTGCAATCGCCGCTTTTCTTTAGAGCTATCTTCTGGATAAGCTTCGTTTGGGTCAAAATAACTCTTTGCCAACAAAGTTTCCAAGTGTAAATAACGTTCTGCATTGTCGTTCTTAAGTTTGATCATTGGATCAGTTTGCCGTAACAAACTTCGAGCCGCTCCAAGCTCTTTCATTTCAATCAATTCAATAACAATTTGTTCATACAAATCTACCAGTTTTTTTTCTGAAAGATTCAATTGTTGGACAATTTTTAGAACTGTATCCCAATGACCATTTTGAATTTCTTGAATGAATGTGTCTATGGAATCGACAGTGTTGAGAGATATCGATGACTCTTCTTGCAGCACGTTTAAAGTTCTAAAAAGATTGTTCTCTTTGAGAAACTGTTCAATCAAACGAATCACATCGGCGGATTCAATTTCTATAGACATGATTTTTTTAAAAGTTCTCCGGGATGAAATTTCAAAAATAAAAAAATATTGGAAACTTTTGAGAAGCTTTAGGAAGCTATTTTCTAAATCAAGTTTTTTTAGTTGAAATAGATTTTTTCAAAGCTAATACAAAAAATATGAAAATGTAAAATATGAGGCGTTCCAAATGATAACGGCGAACTCAACATTCAGTCAATTTATTATTTATTTATTATCAGAATTTAGACTCTTCAGAAAATGGACCGATATGGATATCATGTTGACTTTTTATCTGTCTCAATTAAGGATACAGAATGATGCGATGCTGGACGGAGGATATGCGTTTTTTTTCGAAACTTTTTTTGTGGAGTTCGCTCTTATTATTCGGAAAGCCTCATATTATTTTAAGCAGGGAATAATTTTTTAAAAATTTATCTTTTTATTATTTTTAAGAAAAAATTATATTTCAATTAAGAGTTTTTGATTTTTTCAAGCAAAGCATCAAAGCGTTTGATTTGTTCAGTGCTGAAATGAGTGTAAATTGATTTGTAGGTGACACAGTTGGACGGTAAACGGTTACATCTTTCTTCTCTTTGGCCTTTTTTAATTCAAGAAAAACAAAATTATTAATTTCTAAAATGATTATTTTTCGTTTAATTACCTTCTGGATATCCAACTGGTATGTATTTTGGATTGATAAGTTTGGGCAATTTTTCGACATCCGTTATAATCACGTTTTTTCTAAGTTCTTCATTGACAAAATTCAAGATGATTTTGGCTACTGGATAAAGCATTATTGATAAATTAAACACCACGCTTTTGCGTAATAAAAACGGATAGTGGTCGTTCAACAGTTCTGACATGAAACGACTCATTTCAATATCAATGGTGAACAAACCAAAATGCTTGCAATCAGAAATTAAAATAATTCCCTGACGTCCAGCCAAGTTATCAAAGTATTCGATTTCATGAATAACGAAATCCTTAGCTAGTTCTCGAATTTCGCTGAACTGATTTGTATATTTTGATGTTTGCCAAACAACCAACAAATCATCTTCGTTTCGGTCCAACACTTCATTACAGCAGACTTCATAAAATTCTCGAGCAAAGTCCTCGTCTTTTTTTTGATGTACTTTTTTCATTTTTTTCCATTTAAGTGTGTTAGTCAGTAATTTGAATGCTTCTTTCGTGTTTTTATTTTTCATCAAAAATCTTTCACATTGCCATTTATCAGAACGAACACGTTCGACATCAATAGGATCATAGCTCGAAATGTTTTCCTCAAACTCTTTTTCCAGCATCGAATCTAACTGGTGCAAACTCTCTAAGCTGATTAAACTTTTATTCATTTTGATTTGTTCTTTCCAAACTAAAACCCAAACAAAAAACAAACATTTCAAAAATTTGACTTGAATTTAAATTGATTTTTGAAAGTTTCGATTAGTTCTTAGTTTTCAAATTTAATTACTTTTTTCACTAAAAACTTATCATATTCTTATTTATTTATTTATTTAATTGTACAAATTGATAATATTCATTATTATTTATAGTTTTACTAAAAATTATTATTATAAAAAAAACTAGGAAGTACAAATCACAGAAATCACTTCAGTCATTTAGTTTTGGGAACCTTGATATAATTTATAAGAAAACTATTGATAGTTAAATTGTGCTTATACAAATTACCATAAAAGTTTTTCAAATGAACAATTCCGTTATTTCAAACTTTTTAGGTTTTAAAACTTTAACTGATAATAAAAATTCTTTTTGAAGTATCTTTTCATTTACCGTTTGCTGCCATGTGACAGCTCTGAGTTTTTTCTTTTTGCGTCAATCCGAATTTTCTTAGGATTAATTTTACATTTTAATTCAATGATTTTCTAGTTTTAGATGTTTATTGATAATTAATTTCAAATTTATTGAAATCTTTAAAAAGAAAGCCGTTTGATGACAAACGAAATAAATTTCCCATAGGTATTTGATAAACTCAAAGCCATTTGAATTTCAATTCAATTTTAAATAATCTCTGTTTATGAGTATAACTTTTTATTTGTTACGTTTTCAACCATTCTTGTATTAGGTTTTTAAAATGATAAATTTCAATTCAGGAAAGGGTGAACAATAGTTAAAGTGAATTTTTTATCAGAATTGAATAAATAAAATTTTATATATAAAATAACATTAAACACGTTAAATAAAAACTCAAGCACTCAAAACTTTAAACGATTCCATTTTAAAGGCAAATTTTTGTTTTTGATCAATTTCTTAAGGTAGTGAAAATAAATTCGATAAGTTAAATTGCCGTTTCTCCTTGATGCTGGATAGGCCATGACGGTTGATAAGAATCAAGCAAATTTGTTTTGTTTTTGATTATTCTCTTATTATTATAATTTTGACTATCGTTTGGCAAGTTTTGAAACTGATGGCTAACTATAACATCATTAGTTCGTTCGTCAAATACTCTTTTGTTTCTCAAAATTTGTTGGTCTTGTTGATCTTTTCGGAAAAATGTATTACAATCCATGTTCGATATAAATGAATGTCTCGTTCGACAAGAATTTGGTTGATGTAGACTAGATTCATGGTTCAATAATTGATTTGATGATATTTTTTGTTTAAATAAAAGCCACGATTTTTTCAATTCAACTTGAACTTCATTATTAAAAAAGCAGTATAACAAAGCAACTAAAAACCCCTGATTAATAGCAAAAAAAATTAAAATTGAATGATTTTGGAGTTAAGTTTACTTGAAAAGTTGTAAAAGTCAAATCAGTGTACAGCCAAATAATTTCAAAAATATCGTACGAATTAAAAGTGATAGTCGTGAACGCCAAGAATACTGTGTAATGAACACCAAACAAAGGCATCAGAACCAATGTACTTCGAAACCATGTTCGATATTTATATTTTTGGGCTTGATTAACTGCCGATTTAGCAAACATTTTCAAAAATAACACACGAATAATGTTGATAAAAAAGAAAAAATTCAGCTAGTTGAAAAAAAAAATTTGACTATGATTTTGATCCCTCAGTGAACTTACCACAATTGAAATGGTGATTGGAGCTCGCATAATCCAAATATCATTAAATTGTTGTTTGTTGTCCAGCAACTGTTGAAAACAACACAAAATTAATTTTTTTTTTAACTTATTTTTTTTTACTGAGTATTCTCATAAAAAGTTCGCATCAAAACCCAAAACAAAACGATTGGTATAGGAAGGGCTGTAAAGAGCAAGATGAAAATAAATTGACAAAAAAATAAAAGAAAGCTCACTCCAACCAAGAATCACATATTTTACAATGTTAGAATTATCATTGAATATGTTTAAAAAAATGACATTATGTAAATAAAGTCCTTCCATGAATATCCAATTGTAGTTGGCTAATAGAGAGTATTGCCAAATAACAGTAAAAATTTTACACGACAAAGCTGACATTCTCAGTGAACCATTCCAAAATCCATTATTGTAATTGTTTTTAATTGATGATAAATTATCGATTTGATTTGAATTATTTGGCACAGCCGACATGATTATAGAATCAGCCATCAAATCTAATTGATCATCGATTTTCTTCGGATCGAGTTCGTCATCCAAACTGGTTTTGATCAAATACATTGATGAACGAATTATGAATGAAACAAAAAGCTTAAACATCAAAAATCCCAAAAAAAAATCAGTTTAATAACTTAATTTTTTAAAAATTCAAGAAATTTTTTCAAAAGAATCAATTTTTACCTGAAGGTGAAGACTATTCCTTGGACAACGCAATCGTCTGCAAATAAATCTGATACAATGAAAAGGAAATTTAACATGGTTGGTAGGTTTTTTTTGGAAAAAGAAAAACAAACAAAAAAAGTTTTTTTCAAACTTTTCCATATTTTTCGTTTTTCGGGAGGTAAAAAGAAAGGTTTTCAGGAAGCTTTTTATTCACTGGCGTGTCAATCAAATTCAATTAACATCTTACTTGACATAAACCAGAATAAAAAAAGCAATGCTCAAAGAGAAAAATGAAATTGAATAACCGAGACGAGAGATAATCTGGAAATTTGGAATGTGAGACTATCGTCAAAAAAAAAACGAACAAAAAACATGAAAGTTTTTAATCAACACGCAAAAACTTAACCTTGATTTTTCCAAGTTTTGATTTTGAATTAAGAATATAGTTTCGATTCAATGTTTTGGTGCGCATTCGTGATAATCAGTCCAAAAACTATTCGTTTCTTTATTAAAATACCAAACACTCTCGGCAGTGCAGTTTTTGTAAGCGTATCCTAAAAAAAATTTTAAAAATTAACAAAAAATAATCAAAACTAAATTAAATTTAACCATTATGATTGAATCCTTTGACATATGTTGGACATGGTTGTCGTGCCACCGTGTTTGGTCTGGTGTTGATCCAACACAAAGCCCCATCCCAAACGATCGGACAGTAAGCTGTTTTTGGCTTTTTTGTCTGATTTAGAGGCAAACTGTTGATTTGCAGGCTTTCAGTCGAATTTAATTCTTTGCATCTTTTTTTAGCCTGCTCTAAAGCAAACATCTGTTCAAATTTATCGGAAACATTATTTTTTTCATGTGGATGGTCCAAGCTACTATTAATAATTAATGAAGATGATGTTAGTGAAGATATCCTCCCTATTGATTCATCCTTTTTTGATTGTAGTTTCTTTTAAAAAAAAAAAGAAAACATATGAAAAATTTATAGCAATTATTTAGAAAGGGATTCTAAAAAAACTTTATGGTAGTAATCTCTGATTATTATTTACCTCATATCTTATGATCAAATCATAAGATCGATCAGTTATTGTGATCAAAATGGAAAAATATCTTAAAATAAGCTTGAAACCATGATATTATTTATATTTTAAAGCCGGAAATTTCTCAGAATGATTAGAGTAATAGTACTGACTACTGAATAAAAGCTTTGCTTTTATCGTATAGTAAAGATCAATGTGAATGTTATTGTTAATAAAAAAGCTTTAAGAAAATTAGCAAACAGATATTCCGAGTTTCCGATGATTTCGATTGTAGTTCTTTACATTTAAAATGAGTATTTATTGTTAGCCATTAGCAATTTTTTGTAATGAAACTTATTTACTGCTAAACAAATAAATAAATAAAAGTAAAACTGTCAATGATTACTGAACGAATCTAATAAAAAACAATAAATTAATTTTATTTCAAAAACTCAAACGGTTTTGTTAAACTTGTAGTTGAATTTGTTTTCTTTTTTTAGAATTTCACTCCTTTTTCCTGAGATTTGAACATAGGTTGTGACCATGAAACTACATTGATACTAATAAGCTTTGACAAATCATTTATTTTTCTTTTCATAAACCATTTTCGTTTGTTCAATTCTCGAAAGACAATAGTGTCAAAAGAATTGTTTGGAAATTTTAAACAGTGTTTCAAAAAAAAAAAAAAAAATTCGATTAAAATCAAATTTTCTATCAACTGAATTTAATCCCTGGAAACATCACAAAATTTTCTGTCAATTAATTTTATCTAAGTATTTTTTTCTCAGTGAATTTTTTGTTCAGCGTTTATTTCTTAAAATAGTTCAATGAAAACCTCTATCACAGATATATTAAATTATGATTTTTTTTCTTCTTGAAGAATCTAATAATATAATTTATTGAACTAAACTTTTAGCTTTGATTTTTTTTTTGACACATTATTGGTTTTCGGTTGACAAGACTTTGCTAGATGTTGATTTGGATAGAGGATTTATTTTTATTATCGCTTTATCAAAGGGATAAATGACATCTAATATAATCAGTTCATTATTAATATTGAAAAATAAATTAATGTCACATCAAACTAGTTTTTAGCTAAATGAAGTTTATTTTATTTTTTGCTTAAAAAAAAATAATTTTTCGAAAATCGTTTTTTAGTTTGATTTGGTTCCAAAGTATATTTATTGTGCATACTTTTTTTTAAAAGCGAAGTTTTTGACTTTTTTTCAGATCTTTTAGTTTCATTCATTTTTTTTTTTTTTTTTTTGGTTGTTGTTAAAGAAAAAATGCATTTAATTGTCAATTCCATGTCGGCCGTTGAACCATTTCTTTGACAGGCTCATCTCTTCATCATTGTTTACAAATGCAAATTATACGATGTCCTTAAAAAACTTTGATCATTCAGCCTGAACTATTCGGTTTTGAATAAAAAAAATGATAATAAAAACTTTCCGTTGTGTGTCGAAAAAATAACAATAATTATGTCATTTATTTAGAATTTTGAATTTGAAAAAAATTATTCAGAAAAGAATTTTTATTACTAAAGAATTATTTTGTTTATTTTTGAAAAATATTAATCGAAAAAAACACTGGTAAGAATTCTAGAACAAATAAAGTGTTTCAAAGAGAAAACAATTTTTTTAACGATGTCACAACACTAACGGTAATTTGAGAAAATCAAATTCTTCTTTCATGATAGAGATTTGCTACAGTTCTTTGAAATAAAATTTTATATTTTGAAAAAGATTTTAGAAAATAAATTGAGCATTCATTAAGCTTTTGCTTCGAAAAAAGAAAGGAAAAGCTAAACTGAAAATAAGCTATTTTTCTTAGATTTAAAATTATTATTATTATTCTACTTAGTTTTTTTTTTAATAGCATCAATGAAAACATAAAACAGGCTTTTGGGAACAAGTGTTTTCAGTAAAAAAATTTCAACGAGATCAGTTTCAAAGAATTTCGCTGAATTTTTCATGAACAATGAATTATTTAAATATATTATGTGATAAACATTCAAGTCATATTTAAGTTATAAAATAATTCAGAATTGCCAAGAATTGATATTATTTCGATTACCAAGATAAAAGATTTTTTTCAATAAAAAAGTGTTACATTTTTCATATAAATTGTAGCAAAAAAAAATTTTTGAATTACAAGAATTTTTTAAATTGATTTAATTTAAAATTATTAATAGAGTTATTATTTCGAAATAATAATTTAGAAAAGTTGCAATTCAATTTAATCTGTATGGTAGATAATTTGTATTGAACAAAATTCGCAAGTTTTTTTTGCGAAAACTTTTCATCTTTCAAAAATGACAAATATAATGAAACTATTCGGTAAAATATTATCTAGATATATTCTGGTGATATTAATCGATTTGGTTGAGAATGAATTTGAGATGATTAAACCAAAGCTCTTTGGGAACAAACCGTTGAGCTTTTAATTAATCAAAAAGGCAACCGTTTTAATTAATTTGTAGAAAGTTTTTCATAAAAAATCGAATTTTCCAAGAAATTGATTAGTATCGTGTATTATTTTGTTAAAAATACTTCTTTTTTCCAATTTTGATGAACTCAACAAAAGTTATAAAACTAATTAAAAATTTTGAAATAATTACATTTTGTTAATTTTTGCTTAATTAATTTAGATTTATATTCTAATCTAGATCTTTAAAACAGGCTAGTAAAAAAGAAAATTCTATTGCGCACTTCTAAACTCTCTAAAAAAAATTTCTTCTGAGTTGATTGATCCGTTGATTAATTTTATTCCCCTAAACTCCTGTTACAAACTTTGAGAGCATTGAAAAAACTCTAGTTCCATAATTATGAGCCAAAGTTGCATAGAGCTAAAAAAATACTATATCTAAATAAGAAAAACGAGTAGTTCAAGAAATATGAAAAATATAAATCTAAAGTTTTTTAAATAAAACTTAAAACTTTAAAACTTTTGGATTCTCAAAAGATTTTCCAATAAACAAAAAAAACCACTCCGACGATTTAAATGGAAAGTGAATTTGTAAGAAAATTTATTTGTGTAAGACAGTTTCTTTCTTTTTTTTCTTCTCTGTTTTTCACCGTTTCATAAAAACTAACATGAATTTTATTGACATTCTTTCATTTGGCATACAAAAAAAAGAAAAAATACCTGAAAGCATACTAAATAAAAAAATTTAACATTTTACTAAAGTTTCTCTAATAATAAATTTATTATTATTATTATTTTTTTTTTTTGAAATGATGTTTTTGACTTGGGAAATTTTTTTTATATTACTACTTTTATTCTGATCGAATTTCTTAAAATCTAATAAAATTCAATATTCAAAGAAATTCGATATAACGAATTTGACTTGTTATCGAAATTTAATTTAATTTTTTTTACTCGATTTTATAAACATTATTCTTTTAGATGAAAGAAAAGTGTTTTCATTCGATTGTTAATGAAAAAAAAATGTTTCGATAAAATAATGTTTCTCAAAACTCCAAATGACATCTCAATGACTTTGATGATGAAAAATTGAGCTTTAAATATGTCAATGAAAATTGATCTAGGATGACATATTGTCAACAGTCGGAAAACATTAACATCATGTTTGGAAATTATTGGTTCCACATACAACAAATAACCATTGGTCCAACAAAGATGATAGTTGTTGATAAACTATCCTATTATTTATGTAATCTATCTAATTTTTTTTTGTTGCCACAAAAACTTATTTCCTAAAAAGAATTCTGTGTAAATTATTGAAATTATTTTCAGGTTCCTTTTTTCAGAAGAAACATCATTTCCGATACCAATAATAGAACAACATTAAAAAAGAAAGATAAACATAGCTAGCTAATTTCCACATTAACAGTAACTAAGCTATTTACTTTATAAATTTTGATCTATTTAAAAAACCAATAAAGCAACTTTATTTCTTTAGTCAAACTAGTCTTTATCGTTTCAAATATTTACTTTTTGAAACTTTCTATGGAAAGCACAAGAAATTTCGAACCATTGGGTAGATTGAATCAAATTTTTAGTAACATTTTGTACATAACCAAAAAAAACTACTTTTACGGGTCAACACGAATTTGCATCAAGCCGAGTTCTTCATCGATTGTCAATTCATTAGAACTAACTTGAGGAGGAAAATTATTATTATTATAAAGTCTAATTATTATGTCAGTAAAATTACAATCAATATAATATTAGAACAACAACAATAATAATTGAATTCATTATAATCAAATTCTATTTATTAATACTGTGTTATATTAATAGAACTTGAAAAATTCAATTTGATTTTTTAAAAATATACCCGAAAGCAATTTAATTCTGTTTCAAATTTCTAAAATTTTCATAATTTATTTAATTGAAAAATTTTTTTAATATAAAAAAATGCCCTTTGCTCGAAAAAATAAATTCAATTTTAAAATATTTTTTTGAAATTTTCAAGTAAAAAACCTAAACAAATTAGTCGAAATGTTTCAAAAGTCAAATTATAAATTTGAATGTTTTGATTAATGGCGATGTGTCACGCATTCAAAGTATTTGCATGCTTTCCATGAAAAGTTTCAAAAAAAAAAACTTTTAAATTCTAGAATAATAATATCTGTTTTCATTTCAAAAACGTCTTTTGAAAATGAATCCGTGGTCAGAGAAAATTTTGCAAGTGAATTTTGTTTGAACGACTTGATCATCCAAATAATACTGAAACTCTATCCTAAATGTCAAACCTTAGAAAAAAATTTGATTCATTTCATTTCAATTTATTTGATCAAAGAATAGAAATTTTTCTTTTCTTGCATAATGTTGATTGAACTGAATGGCAAACATATAAATGTTTGCAACACTCACACAAAAAAAACTACTTGAATGCAATATTCTGGCAAATACGCTTCATTTCGCATCCGATGGCTTTCACCGTCATTATTTTGAGCTTATAACTGAAAATAAAAATAGATAAATAAATAATTTTCTATTTTGTTCAAAAATCAACCCAAAATAAAATTCAATAAAAAAAATTCTCTTCAATTTATTTATTTGTGTGTTATTTGATTTTTTTTTCTTTTAATGGTTTCTTTATTATTAGTTTTTTCTTCATCTTGAAATCTGTTTCCACAGACATCAAAATGAAAAAAAAGCTTTTGAAAAACATATTTTTTTCTAGTATAAAAAATTTTGGTTCAGTGTTCTTGAAACATCGAAAAGAAAGAGAAAAAAATAAGGATTTTAATTAAATTAACAAAGACATATAGAATGGTGAAAACCAAATTCTCAAATGATGTTTGATTTTGTTTTTCAAAAAAATTTTCAATTAGAAAATTATAGAATAAATAATAATTATAAATTGAGATGTTTTTTTTCTGATATTAAAAAAAAATTTTTTAGGAACTCGAAAAGTACTGAATACTTTTATTTTTCAATAATCAAGAATATTTTTCTATAAAAAATTTTAATTAATAAATTTTGTTTTTTTTTACATAAAATGACTGCTTTGACAATACATTTGAATACTAATTAGTTGTCATGATGGCCAAAATTTTTTTTATATAATCAATAAATCTGATTATTAATTTTTTTCAATAAATAAAAAGTTTTTGGATTTAAATTTTTGTTAATAATGTAACTGAACAAAATTAAAACATATAGTCGACCAGTCAACAAACAGGTTTAATTTGAATAAATTGATAAGAGCAAAAAAGTCACGTCATAAAAGTCTGAAACGACCAAATCTGACATAAATCAAATATGAAACTTTGACTTCTTTTAATTATTCATTTATCACCTAGAGATTTCAAGATTAATTACTTAATGCTCTTGAATGAAAAAAGAAGCTTTGATGCTTATTGAATAATTTTTCTTGATATTCCATACAAAGCTTTAACGTTTTTTTACCAAACCTTAATTTTTTAAAAATAAGATAAAAATTAAATGTTTGTTGAAATAAATAATACACAACAAACCATTGAATAAACATTGATTTCTTTGTTTTTTTATAATACTTGAATAGGAAAAACAATGCCGTGAAGCTAGTATTAATAGTTTGTTACTTCAAAAATTCTGAATAAGAATTGAAAAAAAACTTGTTTTCATAAATTTTTTCAGATTGAAAAAAATAGTTTTTTTGTTTCTATTTTTTTTATAATAAAAAATTAATCAAGATTTAAAACTTGTTGTGCAGAATTGAGAGCTCATTTTATTAGATTGTTTTTATTGCGACGCGTTTTTGAGAATGTTTAGATTATCATCTTTCTCTCTTCTTTGCTTATGAATAGAGAAGCAATAACATTAATATGAGTTTCCGCTAATGTTTGTCTGAAACTTTATCGTTGTTCGTCGTAACGTTATGGTTTGTTGGAATTCCACGAAAAAGAAATACTTGGAACAAAAATTATTCGTGCATTACAAAAACTGAGAAAAAGAAAAAAAGATTTAGGCAAATTTGGCAAACTGTTGGAAGAGTAAAAAAGAAAGAGAAAAGTTGCTAGAGAAATTAGAATGAAAAAAATAAATCTAGTTCTTTCAAAAAAAAACAAAATAAATAAATAAATAAAATAACAAACAAAATTAATCGCAAAACATTCTGTAGACTTTGTTCATCTCAAAATAAAACTTTGCAAAAATTTTACAGAAAAAAAATTAAATTTTTGAAATTGTCAAAGCAAGTTTTATGGAATTCACTTTGAATAACTGAATTCCCTGTAATGTTATAACAATGGGACGACAGTAAAATTAAAGTTTATGGTATTTTTTGAAATGTATTTGTTATATTTTTTTATTACAAAAAAAATCTTTTAATTTAATTTTGTTTGGCTGACTTACCAAGATTTGATATTTAGAACGAAAAGCTGACTGTTTCAAATCGGAAAGCTCTTTTAGGTGATGTTTTTTTATTTTGTTTGACATTAAAAACACAATTAATAATTGCCAAACCAGATTAATTTTTGAAAACTTGAACATTGTGAAACGTTGATAATTTTTTTCTCAAAACAAAACAAAATTGAACAAAAAAAATAAAGATTAGTTTTTAAAAAGATATTTATTATAAAAAATTGAAAAACAATTTTATAAAATTTTTGCAGCGTTATTGGTTGATAGTTTTCTACTTAGTTTGGAAATATAATAAAAAATAAAACTTGAACAACTCTCAAAGTCAACAAGCGGGCAAGCACATTTTCTGAAACCTAAAACTAAAGCAACAAATCGAAAAACATTCATCTCTTTTTTTCAAAAAAAAACCAAACGTTTTTGAAAGCTGTGCCAAAGCAAACTAATAAGCTTCCAAAAATTTTAGTCCTCTTTTGTTAGCAAATTCGAGTTGAATTCGGAGGATGCGCTTTTCACAATCATTGTAAAGTACAACTCATAATTCTGAGACAGAATTATTTATTTATTTTTTGATAAACCTTTTTATAGACAGAATAATTAGTTTTTAATGAACCATTTCGATTAGAAACAAACGCGATTCTTTGAAATTAAATGAATGCAGAACTCAAGGAAAAAATCTTGAAAAAACAAATATTCTATGATTAGCAAAAACTTTTTTCTAGAAAAAATTGTCACTAAAAAAATTGATTAATTATTTTTCAATTAATATTTAACAGTTGACAAGGTCAAAAATACAACATTATCATAGAGCACAAATTTGACACTTATTTGACATGACAAATGTTCATCAAAACTTTATTATATGAAATTTCAATTATCATCTCGTTAAATTTCTTTATATTCCATATTTTAATTTGTTAATAATCTGCCAATAATATATATCAGAATTAATTACAACTAATGATCTAAATGATGGATTAACTTCTGATTATTTTGGGATTTTTGTAGAAAAATCAAGTTCCATTACTACTTAATGTTTCAGAAAAGTTTCAACATCACATTAAAATATTAACATACATGTATATGAAATACACGATAAAAAAATTAATACATTTCCTACCATTAGTGATTAAAAACGAATAAATTTTCTTTCTCCGGAAACTAACTTTATTGAACCTTCTTTTAAATACAGTAGTTTTTTTTTTAGAAAATACATTTACTAATTATTTTGAAACATCTTTAACAGAAAAGAACTTGACTTGTGCTAAAAAAAAACAAGAATCAACTTTCAGTACTTGAAAAAAACTCATTCATTAGATTTTGATATAATCATGGAGAGTTTTTTTTTCTGAAAACAATTTTCACTATAAGGAAAAAACCCGATGCTTAAAGATTTTCTTTTTTTTTTTGTGAAGCATATGCTTTAAGTGTTTTGATATTTTTAAAATAAATGATAGTCAGTTAAAATCAGTAAAATAAGGTTTGATTTTTTAATATTGAAAAGAAAATATTACGTCAATTCAATCGGAAATTCTTGGAATCTTCAAAGTTCACATACACACACACACAAAGACACAGGGCCGCGGGTGCCCACAAGGAGGAGAGATTTCCCCAGCTCTGTGGAATGTACTCCTGAACAATCTACTAGTTTCCCTCACCGATCAAGGCCTAACCCCAACAGCCTACGCCGATGACCTCAGCTTGGTCATATCAGGGCTGTCAGAGTATAGCCTGGTTCATAACATCACAAAAGCAAAAAACATGATCTACAATTGGTTACAATCGAACAACATCCCGATCAACTACGAGAAGACCGCAATTCTTCCAATTTTCAAAAAGAACAACATCAACTTTCTTTCGCAGACTGGCATCAGTTCGACCAAACGTTTATAAATCCTCGGCCTCACCTTCACAAGCGACGCCAAATTTAACGTCCACGTAAACCAAAAAATCGACTCCGCACTCAAATATCAGCTATTGAGAAAACACATCTCTGCCAAATTCGGCCTCACAGCAGAGAAAAGATTCATAATTTATAAAAATTTTGTTAAACCGGGCTTACTATATGAATCAGAAATATGGGCCTCCCTGATAACCCGCAAAACGATGAGAAAGCTCATCACCACAGAAAACGCTATTCTCAGAAATTCGATCGGCGCTTTCCGTTCCACACGAAACTGAGCTGTTCGAACAACTGAGAACTGAAACCTCTTATTTATCATAATCTCACTCCCGAAACAACTAACCTCTGCACTCCCCCATCACACACATATAAGAAAAATTTAACCCACTCACCACTATACACACAACCCCATATTGTACATATATTACTTTATTTTACTTTTTTTTCATAATTTTATTGCAATAAATCGAGGCCGTTCAGCTGTCTTGAAAAAAAAGAAAACACACACACATTGATTGGTCAACGTTATCTGTTTTCCGCAACACGCACACGAATCGACTACAATTTCTTAATATTTTTTTAAAAAACTATATTTAAAAAAATTTTATTAAATTAATATAAAAACTATATTGATAACTTATTAACTATTTATTCTTTAACTGATACTACTGAATAGCAAAAAAAATGAAAAATATAATCAACCTTTAAACTGTCAACATCTCCTGAGATTTTCTCTCGAAAAGAATTTTCTAGAATTCTATCGAAAATAAAAAAGCGAAAAAAGAATAAATAAATATTTGATTCTGGAGAAATTTTATTCTACTCAAGCTTTTTTACAATGATAATGAAACTTTGGAAAACAAAAATTGCTTCAAGCCATTTGGTTACATTTCATTATATATGTCTGATGTTTGAAATTCGGTATGTGCTTGTGTTTGTCAAGCAAAAAAAAAAATTTTGTTGATAAAATTTTTAATTCAAATGCTGCCTGTAATTGAGAGTGAAATAACAAACAAACAAAAAAATTAAATAATTCAATTTTTTTTCCAATTGGAGAAGAGCTATCGTTTCGTTTGAAAAAGTCTTTTTTTTGTGAATTTTTTTTTTGAAAATTAAAAAACAGACATGACAAAAGTATCACTGTGTTTTCCCAGAATTTTCAAGGAACTCTCAGTTTTTTTTTTTCAAAAAAATGATCATTTTTTTTCTTCTCGATTAAAGATTATTTTTTCGGAACTTTATTTACTAAAATAAATTTTAAGCCTCAAAAAGAATTTAAAAAGAGTACTCTCTAAGAAAAAAAAAAACATTAAAACTTAAATTGTTTTTTCCAAAGTTCTAAGCTTTTTTTCAGAGAAAAAAATACCAAAACACAAATATTGAAAATGATTGCAGAGTTTGGTGAATTCATTCAAAATCTGGCACTTAATATGGCACAAGTTTTAAGTCAATTCGATTCAAACTTTTAATAAAAATAGAATTTTTTTCAAAGCTAAATTATTTAACAAATAACATATTTATATTTGAAAATTTAACAGCTTTTGACTTACTGTAAATTTTTTTCAAAAAATTGTGAACGCTCAATGTTTCAAACAAAAATAGCTTAACCTGTTTTTTTTTTTTTTTTTTTGGTGGTATTTTTAGCCAAAGCTGGTGACTTGAATAATCAAAAATGTATGAAAATAGAATAAAAAAAATTAATTTGAACATCTTCATTTATAGAATAATTGATGAAAAGTTTCATGAAATATTCATGAATTTGAATTTGAGAACTTGGTTCATGATTTTACAGTTATTCTTGGCCCCAGATTTTTTTCATGTACAACACGTATATGTTCAGTTAGTTGTTTGTAACAGCAAAATAGTCTCAAGATCAACTCGAAAACTTTTCGCTTGTCATACTACATTTGATATAATGTTTTTGAAATAGGTCCAATAAAAAAATATCCATATCTAATGAGTTGTAAAAATTCAGTAAGCTTCGACGATTTGCTGATAATATGTCTTATGGAAAGTTTTTGATTAAAAAAACATTATAAATAAACGAAAAAAACAGATTTTACCAAACTGATACAAAGGGTTCACAATACGGTCCAAGAAATAGTCTTCTTGAATATGATGAATTATACCATTATGATGCATCAAATTATTAGTCTAAAAATTTTCTAACAACGCCCTCTATCAGTGAAAGAACTAAAAAAATGAAAAAAAAATAAATCAAAAATAATACCATTAAAAAAATCATTGCTTTTAGCTTTAGAAAGAAAACAATCACTAACAACGATTGGTTTTTAATCAATATTTTTCAAATTGATCGATTATTATTTGTTTTGTTTTCAATGTAATTGATGAAATCACTGTCACTGTCTTTTCTATGTTCATGTAATTGCCAAACAGATATCAACAAAACTAACTTTTTTTTTGTTTATTGTTATCAAAAAAAAAAAAAATCAAAGGTTATCATCTCTGGAAGAGAATTATGATCGGAAAAAAAGTTCATTCATTATTTTGCTCAGAAGTTTTTCTCGGTTATGAAAAATTGATTTAGACGGTTTTCAATGTTCCAGTACATGAAACCTTACCACAATACTTTCCACGTGCAAACTTGTGTTCGAACATTTTTTCATTTTCATCATTTTTTGGAAAAAAGCATTCTTTTATCACAACAGCAGTCTTAAGCATTATTGAAAGAAGAAAATAATTCCGAAATTATCATTATCTTTTTTTAAGAGACGATTGTAATTGGAGAAAATCGAGCCCAATGACCCAAGTACAATTGGGGCAAAAAAATCATTGTGTTTCGTTTCGCAAAATTTGAAAGTTTCTCTATTCAAATTTGAGTTCAGGTTAAATCGAAAAAAATCTTATCAATATTGAAGAGAAATTTATTGATTTTTATAATGATTTTACAACATTTTTCTTCCCTCTCTTTCTTTCTCTCTCAGTTTTTTACAAAATCTGTTTTCATTTTTCTGTCAAACAGATAGAAGATTTTCAAATTCAATGATGAAAATCAAAGCGAAAAACCGCTAGTTTTTTTCCTTTATCGTGATGTAGGAAATAGCTAAAAGTTTTTTTTGAAATACCATGGCTTATTTGTTTATTGGATTTGATTATGCGATCTATGTGATGATTACTAATAATAAGAATGAAGTTTGTTTTGACATGATATTTGATAAAACAACAAAAAATCAATGATAACCATCGTCAGAGAAAAAATAAATATTGAAGCGTCGCAAAAAAAAAGATGGAATACCAGATAAATAGACGCACCTAATAGACGAATAATAACTTCATTTGAGTTCGCAACTAATATGATTCAGTTTTCAACTATTGAATACTAAAATTCATTTTTTTCAAGCCAACTCTTTAAAATTTCAACAGCTTCAAAAACAAATTTAGAATTTACAAAATTCTCTTTAAAATCATCAAATATTTTTAATTGTTTCATTGTGTAAAAAAATATTTAATACAACATGGTGGTTTTACAAAACTCGAAAAAATCGATGGATGATTCTTCAGCAAAAGTTAACACTAGACATAATAACAATAATTGCAATATTAATAATAGTAAGCAAGCTCATCATTCAAATTTACAATTAGATAATATTGCTTTTCACCGAACTCCAACTTCTTACTCAATGTTCGATCAACAAAGTGAGTTTTATTTTGATTTAAGCTTTTTTTTTATTAACAATACGATTGTTGGCCAGTGTTTTTCCTAAACTTGAATATTTCTAGATGAACTTGTCAAAAGCTCATTTCATTTGAGTAGCGACGGATATTTTGAATCCAAAATATTTCAAAATTACAGAATAAAAAACCCATTTTTTAAAAATATTTTGCGATTGGCTATCCGAATTCGCGTTACTAAAATATGAAAGATATAATAAAAAAGAAAAAAATAGTTTTTTCGATTTTCATGTTGTAATGTTATTCTATTTGATGGCCTCAATTTTCAATTCACAATCCTTTATCTGTTTTAGTTGACAATAAAATATCAAATGATGATAAATCTCTTTGATAATTTTAAATTCATTAGGCTTGAAATCATGTTTTTATCTCATGAAATAGAACGAATAAGAAAAACTTGAAGAGCTTTTATTTATCAAAGATGGGACAGTTCTGAGAATTCAATATTAATATTATATGAGAGCATTCTCAATTGAAAATAATTTTTTTCTCAATAAATTATAAATATTAGACTAAAGTTGATATCCGGATATCCGATATCATAAATATGTGATCAACATTAAGAATAATTGAAAATGTTTTTGAGATAGATGTGTGTTTTTTTGCTTAAAAAACCTATTGTTTTTAAAGTTATTAGAATTATTTTAATTAGTTTTATTGATTGAATTCTTTTTTAATTTTTGAAAGTTTGAGATGAACTCATTTTGAAGCTTAAATTAATAATAGGTTTCAATCATTGATCATTTAACCACTTTAGACACTTTTAAATTTGCTTTTTGGAGCACTTTTTTTTTCAGCCGACTTGGGTTTTTGCTTGCTTTTTGATAAGCTCTTGGTAGCTTTTGTCGACATAACTTTATTTGCACTTTTAGAAGGCCCACGACCATTCTTTATCTCTGATTTTCCTTTCAAAGAGCTTTTAGAAGTTTTGGCTCTCATCTTCGAAAAGCTTTTCAAACTACTCTGAGAGCCTATTTTCATTTTTGATGTTTTATTAGACTTTTTTATTTGACTCATTTCTCCCGGATTGATGTTGATCATTTTATCAAGATCTGTTTTGTTTAACAAAAAAAAATCAGATAAAGTGAAAAATTTTAAGTTTAAAATCCTTAAAACCTTGAGCAGTGTACTGTGTTACAAACGATTGATCTGTCAAAAATGGACTGAACTGTCCTTCTTCTTGGGGTTCCTGTTCGTAATCTTGAAGTCGTCTGTAAAAAAGAGAGTTTCGTTCGCCTACTGGTTCTGAAGCAGCTGGTATCGGTGCCAGTTTTTGTTTAGAAATAGTTTTCGGTTTTTTCAACGATTCTTTCGAAGCTAAATTTTTTCAAATTAATTTTTTTTTTCAAAAAGCTCTCATCTTACTAGAATTTTTCAAAAGGTTCAATTCTGTCTTAGATTTTTGTTTGAGCTTATTAGATTTTGATTTTAGATGAGTTTTAGATTTTTCTTTTGGGCCAGTATTTGGCATTGATTTTGTTTTCAATTCTTGTTTAGATTTTAATTTTCCACTTTTTTTCGAAACAGAAATATCCGATTTTTTTGACTTCAAATCAGGATTGAGCTCTTTTTTCGGTTTAGATTTTGGGGGTGCATTTAATTTTGTTGAAGACTTTTTGTTCGATTTGGCTATTAATCCATCTCTGATTTCAGCTGCTTTATTAGTTATTGGTTTTGATTGAATTTTCGATTTTGACTTTAAAATGCCTTCCTTTTTTGAAAGATTTGATTTTCTCGATTTCAAACTTGTTTCACTTTGTTTCTTTAGGTTTAAATCTGTCTTCAACTTTTTGCTTTTTGAATCTGTTTTAGAAGTGCCATTTGTTTTTACTTTCAAAGATTTTTCCAAACTTTTAGTTTTTGGAACTGATTTTAAATTTGATTTCGAACTTTTCACTGATTTTGATTTAAAATCTTTTTTAGAAAGTGAAGAATATGATTTTTTTGGTTCCAAATTTAACTGCTGTGATTGGTTGTTCGAGCTTTTTTCTAATTTTGCTTTCAGATCAGCCTTGGATTCATTTTTCAATTCTAATTTTGATTGTGATTTTACACCTCTTTGAGATTTTTCTTTCAATTCGAGTTTAGATTTTATTGTTTCTGATTTGCTGCTGAATTTCAATTCTGATGGTTTAAAATCTTTTTTCGATTGTTTCATTCTCTTTTTCTTGATTGCTTTAGATTTTTTCTTCATAGATTCGTGTTTTCCTTTCCCGATACCAGAATCTGTTTTCATTTGTTTTGAAACTGATTTCGATTTTTGTTTCCGTTTAATTTTGACTTTAATTAATTCTGTTTTGGAGCCTTTATCTACACTGAATTGACTGTTACTTCCTTTTAAAGAACTTTGTTCTTGAAGCGGGTTTCTTTTTCTTTCTGTTTTACTAGCATCATTTTTGCTTTTGAAATTTTTCATCTTGGAGTTTTTTTTAGGAATTTTCTTATTCTTAGACTTTGCATTTGTAGATTTATCTGTAGTTTTTTTAAGATTTGTCATTTTTTAAAATTTAATTGGAATTAATTTTTTAGCTGTAATAATCATTCTTTTTACCTTTTTCTATTTTTGATTTAAAATCCATTTCTTGATGAAATTTGTTGAAATGAAAGAGAAAAAAAATTTGTTGTTAGACGGTTGAACAAATAGAAAACATTTTAGTGTTACTTCAAAATCAGTTCTTTATATACTCTTTCTCTCTCTCTATCTTGATAGTTTAATCGAACTTTGAAATTGAATAAAATTTATTTTCATAGGTTTGGCTGGTCATAGTGTAAAAGAGTACACGGAAAGTCCATTGATTGGAAAAATTCGTAATGCTCGCTTGAATTTTGAAAAAGAAAATGTTGGAAACTCGTACTTGTTAGAACGAATAAATTTAAATCGAAAATTTTCCCGCGAAAAAATTGAAGGTCTTAATCAATTCAATGATTCTTTTATTGGTTCTTCGAACAATGAATTGTATCGTAATAATCAACATCAGGGCAGTTTCATCGAAATGAAATCTCTCTCCAATGATGATATCATTAATAAAAATGTTCGTTTCATTGAAAATGCAGACAATGGGGTCAGCTCGAACTTGGATCCAAATTTGGACCCGATCGATGGAATTGTTTCATTACTCAGTGCTATTTACTGTAAAATTTTGATTGTCATAGGTGAAAAAAATAGTTTTACAAAAAAAAAATCTAAATTTCTTTAAAATTTTGAGTCTAGGTCTTTGTTTTCCGATTGCTGAAGTAATATCGCATCGTATTCCTATCAGTTGGTATGAAGGATTTTATCTTTTTCTTTACATGGGATCAATATTGTTTCTGATATTTGTCTACATATTTCTATTGAATCGAAAACAAAAACCGTTTGAACGGTTTCGACGTTTTGTGACATCTTTTTTCCGTAAAAGGAAAAACGTCGACGATGAAAATGATGATAAAAATTATGAGAGAAAACAAGATTTGGAAAATAGCTCCAATGACAACGATAGTGAAAGCTATGAGTTTGATCCAATACAACAAGTTCAATGTGGATCGTTTTATTTACGAGTTGGTGCTGTAGCTTTTGGTGTTGGCTCAATGATAGTAAATCCCTTTTATTTTTTGTTAAATTTTAAAATCTTTATTTTGAATCTTTAGTATTCTGGTTTAGAATTTGGACAGTTTTTCGAACTAGAATCAAAGGAACATTGTTATTCTTTTATTTACGGTTTCACTCCGAGTTCACATATGATCTTCACTTTTATTCAGCTGTATTTTATTTTCATGAACTCTCGTGTGGTAATTGCTCGTCACAAATTGATTGGTAGAGTTTTTTTTTTTAACAAAAATTCAATAATTTTTGAAAAATTTTTTTTAGCTCGATTTGGTCTGATGCATATGATTGCAACTAACATTTGCGTATGGTTACATGTTTTGATTCAAGAGACCAAACATCAAATCATCATCATTGTTCAACCAAATGGTTCTGCAGAAATAACACCGGATTTAACTGATATTGCTGACGATATAATGGATGATATCTCTGAAGATTATCTTGATTCGTTTGGATCACATCCAGCGGTACAACGTCCAATAAATTTTATAAAAAATGTTACATTTGGTAGCATTGCACAAGCTGTTGTATTGCCACCGTTAAATCGAAAATTACGTAGTTTGAACGATCATCACATCACTCATGGACATTGTCGCCGATCAAACATTATCGGAGAATTGGTAACGGATGCTTCACAGTTCTTGTTTCCTTGTACCATTGAGTATAGTTTGATTTGTGCTGCCATTCTCTACATCATGTGGAAAAATATTAATCAAATGTAAAAAATATTTACGTGAAAATTCATTAATTATTTTAAATTTAGAAACTTCAAAAACAACCAAAATAAAAGTTCTAATCATTATTCATCAAATTCATTAAATAGTGGTGGTAATGGCCATAAAATAAGCAATACCATATCTCCTCATCACACCAAACACCACTATCAGGTTAGTTTTTCATTTTCAAGATTCAATAAAAAATTAATTTAATTCAATTTTTTAAGAATTTGTGGAAATTTTTTTTAATTTGAATGATAACCAAAATTTATTAAAGGTTGATTGTGCCAAAGCACACAAAGGATTGTTCACTGGAATATTTTTGATGGTTATTTGCATTATTTCGTTGATTCTGTTTTTTGTGTTTATTAAAAAACATCAATACCGTAATTTGGCCGTATTGCAAGCGCATATTGTCGAATTGGTCATTTATTGTATCAATTCCATTGCTACGTTAATTGCTTTGTTTCAGGTTTTTTTTTTGAAAATTAATTCAATTTTGGGCATAATAAAAATTTGTTGTTGTATAGGTTCGTGAACTCAATTACAACAGGAATCGTGGTGTAGAATTGGATAATATTCTATTGATAATTGCTCAGTCAGGATTATCTGTGTTCACTATGTTCTCAATAATTGGAGCTCAATTCATTAATCAACTGCAAAATACTCGTTTAGTGTTAATCAACGCTTTGGCTTGTTTGATTCAAGCCACTTTACAATCAGTGTTCATATTGGATGCTTCTAAAAGAAAAGCCAGCACTGTTGATCAGGTACGCCGTAAGCCGGGCCGTGAAATGGTTACCTTCTTGTTGGTTTGTAATTTCTCAATGTGGGCCATCAACACTTTGGAGACACGACGCGCTGATTCCAATCCTGTTCAAATGTCGTTTTATGGGTGAGTGTTGTTTCAGTGCCTTTCTTCTAAACAACATTATCTATCAATTATTGATGATCTTATTTATTAATTTAAAAAAAACAAAAATTTAGATTTTGGGCATGGACCATCATTACTCATGTCACAATGCCATTGACAATTTTTTATCGTTTTCATTCGACAGTTTGTTTGTGTGAAATTTGGAAAAGCACATACAAAATAAAAAATGAATATATTTGATCGAATTATTTAGTTTTTATTTGGTTTATCATTTGTTTTTCTCAATTAAACTCTTGCTACGAATTTTTTTCATTTCCAAAATCATTAATTTTTTATAATAAAGTTTACAGAAATTTATCACTATCATAACGAATTTTTTTCTTGAAATAAAAACTTATTAAAAAAAGAAAATCGATAAGATATCAATCAATCAATGAATTGAACTCATTCTAGGCCTTGGCTTCATTGACCATTTTTCTCTCTTTTTGCCCTGTCTCAAACCATCTCGAGGTTTGCGTTTTTGCGAAAACTTATATTATGGCGCACCATGGCCTTTTCCAAAACGTTGTCTAACCATAATTTTCTCGGCCTTCTCGGTGGACTCTGTTTCTTAGTGGAAGAGCTTGGGTTGGTTGATACTGGAAACAAATTGAAGACAGAGAAGAACCATATTATGTCATAGAAAATCAACTCGACTTATTTTCGTTTGACAAAAGAAAACCGGAGGAGGGAAGGACATTGATGACGTTATCCCTGTCCCGGATTCTCACTCTCAAACATGACTGTGTTGTCGTACATGGTTGTATTTACTTGCAACACTGCATCATTTTTTCCTATCATTATTAATTTATATTGTTATTTTATTGTTTGATTTTATTATTTAATCATACTAAATCAACTGTAAATCTGTTCACTTGATCAGGCAATTCTCAGTTATGTTTTTAATATTTTAAAACCATGCTTCATTCATTTGAAAAATTAAACAGTGTTACGCTAATATCAAATTTCTAGAAAAATATGTGTCAAACATAAAAAAAAAATTATGAAAAATTTTATTAAATTAATACCATTCAGGAATTTCAAAAATTTTCAACTACAGTATTGTTTTTTCTTTTGAAAAAAAGAATACAATATCAATAATTTAATAATTAGTTTTCAAAAAGTAGAAACAAAATTTATTCTTGATTAAAAAAAGAATTCAACGTGCTTTTTAAAAATTATTGAAAAAAAACAATTTATAAAGATTAACAAATAATTTACCAAACATCATGTTGGCATGAGTTTTTTCTCAAAATCTATGTTTCAATCAATTATCAAGTATTTTTGTTGTTGGTGATTCAATAAAGTGAAACAATGGTGATTATCTTTAAAACTTAAAAAGCTTATGATATCGAATGAGTGCTATTGTTATTTTATCATTTTTTTGTACTTTTTGATCGAGATTATCAGCAAACTTTTATTTGATCATAAAAAAATGTTGCAACGTTTAAACAGAATTTAGTGAAAAACGTTAAATTAAAAAAAAACATTAAAAGTGTGACATTGAAAAATAACAAAACGCCTTCAGTTTAGTACAATCATCAGAAACTATTTTTTTATAGATAAGTCTTTGAATCTGTTTAGACGCAACAAAGAATTGGAAATTTGATAATTTACGTTTGAGACCTTAAACAATCGCAAAAAGTTTGAGTCATTTTGGAAAATTATTGAAATTTCATCCAAAAAATTTGATAAAAGACTTTATCACATATTTTAAATTAATTCTTTTCTCAAAAAAAAGTTTTAAATTAATTTAAAAACAATTAGTTTAAAGTTTTTATGCTATGGTTTGAAATCGAAGCTGAAAAAATTAATCAACATGAAACTATCTTTATCAAATGTTCTGATTCAGTCTCACACACAAAAGAATGTGATTCTGCTATTTATTTTAAATTTTGTTCTTGCAAATTCTCAGTCTACTTCATCATCATCTTCATTACAAGCGAATGAAATTCCACTTATTGGCTGTCCGCAAAGTTGCGGAATCAATGGATATTGTGATTTTTCAACAAACACTTGTAGATGTTATTCGGGTTACGAAATGAAAGGCTATTTTTGCGAAAAAATCGTTACAAAAAATTATACTAATGCTCTTTTTGTTGGAATAGCGGTCATTTTCTTTTTCTTAATTTTGGCTGTCTGCATAAGAAGAATCATGTTGAGAAGACAGAGAGAAAGTGCCCAATTTATTGAGGTCAGACCACAATACGGAAACAACCTACCCAACAATAGTCAATTTGTATATCCGAGGTCGGCACTGCCACCGCCACCGCCGCCAAGATTTATCAATGCACCAAACAACTTTCCGCCAAGTTTGCCTTCTTGGCAAGAACAACCACCTCCATCATATAATACTATTTATCAGCAACAACATCAACACCAACAACAGCCACAAAATCAATTTTTACCGTCGGCACCAGTGTTAAATAAATATTGAAAACTATAATTGATTTGAGCAATCATTTTCATGCGGAATTAATTAATTTCAATATATTTTAAAAATTTGGTTTAAAATTTAAATGAAACTCAATTTTCATCTAAATGATCTTTGCAATCTCAAGTAAATTCTATTTAAAAAAAATAATTAAAAAAAAATAAATTTTTTTAAAATGTAAAAATCGTCATTTTATATATTTCCAAAGTTGAATACACAATATTTAGACTCTTCATCTTGCAATCAATCATCGTTCAATAAATAAGAAAATTCTGCATCTCAGAAGCTTCAATCTGACAGTACCTTAATTTAAATTCCAAGATCCAAACTAAAACTGTGATATTAAACTTATATGGAACAAATAATGCTATTTTTAATATTTCGATCAAAGATTGATAACAATTTAAAAGTTTTAAAAATCTGACAACTTATTTTTTTAAAATGATGTCATTCTATTTACAAATAAGCGTTTCATAATTTATCAAAAAAATTAAGAAAAAAATCTTGAAAATCCATTTCTATAAAAAATTCATTAAATTTTTATTTTCTTAGGCACTTGTTTGAAGTTCATAAATTGTTTAGTACTAAAAAAAATTGAAAATCTTATTTTAGCAAAATTTTAATTGGATTAATTAATTAATATTTTTTTTGTTTTATACAATAGATATTAATACTTTCTATTTTTTTTAATACAATAATAAAATTTGTTAAAACGTCCTCAACTTCTTAAAGCTGATAAATCAGAAGAATGTGCAGAGTAAAAACTGAATAATTCGGAAAGTTTTGTAATAGCAACGAATACTGGTCACAAGATCAAACAATAAAAACATTAGTTCAAGTGATAAGTCGCAATCGTCAAGTCTGGCCATTCTGGCATTTTTCTTTTTTAAATATTATCGATAATACTGACCTTCAAAAAGTTCCGCATAATTTCTATCAAACACCTTTAAACTTCCGCACTGAAATGAAGTGCCAGAAATGGAGTTTAGTCAGCGTTCAAAGTGTATAACAGAGTATTCACTGGCCCTTTCAAGCGGAACAAAGCGTTTTGTTATGAAAAAAAAAGATTATCGGTCTAAATGTTCAATCAGGTATTTCATTTTACTGATGCTTCATTCTTGGCACTTTGGAAAGCGAAGAATAAGAATTGAAAATACTGTTCGCTTACATTTTTTTTATTTAATGGAAAAAACATTTTCGTTAAAATAAGTCAAATTTGTCTGAAAAGGGCTTTTATGGTCTGGAAAATGTGGTATTTACTAAAATTTTTACAGATTTGTCGTCTCTGTTTTAAAGTGTTGATTTGTTTATCAACGTTATGATTGAACACATATTATAAATAGCAAATATTCTTATTATATACAATTAACTAAAACTTTGCTAGAAAATCAAACAAACTCCTTTAAAGAGCAGTTGAGAAATGATTTTTATAATGATGAGAGCAAAAGTTGTTTTTTTTGAAAATAAAATGATAAAATTTATGCTTTTAATTTTTTTCTTTTCAACGACATTTTTTTCGAAATCATTTTCTTTTCGATTAAGTTGTGAAAACAATCAATATTGTGGAATGAATTCCTATTGTGATATAGATTCGAAACTATGTGTATGCGACAAAGGATATTTCAGGCAATATTTAGGTGGAAATTGTATTCGAAAATTAACGACATTGATAACTACAACAACGAGAGAAACAAGCACAGCATCGGAAACAACCACAGCATCGGAAACAAGCACAGCATCGGAAACAGCCACAACATCAGAAATAAGTACTTCCTTAGAGACAAGTACAAACGAAATATTTTTTTGCCACAAAGATATAGAATGCGGACTCAATTCTTACTGTTATCATAGAAAGTGTCGATGCTTTTATGGTTTTCAGAGATCATTAATAACAAATGAATGTGAAAATATCAAAACAACGACACTTCGAAATGAAGTTTTTTGTGGTCGAGAAACATGCCCACAATATTCAGAGTGTGAATTTAAATTTGGTATACCAAGTTGTCGGTGCATTGATGGCTATACAAAATCTATTTACACAAATGAATGTGAAATAATTGAATCAACAACTCTCTTATATACGACACCAACATTCTGTAAAATAAAAACATGTCCTAAAAACTCCTATTGTGATGAAAATCAAGAAAAATGCCGATGCTCAGATGGTAGTGATCTAGTTTCAGAAAATTGTTCAGAAATTTCTTCATCTATGAATTCTGAAGCTACTCTTGGAATAATCTTTGGCGTTCTTTTATGCTTAATAATGGCTTATTGTGGAATATCAAAAATTTGTTATGGAAAGTTTTGTTGTGTCAGATGTCAAATCAGTTCTGAGGTAAAAATTAGGAAACATCGTTCCAAATTCGATGATTGTGAAACTATGAAAAATCATCCTGCCCCATCAGCTCCTCCACTTTATGAATAAAAAAATATCAATTCGTTGAATGTAAAAAAAACTTAGTAAAATATACATTTTTCAAATACAAAACAATCTCTTTTATACGTTTTTCAATTTTAAATAAATCTTTAATTTAATAAAAATCTGTCATTCATAATAATAATAAAAAGCACTTTAAAAATTTGAATGAAATTTAACCAAAAGACTATTTCATCTTTGACTTACTTAATCTAGAAAAAAAATCATTTTGAAAACAAATTTAATTTTTAAATTTCAATTTTATTAATGCAAAACACCATAAAACACGAATTTTTAAACATTTTCTAAAAGTATTTGAGTTTTACTCAAACTTTAGATATTTCTATTGTTGTATCCAAATAATGAAGAAACGATTTGTGTTCATAAACTTTTGATTTGTAAAATCTTCCGCTACAAGTTGTTTTTTGTCAGAGATTTTTTTTTCATAATATTCATTTATTACGTTTTCTACTAAAATCTTTTGAGTGAAACAAATGATTGTTTACATAATTTACAATAATCGCTAACTCCAAGCTTAGTGATGAAATGGTTTTTAAACTCGTTTGATCGATTGATGAAAGCACAGATTTTTAGTTCAAATACTAGTAAAAACTTTATTTAAATAATTTATAATCTTTGAAATGTGGTTTTAAAGTATCCCGATCCAGAGGAGCCGTAGCCATAGAAGTTATAAAATTCTCAGGCTGTTCATACCAAATATAATGACCAATTTTGTTTTCTTCTAATAATTGGCAAGTTTTCTTAATCTGTTCTTCTGATTCGGCTTTCAAAACTACTTTGGTCATTCTATTTAAATCATTTAGATATTCGGTAGTTTGAGGTTCTTTTAAATATCGAAATATCGATGCAACTGATGCATGACAACCTTGACCTGTCCAAATAAAAAACTAAAAAAAATTTTTTTTTTTTCATTGAACCAACCTATCAAAGCTCCGATGGGCCATTTTAGATCACCACGAACAACAATGTATTGCACTATGTTGTTGGTTACTGACATTTTTTCAGTGTCAAAAGATTGAAGAAGTCAATTATTTTAGAATGAAAATTCAACAACCGGCATAAAATAGTAAATAATTGGTTACATTGTTTACGAGCAGTACGACTTTTATGTAAACAAATATTTCAATATTTTTTTGTATTTTTCAAGTTTTATTTTGGATTTATTTATTTATTTTAAAAAATGTCCGAACGAAAAGTTTTAAATGTATAAGTCTTTTATTTTAAATAGAACGTTATTTTAATGAATTTTTTTCATAGAAATATTATCCTCCGGATTTTGATCCATCAAAAATACCACGTCTTCGACTGCCGAAAAATCGTCAATATACTGTTCGTATTATGGCGCCGTGTAACATGAGGTGTAATACTTGTGGAGATTATATTGCTAGAGGAAAAAAGTTCAATGCTCGAAAAGAAACAGTTGAAAATGAAGAATATCTTGGGTTAAAAGTTTTTCGTTTCTATTTCAAGTGTCCTCGTTGCATGCAAGAGATTACTTTTAAAACAGATCCGCAAAATTATGATTATGTTGTCGAACATGGGGCTACGCCAAATTTCAAAGCACTTAAACTGGCTGAACAACAAGCCGTTGAAGAACAAAAAGAAAAAGAAGAAGAGGAACGGCTTAATCCAATGAAGTTACTGGAAAACCGAACTAAAGCTTCAAGAAGAGAAATGGAAAATCTCGAAGCCTTAGAAGATCTCAAAGAAATATCTCAACGAGAAATTGTCATCAATTATGACGAATTATTAAAAAAGAAAAAAGAAGAATTTGAAGCTGAATTGAAGAGGCAAGAGGAAGAAGATGAAAAGTTTATCAATTCAATTTTTCCGAAAGCAAATAAACAAAAACTTTCAATCATTAGTGAAGTAGAAGAAGAAGAAGAGAATGAAGATGAAGAAAAAGATGATGAAATAGAAGAGATTTGTTTGATGCCTACAGAGTTAATAAATTTTTCTGGAAAAGGAAATCTTGTTCATCAAACACAGAAAGAATCGGCTTCTAATTTATCAGAAGAAAGTTGTACAAATATCTTAGCAAAAACTTCCAACGACATCAAAAATAATAAACGTAAACTCTTGAAAAATTCTATTGTGGTAGTCAAAAAACAAACAACTGATTTAAATCAACCAACTAATAATCATGATGATTCGATGACCATTATCAATGCTGATTCAGCAAAAGAAACTTCAAAACCAACAGTTAAGCTGCAACGACAACCACCACCACCGCAAGCATCATCATCATTATCACAATTATGTACTTATACGGACAGTGAAAGTGATTGAAAGAAGTGCTGTTTTTCTTTATGATTTTGACTTGATTTATTATTGGTTTCAAAATAAAACAAGGTAAATTTGTTAATTTTTTTTTTGTTCTGTTTAAAACGTTTTTTTCGTGTTGTTCTATTTAAAGCTATATGAAATTCCTTCTAATTAGTTTTATCAGTTTTTAAAGAGTTTAGTTGAAAAATAAAATGGTGGTCTGAATGATTTAAGAATAACTCTTAAATAAATATCAATGAATGTTTTTTTTCTAGCTTCCAGTTAGATTATTTATGACCAATAAATAAAAAGAAACACTTCGGAAGTTTGTTTCTAAATGAAATATCCAATCTATTTCGTTTTCATACATTCATTTTTTTTGTATGAAACACACAAGAAATGTTGTTTTAATAACTGTTCAAACGGAAAATGTGGCGTAAATAAAAAATTCTATAAAAAAATTTCTCAATGAAATCAAGTTTATAAAATTTATTTTTTTCAACAAGTTTTTATTGAGAAAAAAAATGAATTCAAATCTCATTAGAAACTGAAAAGTTTTCAGTGCTTCTTCGAGACACACTGATGTACAAACCAGAACAATATAACAACAAATAAGTCAATTAATCCATCAACCTTCAAAAAGGTTTTCTGTTCTAATTATTGTTTTTAGTAGGTTGTTTATTCTGCTTATTACTTGACCACCACAATAGAACAATTTTGCCTTAGTAAGTTTTTTCTCTCTTTTTTTATATTGAAACCTAGTTCTATAAATGTTTTTTGTTTTATTTGTTAAACAACTAAAAACAAATAAAATATTTGATTTTGCACCCAAATTTAGAGATTTTAAATCTTGTTTCAAAATTCCATGCTGAGTTTTTCATGTTTGAATTGGCTATTTAAGCAGTAAATTTGTCAGAAGAAAAACACATTACACTGAGAAGTGATACTCACGGGAAAAGAAGCCGTTTTGCTTCTCATTTTTCATACAACAAAACTTGATTGATCGATTCAATTTATTAATGGGAAAAACACTGAGCCATCCTTTATTTATTTTGATCTTTATGGTTTCTTTTTTTTTAATTTGAAAATTATTTGATTTTCATTTACAAAAAGTTAGTTGAGCTTTTATTAATTTCATTTGAAATTTAAATGGTTATATTAAAAAAAATAATACTCTTCCATTTAATTTTTTTGAATCAAAAAATCTGTATTACAGAAAGACACGAATGCAGACAATCAGAAAAGTTTTTTCATTTTTTTGTAATAAAGATTTTTTTTTTCAAAAAATTTATAAAACGTTTGAATTTTTTTTTCGAAAATTTTATTCAAATTTATTCGAAAGACTAATGATGCTATGATTTGTTAATATCATTCATAATAATACTATTATTTATTCAAATGAAATTGAAATTTTTATTAGTTTGTAATTAAAAGTTTTTAAATTAAATTTCTTCTTTTATTCTCATATAACTTTATTTAACAATTCGTATTATTCGATTTCTAATGTTTCAAAAAAAATTTTAATTTTATCATTTTTTTTGCTTTAGAGAGATTAAACTATTAAAAGTTTTTTTTTTTAGAAAAACGAAATCTCAATGTTGAAATTTCAATAAAGCTGAGATTTTGTTTTTTTTTTCTTTGAAAATATGCTGAATTTTTTTTCCTTCTGTTGCCGTTTTGTTTTAATGATAATGAAACAATCATAATTGTATTTTTTTTTTTTGGAACGCATATCTCTCTCATTTAAAAAAACGTTTGGAATTATTCCACAACAACACACACATGCAGACACATTCATCCATTGCTTAACCCATAAAGAATCAACATACGCGTGCTTTAATTATGATTTCATGTTTTTCTTTTCACATTTTGTTCGATGATATTTGTTTCATAATTATCATCATCATCACAGTCACATTGTATGTTGTAGTATGTTATTCTCTTTGAGATAAAGTTTTTATTTTATTTTTATTTTAATAATTTCATTATTATAATTTTTTTGTTGTTCAGTTTGTAAAATATACTATATTTTTGACAACCATCGAAAAGAAGATTCGTTTTAGCTAAGAGAGAAAGAAAATTAAATTTAAAATAAAAGAAGTGTTCCATAACACGACAAACACGGGTTTTTGTTTTTTTTTTCGTACAAAAAGTGCACTTCCACACTCCAAAGCAACCATCATCTATCGAGCTAATAAATTTCTTCATTATCATCATCCAAAAAAAAAAAAAACTACTGCTGACTAGCATCGAAAATACAGGCAACACACATGTTTTCTCATAGAAACCTGTTTCTGTATGTTGTGTTTGGTGTGTGTGTGGATGTTGGGAGACTTTCAATCCATTCAATTTAGTAGAGAAAAATCATTTGGCGCCATTGCCGTTTCTTTTAATAATATTATTTCATTATTTTATTTTATTTTCTTGGAGACAAGAAGGGAAATTTAGTTGTTTTTCCTTGTAAAAAAAACAAAAAAAAATTTGAATTTTTATAATGTGTGTTTGTGTTGTTTCAAAGTTCATTCAGAACTAACTGAGCTCAAACGAAGAAGACGGTTCTTTTATTATTGATAAGTTTTTTTCGTTTTTTTTCTGTTTGTTTGTTTGGTTGGCTCACAATTAAGAAAATAAAACCTGTAATGAACATCCATAATGAGCAACAGCGGCTAACGAATTTTTTCCCGTTTTATTTTTCTGGAATTGATCTCTTTTTTTTCAGGATTTTTCACTGTTGTTATGGAATAAATACAGTGTTTATAGTGTATATGTTTGATATATTTTTAAAAAATTCATATATTCTATTTTGTTCATCTACTATTGAGTTTTTTTTTCGTATTGAGATTGGATATCGTTGTTCTTGTGTGATCTTGTGATACACTTTGTAGCCGTGCCCAAGAAAATACTATACCAAATTGGCTTGGCGGGTTTTTGTTGTTGTCCATCTTTTCTACGCTACCTACCTATTTGTGTGGAAAGCTTTTTCATCTCAAAAAAAAAATTGTGTCAGAATTTTTCTCAATTTAAAAAAAAAACCTTTAAAAAAATTCGTTTAGTTGAATTCAGTGAATTCAGAATACCGAACTCTTGGATAAATCTATTCAAACCAAACCATGAAGAATAAATTGATCTTTTATGATAATTAACTTAACTTTTTATTACAACTTTACAGCTTTATTTCAAACAACATCTTTCAACAAAGCGAATTGTGTTTGATTTATTTGTATTATAATTTAATAATTAATCGCGATATCATTGATCGAATTTTCGAAATTCGTGCCGAAAACTTGAGTGATTTAATTTGATTTCATATTTTTATTATCAAATATATTATATTCATTGTCATCAATGTTGATATTGAATTTTCTAAACAAAAAAAATTGAAGGAGTGGTCAAAGGCCGAAAGGCTTATAGTTTTCATCATTATTAATTATTATTTTTAATAATCGTCTGTGATCCAATTATCAAACGAAAAAAATAGCAATAAACAATGCTGTCTACTTCAAGTTTATTCAATTATTATTATATTCTCGAATAAATAAATAAATTAACTGAAAAAAAAATTTCGACATCATGATAACATCAAAATCAACCGTTCAAGATCAACCAAAACAACCAATATCACCATCATGTTTGATTTTATTTTTTGATTTTTTCCTGATTTTTCGTTTGCTTGTTTGCCTATCATTACTACATTTAATAATTGGTAAATTTTAAAATTAAATTTTTTCTGTTCTCACAAATCAGTTTTTTTCTTTCTTTGAATTAATGAAATAAGCGTTTTATTCCAACTACAATAACAAAAAAAAGAAAAGATGTTCCATGCTCGCAAAAGAAAAAACCATTGACAAATCAAACTCCAAAAGTTGGAAAGAAATTTATTTTAAATTAGAGTTTCCATCTTCAATAGCAAATAAAGATCATTTCAAGGTTTTTTTTCTCTACCAGTTGTAGGCGCCAAGGGTTATAGAAGCAACACGATTTTCAATTTAAAAAAAAACAAATCACTTTAATAGTAAAAAATTCCTTGAAAATTTGCAAGTTTCAACATTAAAACATTAGCTTCACTAAAAATAATATTGAGAAAACAAAAATATTTAAACACTGTTTAAACAAATGATGACAAGAAAATAGATGATGATGGAGAAGAAGAAGTTTCTGAGGAAGCTACCAAACTTGGAAATTCAAGTTTAACAGTTAGTTTTTATTGTAATTCGCAAAAATGCTTTCACAAAAAACACAAATTGAATTTTGCTTCATACATGTTCTATTTAACGATCATGATAAAAGAAACAATTTCTTAAATTTTAAACGTAAATAAATCATTTCATCCTTTTAATTCCATCTGCTTGGTAATGTGTTTCAATGTGTCTGTTCACTCTTTAATCTGATAGTTACAATACGATTCATACGTTTGATCTAGTCTTGATGTTGTTCTGTCCAATAATTGTTGCTCGATTTTGTTCGACAATTGTTGTTATACAATCTACATTTCATTTCTATTTACATTGGGTTGTCAAAACAAGACAAAAAGTGACCTTGTTGTCTTGTCAGACAAGGTGATATAATAACAATTTATTTTGAAAATTTTCAAAACTTTCTAAACTTTTTGTTTCCCTCTCAATAAAATTTTGAAGAGGTTTTGTGTTTTATTTATTTTTCATGTCAATTAAAATTAGCAATGTTAAAATGAAATTTTCTGTTTTTTTTTTCTTTCTGTTATTTGGATCTATTTTGTTTCATTTTTTTCCCTCTCGTTGTGTCTGCAAAATAAAAATAAAATAATACTATTAACTGATGTAAAATAAAATGAATAAATAGATAGATGGATAAATGGATAAATCAGTAAAGATTATTCACAGCAAAGACATTATTGACTTGTTAGAGAAATTTTTTTCTTCATTTTATTTTTCGAAAAAAGTTTTTCTTATTTTTTTCTAAAAAAAAAAAAAAATACAACTGGCATGATTAATATGCAATGAATCGACACTTTGAATGAATATGTGAGAAAATTTCCAAATGATGAAAATGATTTCTTTTTTTTTACAAATAAAATACTCCTTGTTCTCATTGGTTGTTTTTTTTTCGTATTTCTATTATTATTGTTTGTCTTGGAATGAGTTATGGTGTTTTCAATTTATCAAGTATTATTATTTTCTGCTTGTTGGCAACTAAAAATACCTGTATTAGTTTTTTCTCCTAACATGATATCGAAGTTTTTTTTTTTTTTGAAATTCTACCATTATTGAATCATTTTATGAAACCAAATAGTGAAATTGTTTTGGAAACTGGGTCAGTTTTCTAGCGATAAGTTGTCGAATGGAGCAAAAATTATCTCTTGATTAAAGCAAACAATGATAGAAGGGAAAAACAAGTGATGCAATTTAAAAATATGCTTAGATCAATAGATTGATAAGAAAGGTTTTGAAAAATTTTTCAATTTTTGATTAATGTTGATTTAATTAAACTTGAAATATTTGTTTTTTTTTTCTTGAAGCTCTATTGGTTTTTGATAATTTTAATGAAAACAATCATTAAATTATTTGTTTCTAGACATTTGAATTCTTATTCATTTGAAAATTGAAAAAAAATTCAGAAAAAAAATTCTGTTCTAATCTTTTTTTGAAAATGTTTGGTTTTTAATGAAATTTTTTTTTTTGTTATTTTTATTTTATTATAAGTTTTTTTTAAAAAAAAGTTTTGATCTGTGTTTTATGAATTTATTATTTCTATAGAAATGCTCTTGGCAAATAATATTTGTCTCGCTCAAAAATTAGCTTGAATGTTGTTGATTTGGTTCGGAAAAAAATCAAGATCCGATCGCCGGATAAAGCCGAGAGTTTTTTTCTTTCTTTAATTTGAATTATTTATTGTTTAATAATGAAATTTGTTCATTTGATCAAATCGGCAAGGTCATGTTTGAAATTGTTTCAACGTTAATTCTGAGAAAAAAAAACTTTGTTAATAAACAACCAGCAGTTGATAACCGCCAAATTTAGCTAAGCTGACAATGGTTTTGACATAAATTTATAAGTGTGAAGTTTTTTTTCCACGTTCAATGGTTCAATAATTTATTTTTTATTATTATAAAAAGCATCCTCAACGTGGTGAAAACGTTCGATCATGTTGACAGTTTTAAATTTGAGAAGTGATTATACTTTTTTTTGACAATATTAGTGATTGTTATTAATATCGATCTATCTTGTTGTTTATTTTCAATTATTGCAAAATTAAATTAAAATTTGAATTAAATTTAGAATAACAAAAACTGTTTTTTTTATTTTAGAAAAAAATCAATAGTTGGTGGAATAATTAAATTCAGTTCAACTATTAATGAAAGCTCATTTGAAACACTAAAAATTTAAAATTCAAAGCTTGATCAGTTTTTTTCCTCCTGTCTGTTGGCCCAGGTAAGCTTAATTTTTGAAGTAAATAAAAACAAAACAATTAAAACACAGATTACTTTGAACTGATTTTTGTTTCGTTCTTAAATCAATACACGGAAGCGTTCAAAGTAAACTTTGACATGGCATATCGTCTTTCAAGCTTTTTTTCAGCATGTTCGACACTAAAAGAGTTTTACTAGAAACAAAAACAAAAAAAACATAACGATACGATTTCTAGTATGGCGAGAAAAAGCTTGTCTCCATAAGGAAAAAAAAGTGAAAGCGTGTTTGTCTGATGTAATCATTTCAAAGAAGATCAAATTCAATTCGAGGGCGCACAATGTTTTGCTCTGTGTTTGAAAATTTGCATTTGCTTTTTATTCAAACTTTTTTTTCAAAGATTTTCATTCAAGATCAAAGAATGAATCCATTTATTATCTTTTTTAAAAACTTTTTTTTTATGAACCACAATAAAAATTTTCTTTTTGTTTTGTTTTAGTATGGATGTTCAATTCAATTAAATGAAAACTTATCAAAATTTCAATATCATTTTTTTGTTCTGTTTGTGTGTTTTCAATGTATTTTATCTTTGATCTCGGTTTGTAAGAAACAAAAACAAAAAAAAAGATTGAAGATTATTAAATTAATTGATCTGATTGAAATGAAAAGGAATGCATTTCAAACAATAATGGAAAACTTGTTATCGGGATTTTTTTCTGTTGTCATCTTGCCAGGACGCCTTCAGGTGTTGCATGGAAGAAAGTTTCTTTATTTCTTTTATTTCATTTTGAAACTTTATCAATCAACTTTTTCTAAAGAAATGAATTCAGATTACGAAGGACATGCTTCGATTGTTTTTCCAAATGAACCAAATTTGCTGTAAATTTATATGAACGTAAAAAAACTAATCCGACTTGTTTTGCGCAATTCAAGCATTAAGCTTCTTCATTTTTTAATCTGATATTAATTTTATTCAATTTTTAAGACTGGAAATTCATTTTGAAAAAAATAATTGAATTTTTTTTTTTTTTTGATAGCTTACAAGTGTGATTCATGGAACTCATCACTACCAGCAGTGAAAGGTAAATAAAAAAAACGAAACTTTTAAAAATGAATTTTTTTCCTAGAGAATCTGTTCCAGCTCAAAAATTCTGAATTGCCCTATATTTTGGTAAAATGCAAAAACAAATTTGGTTTGAGAAATGTTTTGACAAAAAATGACCGATCTAAACGTAATTCTCTGTCATCTACTTATCGTAAAATGAAAATCAAGCGGCATAATAATAACCGCCGAACAAATCAATACAACTCTCAAACTAAAAACACTCAATATTTACCTAGAATTTGGATACCAGAATCAGTGAAACCTTCTTTGCTATTCTATGGTCCCTCAATGTTTGAGATTTCTAAAATTCAAGTTTTGCCACCTATCGGACCTATTTCCATTCACCCAAATAAAACACCACCAAAAAGAAAAGTTTCCACTGCTGAATCGATGACTCCTTTTGATTCAAATCGTGATTCAATAGCTACAAGCGTCGCAAAATCTATAGAACAAAATGGAATGATTGAAATTTATAGAATCGGTTAGTGAAAAATGGATTTTTTTGTATTTTATAGTATTTTTTTGATTAAAGAGCCAAAACTCCAAAATTCATCATCTCGAAACTCTCGACCTGTTAGACAGCCTATTTCATCTACTCCAAAGCTCAAATCTATTGAAAGTTTACCAAAGCTTTCTGCTTTTCCTTTGCCTTCAACATTTTCAACGCCTCAAGTGCGCCCGGTTTCGCAAAACTTGTTCGATTATGCTAATAACTTCACTTCCAAGCCTATAATAAGCTTTGATTTTCCGTTATCGACTTCTCCATCTCCGATATTATCAAAACCTCATGTTAATGTTAATTATCGTACTGCTAAACCTTTACCAAAGTCACGGCCAGCAACAGGTGGTTTTATAAATTTGAAACCTGTTGCTCAAAAATCTTTTGTTCCGAAACCAACTTTGAGACCTTTGATATCTACCTCAGTCAAACCATTTGTGATTTCGAAAACGCCAACTACTCCGTTACTATTATCAACGCCAGTTTCTAGACATTCGAAAGTTATAGAAGACTTTTCGCATCAAGTTTTAAGAAAACCACCTTCTAAACCTCAAGTGGTTCAAGTCAATAGACGCAAAAAATCTCGAACTTCGAAAAAAGTTGATAGCATAGATAGTGCTCAAATATGCAATGCAGAAAAATGTCATCCTCCGTATTGTAGGTGTGCGGAATCAACAATACCAGGTGGTTTAAAAGCAAAAGACTTACCGCAGTTAGTGATGATAACTTTTGATGATTCAATTAACGATCTCAATTGGGATCTTTATCAAGAGATTTTTTCAAACCGATTTAATCCAAATGGTTGTCCAATATTGGGTACTTTCTACGTCAGCCATGAATGGACAGATTATTCTCAAGTTCAGACGCTCTATTCTATGGGACACGAAATGGCTTCTCATACAATAACGTAAGTGTTTCTCATATTAAAAAAACAAATTTAAAATAATCTTTTTTTTCATTTTAATTTCAGTCATAGCTTTGGAGAAAGATTTTCCAAAGAAAAGTGGTTAGATGAAGTGAACGGGCAACGAGAAATATTAAATTTGTACGGAGGTGTTAAATACGAAGACGTTCGTGGAATGCGTGCACCATTTTTGCAGCCTGGTGGCAATAAACAATACGAAATGCTGTATGAAGCCAATTTTACTTTTGATTCATCACTGCCAGTTTTTGAAAATAATTCTCCATATTGGCCCTACACTTTTGATTATGCAATGAGCCATGAGTGCATGATTCCACCATGTCCTACAAAATCTTTTCCAGGTATTCAATTTGTTTAACTGAAAAGATACCTTGATAAACCATTGTTTAATTTTCTAGGTTTATGGGAAGTTGGAATGGTAATGCTGATCGATCACAGAGGAGGTCGATGTTCAATGGTTGACGCTTGCTCTCATCCTGGAACCGACGAAGAAGTTTTCGAACATCTTCTGAAAAATTTCAATCGCCATTACAATTCGAACAAAGCTCCATTCGGTTTATATTTTCATTCCGCTTGGTTTAACACACAACATTTTCGTAAAGGTTTCATAAAATTCATTGATCATATTAACCAAAAAAAAGACGTTTATTTTGTTACCAAATGGCAACTTATTCAATGGATGCTTCAACCGACACCGTTGTCTCGATTAAGATCGTTTAAACCGTTTCATTGTAATTATGAGAATAGAACACCTTGTCTCAACCCCAAAGTTTGCAATGCACCGTTTCGTGATGGTCCACGTTATTTAAAAACTTGCCAATCTTGCCCGAAGACTTATCCATGGGTTGGTAAAACAGGTTTCAAACGTAGATAATATTTTTTAAAAATTTTGTTTTTTTTCTGGGTTCTCAAATATGCTAATATGTTTTTTTTCTGTTAATATTCTAATTGTTGGTTTATGAAGTCTATTATTAAATTTTCGTTTTTATTTTTCTTTTCTTTGGTAATTAAAATGAAAAAGAGCAGAGTTTAAAAAATTCAAACAACCGAAATAAATGTGGCGTTTTCTATTGAGTTTTGTTTTATTTGTTGATTTTAAATATTAGAAAAAGAAAACAGTAAATGGAAACTTATAAAAAGTTGGTTTGTTTAGTCGGTGTCTTTTTCGAGCATTTTCCTGCCTTAGACAATATTATTTCGATAATTGATCGTCAGCTTGGTATCTCTCGAAATATTTTATGTCATGGTATGATTTTTCTAATAGTTGATTATATGTTGATTATAATTGTTTGTTGATTTTGTTTTTGTCATATTTTTCAGGTATCGTAATTTTATCATTCTGCAGTGTCGCCATTGGACATTTTTCTGAATTGACAAGCTATATTGTTTTATATTTGTATCCATCATACCAATCGTCAGTTTTTTTTTTATCAATTTCTGTGATCAGTAGAAAAAAAATTTTTTAATGATTTTTTAATAATAGAATTTTAGTTATCATCTATGGTAAAAAATCAGATTTGATTTTTTGGCTCAACTATTGGTCGACAATGGCCATTTTAGGGCCTATCACCATGTACGCTCCTCGTCTTTTCTCATTCATACCGCTTTTTCCATTAATTAAATTAGTTTTTGCTGTTTGGTGTTACACACCAATTCAGAATAATGGATCTTATATAATAATGCAATCGTATTTGATTCCATTAAACAATTTGTTGCAAAACAATTCGTTGGATCAAGTTGGTGCATCATTAATCGACAAACTAATCTACTATTTAAGATGTAAATAATGTTTATATTTTCCAATTAAACTGATATTTGTTTTTTTCAGCTCCAAAAGTTACAAAGGTTCCCATAGAACAAAAGTCAAGTTCGGACACTTTTCGGGAGGAATCGTCAGGAATCGAACAAAACTTCTAGAGGGTAAACATAGAAAAAAGTCTCTTTGATTAATTTTTTTTTTCAAATTCATCAAACAAACTTGATTTGATATTATCATAAGCAAAAAAACCTTTGAACTGTGTTTAAATTTTTAAATTATTAAATATTTAATATAAATGAACCCTTTAAAGATAGATAAATGACTGATAAACGTCTTCAATTTTTGTCTTTATTTTGCATATTTTTTTATGATAGATTTTTAAAGAACATAATTAAAAACAAATCATATGACTGATTCAACTTTCATGAACATTTCCTTCATTTTGTATCTTCCGAATTGTTGAAAAGCGAATATATACAATTGTTTCTTTTTCTCATTGAAAACCTTTTGTCAATTAATCTCTATTCTATTTTGCTTTAAATGTTTATCAATAATTCATTTTTACTTGATTGAAAAACTTTCTAAATTTTTTTCTCTATTAATCAATGTGAATGGGTTATTATTGAGAAAAAAAAACTGAAAAAACAAATATTGAGGCTTTCAAATATCTTTTCATTTTAGAAAAATTTCCAATATGCTTAAGCGATGGGTGGACGAAAGAAAATATCTGTTTAATTGTTTGTGCACTACTGTTTATTAATTTTTTATGCCAGTTTGATGATATCGTGTAAAATACTTTTTCTGTTTTCTCTTGCCTGACACATGATGATCGATTACTGTTTTGATGACGTTGAATACAAGTACGATTGATTAAATTAAAAAAAATTGAAATATTTATTTATTTTTCTGTGATTAAGCATTGATAAAATTGGGAATCATGAATGGCACAACAGATAATATTCAAGATGATTTTTTCATCTATTACGACTGAAACAAGTCCATTTGTCTTGAACAGCAAAGTTATTTCTGAAAAATTCCAAATTCCAAATATTATAATTTTTTTCTGAAATTTAAAATAGAATAAATTTTTTTGTTTCTTAGCTTGAAACGCTTAAGTTTGAAATGTGATTATGTAGACTATGCTAAAAATAAGGTATATTATCTTTTGATTTATGTTACATTGCTTTGTAGTTAAGATCAATAATTTTAGAAAAATTTATTTTTTGGATTGTTTTAGCCTGAATCGTTAAAGTATTATTTATTCATTTATTTTTTGAGAGTCGAATGGACTCAGTTTGTCAATGTCAAGCTTAGTAATACAACAGTTGTAAACTTGTAGCATAGTTTTGAAAAAGAATATTGAAACAATTGAAAGCATTTTGCATGAAAATTTCAACAATGGATTTCCTTTCTTTTTTAATATTTTAAATGAACGAAAAAATGTTATAATAATATCAAAATTTTATTGATTTTTTTCTTTTTCTGCCATGCAAACTTGAATTTCCTGAAAAAAATTATTTTGATCGTTAGCGATCTTTTTTTCAATGCTTTTAATGACATTCGTTTGTTCTGAAAATTGAAACAATCACAAAAATTTATCACGCATAAAAAATGAAGAAAATGTTTAAATGTTGTAGAAAAGAAAATCTTGAGAGGAAAAAAATCAGGCAATCCTATACGATTTAGATAAAAATTTTTTTTCTTTTTAGCTCAATAAATAAATAAATAACAAAATGATTTTATCTCGTTTTGAAATTTCCAAAAAGTATCACGATACTTTGGATTGGTTTGTTTCAGAGAAAATACTTGATAGCTTTTTTCAATAATTGATATTTTTTCTCAGTGACAGATGAACTTGAATTGCTTTGCGCTTTAGATTATTTTAGAAAAATAGCAAGATATCAACCAAATTTGTTTTAGAAAAAAATACTACGTAGATACTGAAACATGATCTGTAAAGAGTTTAAAACATTCAAATCCATTTAATGAATTTCAATGATTTTTTTTTTTGTTTTTTACATTTTTGTAAATTAAAAATTGTTTTTTTTTCTTTGGAAGAAAAATTCTGAGTTTTTAAATTTTTTGTTTTGTTTTTATCACTTGAAAAATTGAAAAACAAAAATTGATTTTCTTGTATTTTTTTCAGGTTAGCTAACTAATCAAACTAAAGAGTTGAATAGCTTTAAAAAACTAATTGAAAAACTTTTTTAAAGGATCTGAAAAACCTAAGTGAGAATTTTGAGTTGAATCTAAAAAAGATATCTAATTTTATCCATAAACATCATCAAAATTTTCTGATAAATTTTTTTTAAAGGCTCAAAATTGGAAAGAAATACTCTGTTTTCTTAAAAAAAAAAGAAAAAGAAATGAAAGAAAAATTTTACTAAACTAAGCCTTTAAGCTCAAGTTCATTGGTTCTTTTTTAAATTATCAAGGTTATGCGATCAAACGTTCAATGTTTCGTGTTTCCTTTCAAGATAATAGAAAATTCATTTGAAATAAAAATTTTTTTCATAGGAATCAGATTGCTCATTGCAATGCTCGACATTTTTTTTTCAAAGATATTTGTTTTAATCAATAGAAACTCTTAAATTTAAAAAAAAAAAAAATTTTGAAAAATTTGCTTTACAAAACAATTAAACTCATTACCAAAGGAATTTGGTTTTTATAAACTCCACTCCAATAATGTGATAACGCTATGAAATGAACCTTTAGCACTAAAATTTAAAAAAATAAAAAAATGCTGAGCCTGAAAAATTTTGCTAACCAAATCCTGTGTTGTTTTTTACTTGTTTTTTTTAAGCGTTTAAATAATTAATTTTTTTTCTCGTATTTTATCGAAAAAACCTTACTTTCTGAAAAAACTATATATTGATTATTGAAAAAAATTTTAATAAAAGTTACTAATCTATTTGATTTGTTTAAAATATAATTAATTAATTAAAGCATTTTTTTAAACCAAATTTTCTATTTCAAGTTTAACAAACAGATTATTCTAAGAAAAAAACACTTGTCTCATTTTATCAGTATTTTTATATTGAGGATTTCGCATTTTTGTACCTGATAATTTAAATCAATAAATTTAAAAAAAGGTAAAAAAACTTTATTAAAACAACCTTGAAAAATGATTGATCATAGAAATTTTTTTTGTAAACTTGTTTATTGATGTCAAGAATTGCTGTGGAAAATTTGTTTCAAATAAAAAAAAGATTTCAGAAAAATCAGAATCAACAGGAAAATTTCAAAATTATTATCAAATTTTTTTTTTCATTCATTCATTGAATTATTTGTTTTGATTTTAGACAAATGACAAATGTCCAAGTGTAAACTCATCATGGATCAAGCATTTTCTATGAAATTGAAAAATGCTGATTTGACAATTACTGACAAACGAAATAAGCAGACTAAATCTTTCTAAATAAACAAACACAAAGTTTCTATTGCCAAAACAAAGAACAGAAGGAAAAATTGGCAATAGAAACAATAAATAATTATAATAAATAGTTGAATATTTTTTAGTTTCAAATATAATTTTTTTGTTGCTAAATACGTGACATTTCAATTAAATTTTTTAATAAACTATGTTGCTCAAAAAGGCATTTCTCATGTTTAACATTTAATTTCTCCTCCTTTAAATTTATTTCAAAAAAAAATTATTGCTTATATTTTAAAACAACAATTAAAATTAAATTTAAAATGAAATACACAACCTTAAAAAAAAATTGATGTTTTTATTTTAAAAAAACAACAACATTAATATACATGTTGTTTTTTTTTTTTTTTTTTTTTTTTGATCGAGCTTTTTTTCTAAATAAAGGACAGAAAATACAGAGTGTTGTCAATAGATGAATTTTTGATTCTAATTTAAAATTATGTTGAAGCTCTGTTTTTTTCAACTTCAAAAAACTTTTTTGAATCAATTTTTGGATTTGTATGAAACGGGTTTTATGGTTTGATAAGTAGCCGGTTGTATTATCAAAAACTTGAATAGAGTTAAGATTATGAGATGTATAGTTTTTTCATGGAAATTACGTGGATTTTTACAAGATTATCTTGAATTTTTTTTATAAAGGAATGTACAATAATAATAAAAAATTTTGAGATGACAACCAATGGATTTTCATGGAAAAAAATCATCATTATCAAGTACAACTAAGCATGTAAAAAAAATATGTACAAAGAATAATTGATTGAAATTTTTTGTAAAAATATAAACTCTGTTTTTGTTGTGGTTGTTGCTCAAAAATGGCTAGTCAACCCTTCGTATTACCACGAACATAAAACCAGATTTATGTTGTTTAGCGTGTTTTTCTTCTTCTTTTTCTTCGTTTCTTTTTCAATGCATCATTACAGTGAAATTTCAAGGTTTTTTTGGCGTTTGTTCGTATTCTATCTAGTTAATCACCATCACTGGTGGTGGTTGTAATACTGTGGAAAGAAACCAACACCAACATTGAGCAAAGTACAACCGATTCGCTTTGTTGTTTCTCCTACATCCAATTTCTCTTTTTTTCTGTTTTTTTTTAAAGCTTTCAAGTTACGCCATCGAGCTTGAGCTTTAGTGCTTGCCGCAGTTTTTTTAGTAAAAAAAAAATTTTAGTTTAGTTTTTTTATGATTTTATTGTTTTTGTTTTGCTGCTGATATAGAGTGGTGGAATTTTCATGAACGACGCCAAAACTAAGCTTCGAAAAATAAAAAAGACAAAATGAATATTTAGAACATGTTTAAAAAAAAAATTAAACTTTATTAAATTTTGAAAACTTATTAGTGTCACAAATCACCGTTGTCAACAAACCAGTCGATTGATAAATCACTTGATCAATCGCTAATCAATTAATCAATCAGTGAAAATCATCGTTATTATAATATCGTTTTCGCTTTCTTCTATCAAACCATCAATGATGGTGGTTTATCAATGATATTTTTTTCATTTTATTTAATAAAAAAAAAATATTTTCAAAACAAATGTACAAAAGTTTGATTGATAATTCATTTACTAGTATTATCATAGTATTTTTTTCGTTGTTGCTTTTGGTAATATGTGTTGTCGTGCGTGTGTGTGTTACGAGTATATATAAAAACTTAACACTCACCAAATTTATCATAGCATTTGACCATTCTCTTCATCATTGCTAGTCATCATTTTTGTCGTAGCCGTCGTAATAATTTTTTTACTTCTGTCTTATTCGATAAAAAATAATAAAAAGAATTTCAAGTTGGATTCGATCAACAAGTTTCTATATAAACAGATTAATATTTATACTTTTTTTCATCATTGTGATTTCCCTCAGGCTGCTAACCCATTAAATTTCAAAAGTGTGACTCGATGAACTATTTCTAGTTTTTTTTCTAGATAATAATCTGATTTTCAAAAAAATACAAATATCGTCGTTTATTTATTTATTTTTATCATAAATATTGGGTAATTTGTAAAAGTTTTTGTTTTGTATTTATTTATATTGAAAAACAACGTTATATTTGTGTTACAAAATGGCAACCATGGAGATTAACAACAATCAACTAGACCCTAAGGCCAAAGAAGAATTGGCTCAAAAAATCATAGAAGTCAGAAAAATTGTTTTAGAAGAAATGAATAAAAATTCACATCTCTATGATTTAAGTGAATTGTCACGAATCAATGATGATTGGACTATTGAAAGATTTATCAGAAGAAAAAACAACGTCAAAGATACTAGTGAAATGATAATCAACACCATGAAATGGAGAAAAGAATACGAGCTAGCTAAATGCAAAGATGAAGATTTTCCAGCAGAATTTTTTAAAACTGGTACTATTTTCCCATTATCCAATGACAAACAAGGAAATGCCTTGATTTTTCTTCGAATACGACTTCATCGTAAAGTGAAAGAACTTGAAAAAGAAGCCAAACGGTTTATCGCATACACCGTGGATAAAGTTGATCGAAAGACCAATGGTTCTGGAACAACCATCGTATTTGATTGCAAGGGTGCCGGTCTATCTAACATGGACATGGACATTTTATGGTTTATGGTCAATTCGCTGGTTAGCTACTATCCTTGGGGTTTGAGCTGGATTCTTGTCTATGAACTTCCATGGGTATTACAATCAGCTTGGACCATTGTTAAAGGGTGGTTGCCAGAGGATCAAAGAAACAAGATCAAGTTTGTCAATAAAAACGAAATTCTTGAATATATCGATTCCAAAGATTTGCCTCTGTACATGGGTGGCGGATGTAAAATAAACTATCATCACATTCCAAAAGAATGTCGTCCATTCGAAGAAGTGGTCAAAGAGAAAGGATTCACTGACAAAGAAGTTAAAAAACTTTTAAAACATTATCAACCATTATTGGATGAAGCCGATGAAGAAATCAAAACATTGACAGCATAAATCAAATTAACTGTCATACAGTTTTTATTTGGCCAAAGATTAAAAAAAACATCCAAATTGGCGAATATAATTTTTACTTTTTTTAAAACTTTTGATAAAAAAAACCAAAAGATTTTGATTACTTTTGATTTGCATTATATTATGTTTTATTTTATTTTTTAAAGTTTTTTAATAAAAAAAAAAAAATTTTTTTGTGAATATGTGAAGAAAAGAAAGTTTCTTTTCCATCTAATAATAAAAACTAGTAGTTTCTGATTGATGATTTATTCACTATATTCAATTTCACGTTTTGGTATATCCCGACCTATTTCAACTCACATCAATCAATAGATCAAAGTTTTTCTTTTTTTTTAAAGAGAAAATATAATTAGCTCACTAAATATAATTTGTAACTGCACACATTTTAACAATAACTACGTTACAAATATTTTCTTAGAATTAAAACCAGTCCAATAATGAAAATAACTGATACTAACGACCAAAAGTTCATTAAAATACATTTGTTAAGGTTTTATTTTACAGTATTCTTATGAAAGTTGGCTAGCTTTTTCTATATTATTATTCAATGTCATCAAAAAAAAAAAAAAATTGTTTTTGAAATAATACGAATTTATGAACATTTGTAGAAGTAATTGCATCGTTTTTTTTTATATTCAAGTTAGACAAGTTATAGAATTTCATATTTAAAACTCATCTATTATAAAATTTATATAAACATTAAAAATTCAACGTCACAATAGAAAACCACATCACAAGAAATTTTTTAATTTTGTTGTTTAATGTCTCTACGATTTCAAAATCATCATTTACAAATTAATCAAATAATTAAATAAATAATTTATTTTGAGAAAAAAAAATTATTATTGTTGTTTTATTAATTGCGTTTTTTTCTAACTAAATGATTCCTAGAATTTCCTTCATAAAAAAAACAACCAAATAACAAAACAATTATTAATAATCAATTATATTTTCAATAATTTTCAAATTTTCAACAATTTTAAACGTTTTTCTTGATTTTTTTTCTATCAGAGAAAAAAAAACTATTATTTATTAGGTAAGGCTAAAAATAATTACAAGTTTTGTTTCTCTCTAAAACAAATAGAAGAGAATAAATTTGCTGAAAGAAAAAGTTGAATTCAAAATGTTTGGCTCAAATTTTCTTCTTGATTGTATAAAAAAAAATTGTTTTGTTTTTTGGTTGAACATTATTCAATTCACTTTCGCTCTCTGTCTCTTCTTTTATTTTTGTCGCCTGAAATTGTTATAAAAATATTTGGAAAGGGTGTTTTTTTCTAAAATCAATAATATTGGATTTTCAAGTAAATTATTATTATAAATATGCGTATTTATAGCAGAACAATAAATAAATGTTGTCACTAGATGTTATTTGTGTTAAACATGCTTTGAAAATTGATTGTGATCAATTTCACGCTTCAAGAAGACTGGTTATTATCAAGTTTTTTTTATCCTTTCTGAATAAACATTTCTTTTTTTTGAAACAGGAAAAACTTTAGCTGAAGTAGAAAATCAATTTTCTGTCTTTATCATTCAAGTAAAATTTAAATTTTTATGTTGACACTTTCTTCGACCAGTTTCTGGAAATTTTTTTTCAAAAATCCATTTTACGACTCCAATATCAATAAATTTAATGAAATCTCCTAAAAAAAACGCTTATTTATATAAAAAAAACAATTAATCTTGTTCATTAATAATATTTTGAAAATGAGTTTTGAATTGCATAAGAATTTTCTTACAAAAAACAAAATTTTGTTCTAGTTTTTACAGACTAGATAAAATTTTTGCAACGCAAATTAGGAATACTTGTTAGAAAAAACTTTAGAAATCAATTATTAATTCATTTTTTTATAAAAAAAATCGTTATTTGAAGTATTTTTCCAAAAAATTATCAATTTTTTTATCCTTGAAAGTATTTTTTTCAAGAAAGATAAAATCAAACTGAATTTCAGTACATGAAATTTAAATTGATAAACAATAAATAAACTAAACAACAGATTCTTCGTTTGATACGCTTTTTGAACAAAAAAGAATTTTTTTCAATTTCTTTCAAAATTTGAAACAAATTTTTTCACATTCTGAAAAAGTAATAAATTTATTGATAAAAATATTACTTGTATGTTTTTTTTTGTAATAATGTGTTTAGTTTCAGTGAAATTTTTGAAATTAAATTGAAACTTTAAGAAGTTTGTGCTCAAATAATTTTTTTATTGAACAAAAAAAAGACAAAAATATCTCTGCTAACGCAAAATAAAATTGACAAAAAACACCATCACATGTTTGGAACTTCATGCTCAAAATACTTATTTTAGTTTTTTGTTTGTGATGAATTTGATTTTTTTTTTTTTTTAAATAAATTTATTTGAGAATTAACAATATTTGTGGACGTTTTTGGACGTGAAATTGAGGTTTTCATAGCACCCGCAAGCAATATAAGCACCTGCATAGGGTTTTTTTGTAGCAGAATTTCTTTTCAGTTTTACTTATTAGTTTATCTCTTCTCCGTTTATTTATGACATTAATTCAAAAATTCTGAAAAACAATCTTTCTGAGTTTTTTATTTAGAATTTTAAATTTCAGAACATTTAACTGTTTACTTTTAATGTTGTGAATGATAGCATTATGGATTCTAGCATATAGATTTTTTTCAATTTCTCACAACTTTGCTTCAAGAATGAAGACTAGATTATGATACTTCTAAAAATTATTGAAACTCGATAGAATAATCAACAGAAAGGAAATAATCAAATTTTTTTCTTCTAACCAGAAATATTAAAACGTTTTTTTTGTTGATGAGATCAGCTAATAACTACACTGTTTTATTTAAATTGTGAGCAGCAAACAAAAGCAAGTTTTATCATTTATTAAAAAAATATAGAAAAACAAATTTCCGATAGACTAAAAGGTTGTTTTTAAATTTTTTTTTCAAGGGTTAATGTGTGTTGGTGAATTCTCTTTTCAATGTCAAGTGAATCAGTTAAGATGATTTTAAGAAAAACAGCAAAATGATCTGTCTTTTTTCATAAACCAAAACGAAAATTTATAATATTTTGTGGTTTATCAATGAAATAATTTATTTTTCCTAAGTTTTTTTTTCCAAGTATTCATTATTTTCTAAAAGCAAGCTTAGCTGATAATCGAAACTAGAAACCTTGAAACTATAGCGTATGTAAGTGAAAAAACTGGTCGTATGACTTCAGCTAAAATATCAATATAATGTATTTGTTATATAAAAAGTGGTAAAAATACTCAATTTTTTTTCAAAAATCCTTCAGCATAACAACGGTCCTTTAAATCTCATTGAACTTCTCATTTTCATTTGAGTTTGAAAAACTTCAAAATCCTATATAAGCTAAAATATTTTTCAGTAAAAATTGAAATAAGTGAAGTTTATTTTCACATTGTTTACAGTTTTATAGAAAAATAATTATAATAATCTGCTAAAATAGAAAAAACTTTGCGTTAAAGTGAATATTTCAAAAATATTATTTGAAAACTTTGTTGCTGTGAACAATCTCTTGCTGATCTGAGTGCTTGAATAGTGTCTACAATTGAATAAAAAAAATTTTGTAATTTTTTTCTAATATCGTCAGAGGTAATAATTTACGATATATTTTTTTTAAAAACTTTTATATTATTTCTGCTCATGTAAAAAAACTATTTAATGTTTTTGTCATAATTTTTTCATCTAAAATTCAGTTTTCAAAAAAAAACTTATGTCAATATTGTAATCCATAATAATTTACTGCTTTGAGTATAGAAAACAGTTCTTGATTTGCTTGTTTAAAAATTGGCTAGTTGAACTTTAAGAACAAAAGCTTGATAAACACGAATTGAATGGTCAATCAGCCCTGTTTGAATATTATTTTTGGTTATGTCAAAAAAATTAGGCTTATCTGCAGCAAGGAAGCCAAACTCCTTCAAAACACAGGTTTTCTTCTTTTTCAAAGTTTTTCATTTTTTTTTAAGACAGAGCCTGCTCGCTTTGTTTTTGTAGAACAAAGAATTTTAAACTTTTTTGACTTTATTGTTGAATTTCTTCTACTTTTGGAGAAACAAAGCAATATAAAACCGTTCTAAATTTTCAATCAAAGTAGATTTGAAAATAGCTTAAAAAATAAAACTTTGTTCGACAAAAAGTGTCTTTCAATCAGATCATTCGACAATCCGATATTTTATATTGAATTGAATAATAACTGTTAATATTAATAATAATTATTATTGTGTTGATTTTTCAGAAGTTGAGAAGCTCATGAAAATGACATGATTAAAAATTTCACCGAATCATTATTGAAAGTTTATTCAGAAAATGAATTGCATCCTTTGCATTAGATAAAACTTTCTTGCTTGTTTATTATTCAAGTTTTATCATAAGATTTATTTGGCTTCAGTTTTTTTGCCAGCTTTATCATAAGATGTCAACGAAGAGATGTTGAAAAGTAGAAAAATTACAGAGTAGAGCAGTTCTATTGCTTTTACATTACCAATGATATCAAACTAAAAACAATACTGTTCAACATTCAAAAAACCCAAAAAACTTTTTTTTTTAATTTTAACATTTGATTCCAGGTTTTTGCAGATGCGAGTTCTCATTATTTATAATTGAAAAAAGATATAAAACACTGATCAAACTCAGTTCCTCGAATTGAGCAATCTCTTTCAATCAATCGACTACAAAAAAATTTATTACACAACTTTTTTAGGTCTAAAGGATATATGAAAAAAAAATTATAAAAAATGCCCTTTTTTCAAAATTTTTTTTATTTGTTATGATTCACTTTTATTCAAAACTTGACTTTAGTTTGTTTGAAAACAAGTAAAAAAGATTTTGTTTTTGACAATTTTTCTCGGTTTTACTTTATCAAGAATCTTCAATCCACCATTTTAATTCTTAAATTTTGAAACAGCAACAAACTTTTCTATTGTTGAATTTTTTTTGGTGCTTAATTAATTTGCTGTAAAGCAGAATATTCAGAAGAAAAATCATTTATTCAATTTTCTGTTAAAACATTCCAAAGGTAACTGACTCACACATGAAGAACTATTTTCAATTGCTTTGTAGTTTAAAAACGAAAAATTGCTGTTAAAAATAAGAAAATAATAACTTGAACATTGGTGAAATTCATGGTTTTTGAAACTAATTTTTATTTGAAAACTTTCTAAATTTTTTTTTTTTTTTTGTTCATAAAGAAACAAAAACAGAAAAATGGACTCCAACAACAATGAACAAGAAATAATGGCCGAGAAAATCAAACAAGTCAAAAAAATAGTTTTGGAAAATATAGAAAAAAAATCCCGAAGATTTTGATAAAGCGGATATAGAACGCTACTCTGATGACGATTGGACAATTGAAAGATTTATTCGGCGAAAACACACAGTCGAGAGTAGTAGTGAAATGATAATAAATACTTTGAAATTTAGAAATAAATTCAAGCTGGTCAAGCTAAAGTAGAAGATTTCCCGGCTGAGCTTTTCAAAATTGGTTCGATATTTTCTCAGGAAATGACAAAGAGGGAAATTCTGTGCTATATTTCCGAGGACGTTTTTTCTAGAAAAGTCAAAGAGTTGAATTTTTTAATCAAACGTTTCATCATATATAATGTTGAAAAAGCTGATCAAAAAAACAATGGCCGTGGCCTAACAGTTGTTTTAGATTGCAATGGCTCTGGTCTTTCTAATTTGGACATTGATATTATATGGTTTATGATCGAATCATTAGTCAGTTATTTTCCTTGGGGTTTAAAAAATATTTTGATTCACGATTTCTCATGGATATTGCAACCAATTTGGAGAATTGCAAAAGGAATGTTTCCCGAAGAATTCCGAAATATGATCAAGTTCACTAACAAAACCGAGATTTTCAACTATATCGACAAAGAGAATGTCCTTTTTACATGAACGGTGACGGAAAGTTTAACTTTCATCAAATTCCAAAAGAATGCATACCATTAAGTGAAATGGCTCCACAACTTGGAATAAAAGAAAAAGATTATGAAAGACTTTACAATACTTTTTTACCAATTATCACTGAGATCAATAAAGAATGCGAATTACTTGAAAATTTTATCGCTACAAATTGATAGAAATTAAACAAACTCTGTGATAGCTTTTTTGTTGATTAAATTAAAAAAAACTGAGATAAATAAATCCTTTAAAAATGCTTAAATTTCAATTTAGTTATATTTAAAAAAAACATAATATTATTTCAAATAAAAATTTTTTTTTCAAATATATAATTTGTAAAACTAATAACTAAACTATTCTGGAAAGTTGATTCTTGAAAAAAAATACTCAATTCTAAAAAATACAAAAAGCAATTTCGACATTTATTAGCAACAATCGTTGTAATACTTGACTCAATTTTATCTGATGACTTGATTGATCAGTAAATCCCTTCAGTTCTGGTTTGTTTTAAAGTAGATTAAATATGATCTATTCTCAAAATTTTAATAAAAATAATTGTAAATAAAATTTTTGCTCTAAAATAACATAAATTACGTGATTTATCATGTAAAAAAAACTGAGCTTTTACTTTTAAAAATTTAAAATTTAAAATTAAAAAAATTTTTTTTTTATTTTAATGGAAATCCATTATTTTAAACTATAGTTTTGAAAGAGGAAACAACCAACAACAAAATTTCAATGGAAACGATTTCAATGACCGATGTTTTGAACATATTGAACCCCAGAAACATAAAGCAGAAAAAAATTGTTTATTTAGTATCCAAATAATCTATAAAAAAAACTATGACTATTAAACTTGAATTTTTTTTGAGTTTATTTTGTAAACTATCAAGATTATTATCACTATTAATATAAAAAAATTATTATTTAATTTAGTGTATCAGTTATTACGGTTAGAAGGGGAATAAACAGAAAAAACTTAAAGCAAAGCTCCTCCTCAAAAAAAAAACATTTAAAACACTTTTTCAAAGGGCAGTTTTTTAACTTCAATAAAGTTTTTGAAGCATTTTAGTGAAAATATTTTGACTAATCTCCATTTATATGTTGTCACTTAATTTGTCTCATATACACACTAAATTAAGGTTTTTTTATTGCTTTGTTTTAATCAAACTTGATTTTAATTTTTTTCATATCAACAAATCGTGACTAGCCGTCTTTTCAAAGCGAAAAAATGGATTTCAACAACAATGAACAAGAAATAATAGCCGAGAAAATCAAACAAATCAGAAAAATAGTTTTTGGAAAATATAGAAAAAAATCCGAAGATTTTGATAAAGCGGATACAGAACGCTACTCTGTGACGATTGGATGATTGAAAGATTCATTCGGCGAAAACACACAGTCGAGAGTAGTAGTGAAATGATAATCAACACTTTGAAATTTAGAAATAAATTCAAAGCTGGTCAAGCTAAAGTAGAAGATTTCCCGGCTGAGCTTTTCAAAACTGGTTCAATATTTTCTTATGGAAATGACAAAGAAGGAAACTCTGTGCTATATTTCCGAGGACGTTTTTCTAGAAAAGTCAAAGAGTTGAATTATTTAATCAAACGTTTCATCGTATACAATGTAGAAAAAGCCGATCAAAAAAATAATGGCCGTGGGCTAACAATTGTTGTAGATAGTAAAGACACTGGTTTTTTAAATTTAGATATTGACATTATATGGTTTTCAATCGAAGCATTAATCCATTATTTTCCTTGGGGGATGAAAAATATTTTAATTCATGATTTTCCATGGATATTGCAGCCAATTTGGAAAATTGTCAAAGAAATGCTTCCCGAAGAATTCAGAAATATAGTCAAGTTTACTAACAAAACCGAGATTTTCAAATATATTGACAAAGAGAATGTTCCTTTTTACATGAACGGTGACGGAAAGTTTAACTTTCATCAAATTCCAAAAGAATGCATACCATTGAGTGAAATGGCTCCACACCTAGGATTCAATGAGAAAGATTGTAAAAAAGTTTACAGTATAATTACTCCGATAATGACTGAGGCCGATAAAGAAATCGAATTTTTTGAAAACCTCATCGATACAAGACCATAATCAAAAATCAAAAATCAAAATTTTTTTATAAGTTAATAATGAGAACTATTAAGAAAACTTTAATTTACTAAAAACTTTGATAATTTTAGATAAAAGTAAGAAATTTTTAAAAAATTAAAATTTTGAATTAAATTGGCCTTTCATTGCTGGTCAGTTTGACCTATTGAAAAAATTTTTTTCTTTTGTATAAAATTAAAAGAACAATATCTTTTTCGCAATTATACTCATAAATTTAGATAGTTTGTACAGTAGCTCATTGTCCAAATTTTCTGATTTTGAGCTCAAAGTTATTGTCATTAGTGATTCGCCATTTGTTTTCCAACAACTGTAAAATAAAAAGCTGTGAAAAAAAGAAGTCAATCTCAGTGAGCTAGCAATGGATCATAATGCTGAATCACACAGTTCGTAAAACTGCCGTGACGCATCATCTCGCCACCAAAACGTTACGTACAGAAGCTTGGAGTGTCGAAGAGTTTAATGGTATCAGAGATTGCTGAGACTTTGATCTTAAAGGTTTTCAAAGTCACCTTCAAGGTTAATGTTTGACCCTTCTAGTGTATACAGAAGATGGTGTCGAGAAAAATTTTTCAGATCGAACTAGTGGAGAAAACGAGAACAAAGAGTTTCTAGAAAAGGATCTTTTTGTCGTTATTGTCATTTTTGAGCTAATATTTCATTGAAAATTAAAAAATATCACTAAAGTTTTTAAATCAAAAAATATATTCCTACACCTTTAATTTGTAGAATTTTTTTCCACTCTCTTTTAAACTGGCAACTATGAGATTTTTAAACTCAATACTCAAATCTAAAACACAGGTGCTAAGTGAATTCGAATGGAATTCGTTTATCACCAAACTTTCAAGACTCTTTTTAATGGGCACTCGAAAGGGTTTAAATATAGCTTTCGATTCTGAGAAAACTTGACGTGATTTATGTCATCTTGAGAAAAGTTTTTTTCTCTTCAATGGGATACCTCTGATAATTTTTAAAGATAAACATTAGAAAGATGAGGCATCATTTGCAAATTACCATAAAATATTGACGTATTAGTTCTTGAAATCAAGATTGACGTCATCATTTCCAAAAAAAAAAATTCCAACAAGTTCTTTTAAACAATATTCAAGCAATAAACTGTTTGATGTTGCAATCATTACATTCTAGTATTTATTTTCGTAACCTGTTCAAGTACAATCAACAAAAACAACAGAAAAACTCCTCGATAAGAAGAAGAAACCTTGAAAATATTAATTTAGAAAAAAAATTGATAATAATCGTGTGTTTAAAAAAAATTCAATGAAATTTTTGCATTCAGTTAATATTGATTGAAAAACAAAATTCAGAATTTCAGGCAATGATTTGTTGACGTAAAAACTTTTTCCTACTTATTTGGTTTGTTGGCAAGTGAATTAAATTTTAAGTTAATTATTTTAATTAATAAAAAAAAAAAATTTAAGTCTTCAAGTTTAAATTATCCTAACATTAAATTATTTCAACTAAAATATGGATGTTTGAAAAATCGATATTGTACGATGTCAATCAATCACGCGATACAGTCAAAAAAGTCAATGACTTTTTTTGGGATTCAAATCCCAGGAATTGAGTTTTCTTTCTATGTTCAAATATTTATGTTTTACGTTATTTTCATTTATTTTTTCTTAAAAAAAAAAATAACAGTACAGTTTAAATAACATGTAGTGACATGAGTTTTTATAAATTGAAAATCAATTATCATTTACCAAATCGTGACCCAAATAAGTACTGGCAAAAAAAAAATATAAACAATAAAAGCAAACAAATCTCTAAATATTGGCATAACTTGGAGTTAAAAAAAATGTGGATTTTTTTACAAACAATACAGAGACCAGATAATTAAAGCACAATCGAAGAAAACAATAATTTTCTCAATTTCTGTAATATTTTTTGTTGATTTATTTTATGTTTTGATGACAGATTTATCAAGCATGTCTATGTTTTTCTCAATTTTTTAAACGCTTTCTTTTTCTTACAAATTTATAGATTTGGAAAAATATAGTAAAGATTTATTGTCTTTGATGGCATAGCGTTCAAATCGCAGCAAATTATCTGAATTTTTTTATTATTATTTAGATTTTGTTCTCTGTTGGTTTTTGAACTAATTTCATTTTGAATATGAACAAGTTTAGTTTATTTATTTTAAGCTTTAATCTAAGCTATCAAAGTTGAAGCTTATCAATTTCAAAAAATTTGAATAAACTATTTTATCAATAAGAATTAAGGTTTCGATGGGTCAAAGATTAGAAAAAAAACTGTCTCTAGTTTTTTTTAAACTTGAAGTTTTTTTTACCAAGATATAGATGAAAAAACTTGAAGGTGTTGTCACTACCGTGTGCATACCCGGGTATGCACGTAAAAACTTCAATTTTTTTTGAAAATGGCTCTGATTTATTTTTTATTTTATTTATTAAAAGAAAAGCTTGTCATCCTTTTCGGATATTTACGCAAAAATATAAAAAAAAAATATTTACAATTTAATTATTCGGGATTCGAAAACAGTTTTGATATGATGAGAGACGTTGTCATTGATTATTTCAAGGACATGAGCTTCTTCAAGCCAGCTGTCTATTATTACTTAGATTTATTAGCGGATAGGATCAATGATGTATGTCATGATGAATGGACATCCTATGGCATTACTATTGCCAAGCCAGGTGAACACAGTGCTGGATTTGTTGGAGGTAACCACAGTAGTAGAGCGATACGCATTTCCGACCAGAACTATTTACAAACGGTATTTAAAAAATACCAGGACCTATTGATCGGACGACTTGGGCGGAGTTCCCTCAACTTGGTCCCTCTCGGAAGCCGGGAACGGGAAAAAACAACCAGAACTATCTGTAAGTTGGCCGAAAACCGCGGACAGAATCGTGGAGATTCAAAACAAATTCGTTCACTAGATATCCGAGCATAATCCGAATGAAGCAACCGATAGTTTTTAGACTGGATTTTCAAGAACATTTAAAAAAGTCAAAAAAGAAACGAACAACGAATAAACCAAAACCGATTACCAATTCAGTACAGTTTTGATTCACAATGAAGCAAAACCAAATAGACCAAAATTGGTAGAAGTGTACAAAGGCTTAGCGACATTCTTAGTTACAAGTGGACGAAAGTAAACTCATTCAGTCAGAAACTTGAAACCATATCCTTTCTCAGTTGGGAGGAGGTAATAATATATTTGACGAGCTCACTGAGCACGTTTTTTATGTTCGCTGTTTTTAAAAAATGAAATCAGTTAATGCTTAGATTCATGATTAATAATAAATACTTAATAAGACTCTTTTATTATTTGGCTTACAAATCGATGAGTGAACTCGTTTAATTAATGAAAAAAAATCTTTGATTGAAACAAGCGGGAATCAAACACCATTGATATCGGCAAAAAAGAGATGGCGTTTAAACAATCAAACAAGTTTTTCTAATAGAAGACAAAATAGACCAATAAATCCATGATAAGATAATGATAAATCGGATGATATTTAAGTTATTTCTTTGATAGTGATTAAACTATTGAAAGAAAGTTTGACGAAAGACTGACACGATCAAAAAAATTTCAAATTATGATCACAATTTATTCGATTTCAATATCAATCAATTTTAAAATGCCAAGGATTCATTGGAAAAGAATAAAAGCATCGAATTTTTGATTTTATATTATCTCAGTTATTTTGATGCTCAAACCATTTTTATTTATCATTTTAAATCATATCGATTTTCAAAATAACTGTCTCGTACCAAGAGTGGTAAACTCTGTTATTTTTACCTCCTCACTTTTTTAATCAAGGATAAGAGTTTTTAATTTAAATTTTTAAATTAAGCCATCGCAATCATAATTTTGAAAAAATTAATATCAAAACAATATCTTTATTTTATAAGTCTTTTGTTAAAAGCTTAATATGAAATTTTTTTTTTAGATTTTCAAACTTCTAAATAAATAGATAAGAAGTATTTTTTAAAAAAATCATTTATTTGAAATCTTTCTCAAATAATATTTTGAATGTATGCAAAACAAGTGAAAAACTTAATTTTTCCTCTTCTAACTGGATCTGCTTCGCATGAAAAGATAAACTCCCAAGGCAAGAGCCATAACACCGAGTAAACAACATCCAACAACGATAGGAACCAAGCTGCTCTTAGAAGATGAAGCAGCCGAACATATCCTGTAAGAAGTTGTGCCATTTCTTTCAGTTGAATAACTTTCAAACTGAAAGCTATCTAACTTCATGGAAATAGTAGAATTATTGTCGAATCCAATTAAGTCAACACTGAGATCATCACATTTGTATCCTTCTTGATCATATTTTAAGGAATTAGTTTCAAAAAAATTTTTTTTTGAGATATAATTTGTTTTTTCATATTTGCTACTATCGAATCCAAATCATATGTTGACTCATTGAATTGTATTGAAAATGATGAAGTTTGTTTCATTAGTGTCTTTAAAAATAACATTTGCCACATGTTCATCACTTAGATTTTGACAAGCAATGCTCGAGATATCGAATTTCATTTGGTTCATCAAAATAGAATGAACTTGCAGAGAGATGTGTTGCATGCTAGGTGAGGAACAAGTCTTTTCATAGTTTTTCGTATTTGAGGAATCATTATTATCTTCTTTGTTATCAGCTCCTATCAATCTTTCACTACTGGTCAACACCATAAACGAAACAATCAATAATACAAAAGAAAAATTTCTTAAAGACAATGAATAATCAATCGGATTCATATTCATTTTTTTTTTTGATAATATTAGTTTTATGATGTTAGAGTAAAAAAAAAACACTTTTTAAAAACTAAATCCTCGTAACGTGAAAAAAAACCAATGGTTGAAACAAATTGGAAATTCTGGTATACTCTTCTGATTTTTGATTTCAAGTGAGTTGTTGTTGTTTTTTTTTTTTTTTTTATAAAACCTCTAAACAAAACAAAATACCTAAAACGTTTTAAACGATTGCCATCGACAATTTATCATCAAAAAAAAAAAAATTGATTTTAATATACAAGTTTTTAGACTTTAATTAGAATTGTTTTAGCTTTTTCCCCTCAGTATTTACAGTTTTTTTCTCTTTGTACGCTGTTTGTTTCCTAGGTAGCTAATGAAACAACCTACGGAAATCTCTTCTTTTTTTCTATCATTAATCAATCATCTAAACGATAATCAATCGAATCGTTCGAAAAAAAAAATAAACAACAAAAAAAACATAAACAGAACACACAGTGAAACAAAACTATTGCAATGAGTAGTTTTTTGTTTAAAATAGTAATTTAATTAAACTGAACAGTATCATTGGTATTAATATGAAACTATTTTCAAATTTTTTTCAAAACCAAAAACACGTCTAAAGGAAATTAGTTTTGATTACACAAAATAATCGACTAAATAGGATGAACTGAGATGTTGAAAATTTTGAAAGTTTGCTTGCATCAAATTTTTTTTGCGTTTCAACAGTAGACAACAAAAAAAAACGTCATTCAATAGTAACACGCTTCCAACTGCGCATTAAGTGGCAATCAACAACTGAATGAAACTGATATGATGTCAAACGGATCGATCGAATCAATAAGATTAGTTGTTAGAAAGAAAAAATTTCCGATATAGATATAAAAAATTGTTTATTGTTTTTTGATAATAAGAAATTTATTGGACTCAAAAATTTTAAATTTTAATTAAAAAAGAAAAAAACATACGCAAACTGTTTTTTTGGTTTGGCTTGATTTGGAAAAAATGGCTTTTTATTTTGAAACAATAAAAAAAACAAGGTTTTGACTTTAAAATTTCAAGTACAACGAAAACAAATAACTAAAATTGACGTACAATAAAAAAAATGCCAAATTAAAATAGCTACGCGTGAAATGAGTTTTTTTTTCAATTAAAAGAAACAAAGTATTCACACCAAATGGAGTTATTCAAAGGAAACAAAGTATTTATTATTTTTCATAATATTTTTGTTGATTTGACATCTCTTGATCTCAATGATGAGCTTTGGCTGCTTTCAATTTGTTGTGGCAGGGTCACAACAGAAAAGGGAATTCCAATATTAAGCGTAATGTCTTGATGAAAGTCTTCAAGCTCAGATTTTTCAGTGTCTAGTCTTGATAGTTTCAAATTTTCTTTTGAGATCAACCAGGTTTTTTGTAAAGAATAGAAGATTAATGCCATCGAAAAAAACAAAGTGAACCCAAAAAGAATGACAAAAGCAAGGGTTTTGAGAGCACTCACTTGGTATTCAATTGCAGAAACATACATTTTTCAACAAAAAAAAACAGTAAAAAACTTTCAGAAGTGATTATATTTATAAAATTACAAATTTAATAAATGAAAAAGGTTCTATTTATTAAAAATTTTGATGGTAAAAATTACAAATTATTCGAAACTACAAGGTGATAGTTTGCTCATCAGATGGCAGAACATTTTGAGATTTTGTAAATCTGTAATTTAAAAATTTCTAAACTTACTTTTCTAATAATAGATGGCTGTGAATGATTCGTTTTTTTTAAAGTTCAAATTTTAATTAAAGTTTAATTATTTTTAATTAAATATGATTGAAAGAACAGGTCCTAATTGTTTTAAAATTATTAAATTATTTTTTTAAATATAAATCTAAACTCTAGATTACAGTGAAAAACAAAAACGAATTGTTTTATAAAATTTTTCACTAGAAGCTTTGAAGTTTTAATAGATTTTTACTAAGAAAAAAAATTTTCAAAAAATTTTTGATTGCTTGTTGAAAGATTTGTGTCAGTCTTTGTTTTTTTTTTCGTTCTGTGTTTCTTTTCAAAACTATGATTATGTTTCATGTTTTGCTTTGTTTTGTTTTGAAAATGAAGAATCTAATTTAGAAAAAAAAACGATCATCACTTACATTGAACAAAAAAGTATAGCCTGAAAGTTTTAATAAAATTATTTCTTTAAAAACTAAAAAATTTGATTTTTATTTATTTGTTTGTAATATAAATAATAGCCTTTAAATAATTGACAGCCAATTATTAGTTGAAAGAATCGTTAGTTTTGACATTTTTCATGATGAAACTTATGATGAGCTTTGCTGTTTCATTTATTTATTTGTTTGAGATATTTTTAGAAAATTACCCCCGTTTCTTTGCCATTTCATCATTCAAAAATTTTAAAATAAATAAATGTTTCAATGAAGTTTTTGGAATAAACATTTGTTTGAAGTTCTCTGATTTGGCATCAAAATCTTTAAAATCTGTTTCTTTTTTCTGATTCTTTAAAAAAAATTTTAGTTAATTTAACAATTTTTTTTTGTTATTATTTAAAAATAAAATTCTTCAAAAAAAAAGATTCTTTTAACATAGGTTCACATTTGATTGCTTGCCTGTGTTTGATGGATCGATACCAACACCATCGAATAATGGGTCGCCTTCCGTACGGCAATGAACCAATTCAAAGATTGATAATTGACCATTTTCCAAACAAACAACTAGCTACAAAATTATTGCTTCGATAATCAAATCCAAATGACAGTCGTGCCTTTTATTAATATTATCGATGCTTCTAGCTGTTGTTAAGTTTTCCTTAGAAAAAAAAACGTTATTGCTGTGAAAAAATTCTTCAATTCAAAAATTTAATAATTATGTTTGAAACACACTAAAAACAATTTGAACAAATAGTAAATTTTTATTTTTATTTTTTATTATTTATTTTTCGGATAGCAATGAGATTGAATAATCAAAAATAATTGATCGAGGCAGAAAATAATTAATGTTTAACAAAAAAAATCCAATAAAGAATTAAAAAAAAAAAAAATACATACAAATTACTCCGTTAAAAAGAAGGAAAAAAATTAAAATGCAAAAAATTTGACCTGAGTTCAAAGGCACAAAATTAAAAATCAAACAAACGAGTAAAAAAAAAAATCAAAATTGAAATAAATAAATTTTATGAGAGAAGTTTTATTTTTTGTTTTATTTATTTATTTATTTTTTTGTAAACTTTGGTTTACTTTTTTCCAAAAAATGTTTTTTTTTTTTTTTTTTTAGTTCTTCTGGGTTTTCAAAAAAAATCTCAAGCTGAGAAAACAGAATAGGCGAGATGGTAGTTGACGACAATCATGAGAAAGAAAAAATAATAAACAAATTTATCTGAGAAAGATCTAGAAAAATGACAAAAAAAAAACAAATTTTTTTTACACGAAAAAAAATTGATGCTAAAAAAACGGTTTGTTTTTCCTGTTGCTTCGAAAGATCAAAGAGTTGAGGATGATTGATGATTTGGAAAAATTGGTTTTCTCCATCATCAATTTTTTCGATTGAATGGTCGAATTTCGGATGATGATGATGACCAAAAAAAAAAAAAAACTATCTCGGTCAATTGATTGAGTTTGGTTTTTGTTTTTTGGTAATTGAGTTTGTTCGTTTGTTTGAAAGTGTGTTCGATGTTTTTTTTAGAAGAAAAACAGAACAGAACGAAATGAAATGAAATTATGAGATGAGAAACAAGAGATGAGATGAAGGATGATATGATGAGTTTTTAGTTTTTGTTGCTGATGTTTTTTTTTTTTAGCATAATCAATCGAATTTATTTGCGTTGAGTTTGTCGATTGTCCATTGTTGAACCAAATTTTTCTTCCATTGTCCTTAGATTTTGGATGATCTGTTCTCCTTGATCCCATGAGAATCGTTTTTGCATGATTGGTGGTGATGTTTGTTGAAGGGTTGATGGGTATGAATCTAGATTGTGGTCGTATGATGATCGTCGACCTCTTCTTCGATGCAAAGCTTGCTCATAGTAAGGATTTGGGATTAATTGTGGCAATGTTTGGCTCAGTGTTTGTGGGACAACACTGTCGGAAGACATACGACGAATTTGATTGGCCATCGGAATAATTAATGGCAATGATAACGCTAAACCACGTAATAGTAGCATGGCGTTAGTTGATTTAGTAGATGTTAGAGAAGACGGTGAATGAGAGCCGCTGAGAAGCGTTGAGGACGATGCTTCATTGTCGATATTATTTTCTGAACGATTGATGATCGAGGATAATGATGAAGGAATATTAACACCAACACGATGTAACAAATCAGAAATGATATCTCGTAAAGAAACCATGGCTTGGATTGCCGTCATTTCCATATCATTGAAATCGTATGGTTTTGGTTTTTTTTCCGTTTCACTAGCCGGATCTTTGTTGCCAATAAGTTGACTGATAGGATTCATATGACCAGCTCCCAACAAGGCATTAAATAAACCTCGTCTGGCTCGTTCATTTGAGGCCAATGCTATCAGCGGGTTGCTTGATGCTAAGCAAACTAAATGGCTCAGCGTCAACACAACAATCTAAACGGAAAAAAATTTATGTTCAAAAATGAAAAATTTATATAGATTCGATAAAAAACAGAAATGAATTGGATGATGGAAATCTAAGAGAAAAAAAAACTAACTTATAAAAAAATTAAGTATAAAATTAATTTACAAGCATTCTACAATCAACTAAATTTTTTTCCTAGCCATTTTTTAAACGTCAAAGAAATTTTTTTTCAAAATTCAGAAAGAACAATGAATAACAATAAGCTTGAGCTTTTAAGAAAAATGAAGAGAACTTGATTTCGTGCACGACCATTATTATTCAGTTCTCAAGCACTTTAGAAAAACAACTATTTTGAAAAAAATTAGAAAATAATAAAACAAACTAATTGAAGCTTTTTCTTCTTCTTCTAAAGTCTTCTTTTGAATTGAAGTTAATTAAAAATTCGTTTTTGTCGATCAAAAATGTTGTTTCGGAAATTTCTAAATTCAGTTTTATTGTTATTTATTTTTATTTATTGAACATCCTAAAAATAATATTTAACTTGATCATTACACAAATGTGTCGGTGAATGGTACAGTGTGAGTAAGTTTTCAACAGTGAAGTCTCAACAAAAAGCAAAACAAAAGAAAAACTTGGAAAAATTTTTACAACACACTGCTCTTTTTTTTTTAGCTTTAGAACTTCAAAAAGGTAAAAAGGTTTGTGAATTTGAGATTCAACTGGAAGAAAACAGCAAGAATAGCGAAACTGTACCAGAAAAAAAAAACTTACAGTAAGAATTTTGAAATTCATATCTGAATCGATATTTTGAGATGATTTTTTCAAACCAGAAAAAATCAAAATTAAAAAGTTGAGCAGGGTTGAGATGATGTTTGTTTTCAAATTATAAAAGTCTTTACTTCAAAGATTTGAATATCAAACACAAGCACTAGAATTGTTCATTTTAAATCAGAGAAAGTGATGTTTAAGAGAATTTTTTGTTGTTGTTGTTGATTGATACACAATATCGATACACAAAACTAAAACTTCAAACAACTAACAACAAAATGATGATGAAGAAGAAGACAAAATCTACCTCCGAGACGTAACGGTAACTTTAACTTTTCCCGTTGAGTGAAAATTTCGTTATGACCGACTTGTTGCCAATGTCGGTGAATTATATTTTAGACGAGCAAACAAACAGAAAAAAATTATACTCTGAAAATATTTAAACGGACACACACATACACCAAAGACAACTGTCTATTTTGAAATGAGAATCTTTACCATTTTGATTTTTAACATTCACTACCAAAAAACAAACGATGGAATTTTCTTCTTTTAGTTTTTTTTTCTTCTCGTTTCTCAATCGAAGGTTTGGTCTAGGGATGACAACAAGAAGACAACAGCCAAAGAAAAAATATTTTCTTCATTTTGGTTGAAAAGAAAATTAGGAAAAAGGCAGGTTACCCAATAACTATGTTAGTGGTGCTTGAGTTCGAGCTATACGATCATCATCATCATCAAGAGCACATAAAAAGAAAAAGAAGGTGATGAAGAAGAGCCGTTTCTTGAGCTCGAAAATAAGAGAGAGAGAGAGAGAGAGAGAGAGAGAGAGAGAGAGAGGAAAAAAAAAGATAAAAAGACATCAAACCAGAAAATGTTAACAAGAAGAGACAATAATAGAAGAAAGAAAAATAAATAAAACGGTGAGATAACGGGCCAAACAGTTAGGTTATCATTTTTTTTTTTTTGTGACTAGACTTAAATAATGGAGAAAAAAAAACCTATTTGCCTACCGACCAATTGGCCCTGTAAAAAAACGATCATATCATTCATTCATCCATTCAACTATCGAATCTCTTTTCCTCTCCTCCACCATATATATTCCCATTCATACCATTATTCATAAAAAAAAATATTTTACCCATTTTCCTTTTTCATATCTTCTTTATTTCTAAAAGATGAACAAGCAACAAGTGGTTGTAATAAATAAGCCGAGTGTTTTGTGTGTTGGAAAACATTAACCCCTTGTTGTTTTTGTTTGAAATAACCAAGTCAACTAGCTGCTAGACTATTACTAGAGTAATGAAAAAAAAAAAATTAGATTTCACTTGATTTTTTCAAGGAGTTTTCATTTTTTTTTCTCTTCTTTTTTAAAAACAAAATTTAATCTGATTTTTTCATTGAGTTCAATCAATTTTCAATTGAATTTTTTCAAAAAAAAAAAAAAAAAAAATGAAAAAATTCAGTTTAAAGTTTCTTTGAGTTAGGCTGTTGAGAAAGTTTTTTTTTCTACTGTCTATTTATGTCTCATACGATTCATCATCCTCTAAGAATGTTTTCTGTTCCTAATGTCTGAATGGTTTAACCAAGTCATCATTTCCAAGTTTGATGCAAAACGAGAAAGTTGTGAGCGTACATTAAATCAATCTGATTTAATGATCAAAGCAGAGAAGAAAAAAAGACAGATAAGAAAAAAAAGAAAGCTTATTTAGTTCGTATTAAACTTAGTTTAATCAAAAATAATTCAATCATCAATTAGTATTATGGATTAGGTTCTCATGATATACATGTATAAATATAAAGCACAATATACACGTTATACAAACGGCATGTTAGTATTATCAGTAGAGTGTATACTATTTATAAATCATATATAATATTTTTTCTTATAAAACATCTCAATGAATGAAAAAGTTTTCTTCTTCTTTTTCCACTAGAGAAAAAATTCGATGATGATAATGATAGTGTAGCAATTATAATCATAATAAGATTAATTTAGCATCAACAGGTAGCAATCATGATGTGATGTTTCTGCTAATATAATAAGATATCTCTATATATATAAAATATAAAAAATTTTTTTTCAAAAAACAAAAATGATTAGATTAGTTTTGTGTTAATAATAATAAATATAGGATTCGAGAAGTTAAAACTAAAACCGTTTTGGTTTTAGTTTCAAGAAAAATAAGTTATTTGTAAAAGCTGATATGATTGATGGTTATTACTGCCAATCTACTACTAGTCTTCAATTTTTTTTTTAAAATAATTATTTCAAAATTCAATTGAAATGTTTGACCATCATAGGAAAAAACAAGCTCATTGAAAAAATTTTTTTTCAAATTTTGGCTTTGGCTTATTTGAAAAATAATCACTTGAAAGATTTACTTTTATTTTTTCGTTTTAATAGATCTGTAGGTTATTGGCAAAATTGAAATTCTAACATTGTGTTTTTTTTTTAGACAGAGCTCAGTTCAAACTCATTTCTCATAAGCGGTATGAGAGAAAGAAAAAAATGATTATCATTGAACCATTATTTGCTTGTTACTATCTGGTAAAATTGTTTCTTTTTGTGTATTGAACAAGAAAATAAAACTTCCTTTAAATTAAACTATCAATTCACAAAAATTGTGTTTTTTTTTCTCCCGAAGAAAAAACTAACCTTTTCTTTTTTGTAAAAATTATTATTTTTTTTATAAGGTCTTCTTCTTGTTCTGGTTCGTTGTCTAATTCACTTCATTTATTTACTTTATTTTGGCTGTAAAAGCTATTTTTGTTTAATAATAATAATACAAACAGTGGACAACCAAAACAACGAAAAAAATAGAAACTTTCTAAACTCACTTTTCATTTCATTCTCAATGAAACTGAATGATACTTCAATAATTTCAGCAAAAAAAAAAAAATGATTGGCAAATTAGTTGAACATGAGCATAGGAAAAGAAGAAGTCAAAACCTAAGAAGAAGAACAAGAATCATTAACCAAAAAAATCATCATACAGTCATCAATTGGAGACTTCGTTTTGTTGGTTGGTTAGTTGGTTTTTAAAAAAATTATTGCAAACAATAATAATTACAAGACATCTATTTTTCCATCATTTCTACTATCTATGCCTGTGTGTGTGTTGTGTCTATGATAATAACTCCAAGAAGGAAGGAATTTTTTCCCTTGTTAATCATCATTTTGGGTTTCTTTTTTTTTCTGTGGTCAGGGAAAAATAAAATAAATAAATAAATTTTTTTTAAAACTCAACTTTTTAAATATAGGAAAGAAATTAGAAAAAAAAGAGAAAACAGCCAAGCATACAAACATATTTTTATATTCATCCAATAGAGAAGAAAAAAAAGTGAAGAACCGAGACTTTTATTTTCTTTTGGACAACAATCATAATTTATTTTATTTTTACCTAAAAATAGCTTCAAACAAACAACAAAAAAAATCCTTTAAAAAAATGCTTACAAAAGAATAGGAAAAATGGTTGATTTTTTTTTACTATTTTTTCCCTTTAAGCTTGTATTTCTCTATTTATTTGTTTATTTCCATTATATCTTATCATTGATACTTTCGATAAAATGATGATGACCAAGAATGATGAATGAAAAAGAAAGGTGCCCATACAAACAATTTGTTCGTATGTTCGGCTATTCGGTTAATACTTTCACTATTTTTGCCGGAAAATGTGGAGAAAAGTGAGGTTTTTTTTAAAGAAAAAGAAAATCGTCGTTATTCGTCACCAGCGATATGATGTTGTTGTTGATTATCGACTATTGTTGTCTATCGATAGTATCATAATCATCATCATCATTATTACTATCCATGATGATATTTAAAGACGATACTAAAGCGATTGTAATAAAAAAAAATACTAGTAAAACTTATAAATAATAAATAAATAAACACAAAAGTGTGTTTGTATTATTTTATTTTGTGTTAATATTGTGTGTTTATATAAAATATTTTAAATCAACGTTTGAAAATAACGGGAAAAATAACCGTTTAAAAAAAACAAACAAAAAATTCTTTCAAGACTCTCAGGATCAATGAACTATTTGATGAGGAAGGAGGGTGTACTCTCGATTAGTAATGCCACAAACACACATTTTTTGATAATTTTCAATTAGAAAAAAAAGTTTCAATCCGATGACCTTAATTATAAATTTTAAAAAAAATTCAAACTTAAAAATATTTGGTCAATCAGAATTGATAATTTATTTTTTATTAACAATAAATTTTCATTAAAAAAAATTAAATTTAACTTAATATCTACTCCCGGGTAACTACCATAAAATTTAAAAGATAAAACAAGCCGACTTGAACATTAATTGAAGATTGTTTTGATGAGGAAAAGAAAGGTTTAATAAACAAATACCAAGCAACAAAAAATGACATTTTCTTAAGAAAATCAATTAATTAAAAATGTTTCTTTCGGCCAAAAAAAAAAAAAAATTCAATTTGATTATAAAACAAAGTGAAAGATTTCTTCTTTCTTAGAACTTCTTTTAACTAAAAACCCAGGTGAGCTTTATTAGAGGAAAATACCTCAGATTTTTTTTTCTAGAAATTTTGTTTTTTTCTCTCTTAATTATTTTTCCAAATATAAAGAACAAAATGTTGAGCAAAATTCACGAACACGAATTACCATGAAATAGCATTGGCAATTTTTGTTTTCCTTTTAAAAGTATGATGTGAGACAGACAATAATGAAACAAATAATAATCAAATAACTGTCTGATGTTTGAAAATTTGGCCGTGAGAAAAAAAGGTCAAATTCCACAATCGATGGTGATCATAGACCGATTCAAAACAGAAAAAAAAGAGAAAAAAGACCGTGATAATACGGGCCAATCATTTTTGCTGAAATTCAAAAAAATAATAATAATCAAAAGGTTATCGTCTTTTCTTGCTTTCTATGGTATAGAATCTTCGCACACCTGATGCACCAGACAACACTTCAAATAGATAAAAAAAACGTTTTTTTTCCTCTTGGTACAGTTCTTCACCATGCAATTCACGATGCCCTAGTGAACCTTGACCAAGAGCTCAATGACCCTTGTTAGTCAGTGATTTTTTTTTTTTTTTTTTTTTGGTACAAGAGAGAAAAAACTGACCAATTTTTAAAATTTTAAGGTTGTGGGTCATCATCACCGGGATGACCATGAAAAATAGATCTCAGAAAAAATTTAAAGTTCTTGGAAAAAAAAGCCTCAAGGTGAATTTATGAACATAAAAAAAAAGAAGTACGTATAGACTAGATTTTCCGATTGATGGACGATGGTCAAACAGTAATTTTTTTTTTTTTTTGTTATTTCTTGTACTAAAAGAAAAAAAAACTACAATAAACACAAAAAATCTTAACAAGAAGCCAACATGCTTTTTCTTCTCGTAAACTATGAAAAAATAGAAACTAAAAAAAAAAAAAAAAAAGAAACGAAAATAAATCCGTGATCGTTAGTGATAATGGTGGCCTTTAATGTCGTACTTGTCGTGTCATTATCTTCATCAACAACCTGTGTGTTTGTGTTTGACTCACAACATTACATTACAGTCTCCGTTAGTTTGTCTCTTGATTGTTGTGATTATATAAAAAAAAAAACTTGACCCAAGTTTTTACCTTAAGTGAACTATATAGAAAAAAGTTGGTAAAAATCATTAAAAAAAAAAAAAAACAACAACACGACTCACCTGTATATATCAAATTGTCACTTACTAAAAATGAAAGAAAGCGAGCCAGTCACTGAATGTCGCCATCTTCAAAAAAAAAAAACTTGGGTAGTTTCATCTTTCATTCTTATTCATCATTATTGAAGTTTACTTATCAAAGTTTATTTGTAAAAATTTGAAAAAAAATTTTTTGCTAATCAACAAAATTATTAGAACATAGTGAACAAAAAAATCCATTCGTGATGAAGAATTATTAGCATAGCGTCATTTTTTAGATAGAGTGTTGGAACATTGATCATCATATTACCATAAGTTACAACTTCTTGTTTTTTTTACACCTGTTGATAATGATCAATTGACAATAGATTATTGAGTTTTTTTTTATAAAAATAGATATAATTTAAAAGTTTTCTCAACTTCATAATAGATCTGCATAGATTTGTAAATAGCATTTTGAAATTTATATGAGAGTTTGTGTGTGTTTGAGTGAGAGAGAGAGAGAGTTAGTAAAAATTGTATTTATCAAAACGGTCGGTGTGTGTGTGTGTGTGTGTTTGGTCAGTGTTTTTTTTAGTTTTTTTGCACATTTTTCTCTTTTATTTATATCTGTCCTGATACCCCAAAGAGAGTGTTTACCTTTGAACCAAAAAAAAAACAACAACTAGAAATTAAAGGGTTTGACAATATTTTTCTTTGAGTTTTTTTTTATATTTATTCTATTTCTATTTTTTCCTTTAAATATTCGTACAATTTTTTTTGATGTTTATTTTTTCTTATTCAATAAAATTAACATTATGAGATATTTGAGTTGAAAACAGCATTCCGATAATAATAATTTATCAGGTATTTTCTCATGTGAATCAATGATGAATAATTGATTATATTTATTACCTACGAACAGGTAAATGAATAAATGGAAAGATAGATTTTTTTATTTTTTTATTCATTTGTAAAATATTTAGATTTTTTAGTTGAAGTTCAAAACTTTAATTTTATTTCTATCATTCTATTATACTGATTATTGAATCCTGGATAAATTAAATTCGTTGTGAAATGAAGATGATAGCTTGACAGCGCAAATCTTTTACAAAAAAAAATTTGTATTTTTTTTCTCGTTGTAAATGTCCAAAATGATTTATTTCACCTTTTTAGTTGTTTTAAAAAAAAAATTTTCTAAGTGAAAATTTTTCTTCATTCTGTTTTGAGCTTTCAAAACCAAAATATGCAAAGCAAAAAAAAAAAAAAAAGAAGAAAACCCGTTAAACCGAAAAAGAAATCGGGTGCTATTTTTTTTTAATATTATATTTATGGTGTAAATAATTTGTAATATTACTTAATTTTTTTTTCTTCTTGATCCCATCAAACACATCACCTAACCATAAGAACTTCTATAGAAAATTTTTTTTTACTATTAGAAAACACCAAGAGAATACTATGATGATTGACGTACAGTTTTAAACGATTATTATTTGAAAGATCTGATAGAATAGAAACACCAAACAGATGAATGAGATGTAGAGATAGTGAATATAGGACACTGAACAGAAATGTATGCAGATATGATGATGATATTGATCGAAATAACCAAAAAAAATCAAAATCAAATCGTTTTTGTTTTCAGCTAGCTTTATTTGAATCATAATGCAATTTATTTAATTTGCCCACAAAAAAAAAAAAATGAAAACAGAATGATTTTTTTTGTTGTTCTCTTTTTCTTTCGGTTGATATTGTTGTTGATCGATTTTTTTCTTATTTTTTCAATAGAAAACAAAAAACAAAATTGACCTATCCTCTCTGGTTATGTTGGTAATCCGGTTATGTTTTCTATTTTAAAGATTTATTATTGCTTGTTCACCTTTCACCGTTTTTTTTTCGATCTTCAGTGTTTTCTTTTTCTACTTCTGTTTATTCATCACATCAAATAGATCGATGTCAATCTTGCTCAGATGAGTTGTAATCACCACACACACACACACACAAACACACGATCGAGATAGATTGAATCGGTTGAATTGATCGATAGCCCTCGAAGGAGATATGGTTTGTTTTTTAACGATCACTATTTGAATACCTCACACACACACACACACACACATTCCTCGATAGTTGTTTAATTAGAGAGCGATAGAAAAAAAAAACAAGAACAACTTTTTAAGAAAACATTCTTTTCAAACTGAATATGAAACTGGGTGTTTCTAATAATTGAAATCATTCAAAAACAAAATACAAGGTTAGGTTATACCAGTTTGTCGGTTTTCTTATTTCCACCATTCTATTAAATGTGAAACTAAATGGAAGTGCCAAAAAAAAATCGTTTTTATCAATAAAACATTACAATGCCTTCTTTTTTCTTCAAGATATTTTTTTTATATTATTATTGATAAAAAAAAACAAACCATCAGATTCCATTTGCTTATTTTACAGTTTTCATAGAAATCATACTTTGATGACGATAAAAGATCGAGAAAAGCACACACACACACACACACACACACAAACTAAATATTTTTCTTATTATTGAAAAGCCAAAATCGATTGTTGTTGTTTGATGATGATCACCATTTTTTTTTTATCATCATTATTTATTGTACAACAGTAAACGACTAGCAAACAAACAGCTAGACCATAAACAAACAATTCTTCGTTTTCGGAGCAACAAAGAGCATTCTCTCTCGAATGACGAGGTTTTTTTTTTGGTAGGATAGTAACAGGACAGGCACAATATGAGGATTGAAGATGTGTTTTACACTTTACACACAAACACTTAGACATTGAAGCAAACATTGAATGCTAGATGATGTTTCTCCTTTAAAGCGTATTGTTTGCAATGTTATGGAACATCATCTCACAACCATCTTCACATTCACTACAACCCTTGACATAAAAGCATCCATTTTTTCTATTCATTTTTTTCTTCTTAAATGAAAAAATTTCTTTTGTGTGTTGGGGAAAAGTTAAATAAATAGATAAATACCGCCAAAAACTCTCATTTCTATCAATGGTTTGCATTGGTTTGCATTCATTTGGATTCTATTGAAAATGAAGAAAATGTTTTTTTTAAAGACACAAATTTACATCACTTGTTACAACAAAATATTATTTGGTGAAACACGACACACAAGCAAACAAAACAAATGCAAACCTTTTTTTTCAAGCTCAAACAATAGTTCAAACATTTGAATATACATTCTACTTTGAATCATCATCATTCTTGCTATTATTGTTAACATGATGACATATGTATGAAAAAAAAATCAAACAAACTATAACATTCGACAATTATTAAACTTTTCAGATTGAAAAATTTTTTTTTAAAGAATCGTTCCAAAAAAAACTTGTCGCTCTTTCCCATTTAATCACCTTGAACCCTTTGAAATGTTTTTTTTCTTAAATTTTCCTAGTTCTTTGTTTATAAAGAAATTTTTTCACAAATTTTTGAATTAAAAAATGTGTCAATGTTGTTGTTGGGTACAACAACAAAAAAAAAGTTAATGAAGAAAAAGCTACTGGGCTGTTTGAACACATAAAAAAATAAAACATAAAATATGATATCATCATATATTTGCTTCAAGCTTAGCAATAATCAACAACAAACAGCAGCAGCAGCTACACAAAAAAAACGAGTTTTTCTTTGGTATTTTTCCATACCAAAAAAAAAAAAAAAAAAATACAGGTCATACTTCAAAGAAAAAAACAAATTTTTGTTTTTCCCGAACACAGGTCGTTTTTTTTTCCATAAAGAAAATTTTTATTATTATTTAAAAAAATAAATAAATAAAAATAATAAGTCACTGTTTCGATTTTTTTTCCAGGTTAAACAATCACAATAATGATAATGGCGAAAAATTTAGGTTTGATTTCAAGGTTGATGATGAGACAACGATGATGCTATATGGCGAGAGAAAAAAAATTCCGTAAAAAATAATTTTTTTTTTCAATCAAATCGAATGATGTGAGATGATTTCAAGCAGAAGAAAAAGAAGCAAGAAACATGTAAGAAGTTTGAAATTTATTTTTTAAAAAAAAATTTTAACAGTTTGAATCAGCCAATTACAAGTAACAACCAAGTAGAACTTATCAATCCAGCAGAAAAAAAAATTAGAAAAATCAAGTTTACAATTTTACAAAAATAAAAACTTGAAACTCATGTTGAATTCAAATTTTTGTTTTGTTTCTAATTTCAAGCTGCTCTTCATCTATTTGACATTTTACATTTGTTTTACGTGTTTTGTTTCTTTAAAAAAAAATAAAATACTTATCCTTCATAAGGAATAATTTCCAATAATAACTATAATTTGAAATTGAAAGCTCAACTTGAAAATAAACGCTATAATGTTATGACATAAAAAACGAAAGAAAATAAAATAATTTAACTATATGATTACCATCAATAAGGTTTTTGACAATATAAAAAAAAGAAAAGTTGACATTATTGAAAAATGTCGAGTTGAGAGCCACTGGAAAAAGAAGTTTTAATGTCATTTGATGGTTATATCATCTTCCTGACCGCCGACGCATGTAAGACACACACACACACACACTCATGCAATTCTTGAGTGTTATTTTAAATTATTAGTTTTACCTGATATTAATGATATTTTTATATACCTGTGTATGTTTGTACATAAATAAAATATCGGCCATCACTCTAATTTTACCGCTTGACTTGTCGTTTGTGAAAAACTTTAATTCAACCAGATAAGAAAAAATTTGTTTGATCTCTTCAAGCATTCACAATAATTAAATTATTTTGATTCTATCCGCATATTTTTTTTTTATAGAAAAAAAGCCTGAACACGTTCACTTTAATGGGTAAGCTTTTTATTTGATGGTCAGTTTTTGAGAAAAAAAAACTCAAATTTGAGTATAATCAGTTTTGAATAGAGGATTTTTTATATCATTGAATAAAGTTTTGGAATTCTCTTGATACAACAACAAGGGAGCCAAAGAGATTTGAATGTCAAAAATGATTAGTTGCCGAAGAGTTTGAGCTTTGACCTCGAATATAGTTAGTTTTTTGTTTTGTTTTTATGCTTACAAAATGATGATAAATAGAATTTAGTCGGCTCATCACACAAACAGTATGTCACAGAGTTCGCGTTGCACGATCAAACCCACACAAGCTGACAAGCGGCACACATTTTCAAAGCTCAGATTTGGTTTGCAAAAAAAAGAGTTAATAAGACGTTCTAAACTCAACAACTTCAGTGATAGTGTTGGTTTGAAGACTTGGCGTCTCTAACCTCGAAAAACAAAACATTAATTTTAAACTAAGATCTTTAAATTCTTTTTGTTAAATATTGCCATTATTCAGATTGAATAATTACGGTTAATAAATCAATTTATGATTGATTGTTTGATTTATTGTTTGGTTGGAACTGTGGTTGGTTCAAGTTTTATTTCATCATTTTTTTTAAGAGTACGACATTGAAACTTGTTTTATTACAACTAACCACTTGTAAATTGAAGAAAGCCGTTGGATAATTAAATCACCTTACCTACCTGTATGTGTGCTTGAACTTTTTTTTTATTTATTGAATTTTCTAATATTTCTTTTTTTCTCGAAAATAATAAGAATGATTTATACTAGAAATCATTAATCAAGTGGAATGAAACAAATTATCCCGACAAATAAAACCTCACTTGTGTTTAGTGTGATTTAATTATTTTTTTTAAACTCGAATAGTACGTAATAAGAGGTTTTCTCGCTAGCAACCGTTTCTCCTTTTTCTTTTCTTTTTCGTGGAATAATACCATTATTTGTAACCAGTATTTTTTTTAATAAACTAATATCATACAAAATGAATGGCAAAAAATTTAATTAAACACATAAACGTTTATTCGTGTTTTGAAACACTGGAACAAGAAGAAGAAGATAAAAAAGAAGTTATAAATTTGTAACAACAGAAAAATTTGCGTTTGAAAAAAAAATCTTTTCTAAATAAAGATAGTAAAAATATCATCAACAACACAACAACGAAAAAAAACTATTAAAATGTAAAATAAATAAAAATTTATAAATAGAATTTATAACAGAGAAGAAACCAATATTGACCTTTCGAAAGCGTCGTTTTATTTCTATTTTGAAAAAGAAAAACTCAAAATTCAAGTTTAACTACTTGTCATTTTTTAATTGATTAACTTTGGATTATAACTTTAAATTTCACCAGACTTTTATTTTTATGAATTTGTTAAAAAAAAAAATGAAGAAAATGACCACCAACATCTTTCTTCAAATAATTTTTTTTCGTTTGTTCTTAAAAAAATTTGTATCAAGCTTGTAAACAGTTTTTATAATTAAAATTCAGACATTTAATATTTGATATGCTAGTCAAACATGAAGTCGAACATCACTAACAAAAATTCATTCAGAAAGTATTTCAAGTTTCAAGGAGATTTCTCTTTTTTTCTACTGAATAAATTTGCTGAGAGTCGGATAAATAAAAATTAACATGTTCTAATTTTAAAATAATATTTATTTAACCAGAACATTATTTGAATTAATGACAAATAATTATTTTAGTAAAACGTCAAATTTAAATTGTTTTCAAATTTTTTAAAAGTTTTTTTTCGTAAATTTACAGTTTTTATTTTATTTTTTTCAAAAACAAATTTATTCAAATTTTCAAAACTGTCTAAAAAAAAAAACAAATTAAAACTGTCATTCTGGCGTTATTTTCAAACACTTCAACACGCTGATGATGATTTATCAGTTTTCTGTTTTAAAAATATTATTAAATACTTCCTATAAATGATAATGGTTTGTTTTTGTTAAAACAAAGACTTTTTTTCCAAGTGAAAAAAAAAACTTGAAGAACCTTTCGCTCTAGTTGGGAAAAAAAATTTATTTAAAAATAAAAGTATTTTTAAATTTTTTTATTGTTGAAAAATTTGTTTTAACAAGATAGAAACAAGCGAATTAAAATAAACTACTGTTTTATTTAAATAAAATAAATAACAATAATTTTTTCTCTGTTTTTTCAAACACTTTTCTCAATGAAAAACAAAAACCAGATTGTTCCATTAACTTAGACGTTGAATGATTTTTCCACTTGAAATAAAACATTCATATTCCAAAAACAACAACAATATTCATATCTGAGAAGCTTTTATGAATAGATATTCTCAGAAATATGATGTAAAGGATTTTTTTTCAGCTAAACAATCAGGAAACAAACAACAACCTCATTGGCTTTTGAATTGATGTAGTTGAGCAATTAAAAGTGAATTTTTTTTTTAAAACTTCTAGAGCTGAGAAAAACATTTATTGTCTTTCTTTCTTTCTTTCTTCTCTATCTCATCTATTAATAAACCACAATAAAATAAAAAAAATTATGAATAAAAAATTTAAAAATATAAACACAAAATTTATTATCAAAAAAAAAGGATAAGTTTTTTTTTTAATAGAACAAACAAAAAAATATTAAATTAAATGCTGAATAGAAGAAAAACATTTAAACTGATCAATTTGGCTTTAAAAATAGCGGTTTCATTAGTTTTGATTTAAATTGATTGATCACCACACATAATGCATCACACACAAACATACTCACAGGTGGAAAACAAAAAGACTGATAAATGCGTCGGTTGGGGTTTATTCTCTTCTCTATAGAATAATAGAAAGCAACAATTAGAATACTAAAAATCTCGTCTAACAAGTAATTTTGAATTTGAATAAATGTTGTTTCATTTGTTTTCGGTTTAATTCCAATACCCAAAGAAAGAAAGGAAAAAATTGCACGATTTTGCAAATTTCCCAATAACATTATTATTATCAAATGATAAATGATGAATACTTAAAAAATAAAAAATTTTTCAAATTTTGAGAAGCTTTTTTCGTGCAAATGATTTAAAATAAGAGAAAAAATTTTAATAATTTTGAAAACAAAAATTTTCTAGCATCTTTGCTGACCTCTTGAAATAACTCTCTGATGAGAAAATAAAAATGACTCATCTTTTTACAAATTCAAATTGAATTAATAAAAACAAAAATTTTTCTCAAACTTGTCGGATCAACTTTCTAATTGATATGCAAACTTCATTCAATCTTAAATCGGATTTGAATTTATTTTAGCTATTTTTTTCTTATTTGGAGTCAATACGATGAAATTGAAGAAGAAAAAGAAGAGCCACCACATGTCAAAACAAGATTAAAGACTTGGTACTTTGTACAAAAAAAAAACTTTTTTTTAAACTTTCAAATCAAATAATAAGACGGCTTAATTATAGTTTTAATTTTGTCTAGAAAGGGTTTTCTGTTTATAACTAATAGCTTCACTGAAAAATACAGACAAACAATTTAGAAAAAAAACAAGTTGATTCAATTAAGTGTGATGATTATTTTTTGAAGAACGAATACCACCTCAATCATTATTTATTTTTTGTTGATTCATGTTTTTAAATTCAATTAAATTTTTGTTTCAATGTGCGTATTTTATGTGAGTTAACTCAAGTAATTAACATTTGATTCAGTTTTGCTATTTGAAAAAAATCGATTGATTAGTGGTTTCTGAGAGAAAAAAATCCGAACTGATCGTGAAACAGAAATGAATGAATAAATAAATACAAAATAAAACCAATTCGAATTATTTATGATTGGAAGTTTGGTTTTGATCATTATTCATAATGGTTTTTATTTTATTTTAAAACATATTCATCTACATAATAATAGACATTTAATAAAAATTTTATTTTTACTTATTAGTTGATTAGTATCTTATCGCCAAAACTAATTACAAAGCTAAAAGTAAAACTCTTTTTTTAAAACAAAGTTTTTGAAGAGTTTAAAATTGAATTTTCCACTTGAAAAAATATAATGATCGAAAAAAACAAAATGACCACTTTCACTTAAACTTCAACTACACTTCTAAGTATCTTCTTCAGCGAATTTGATATGAACTCATCACACGCGTTAAAGTATGCCAAAGTATTCGTATCGAATCATGGGATAGCCACTTGTCAAACAATAAAAATATAAACAATCAACATCAAATTCATAAAGTTCTTTAATATTATTGCTTGTGACAGCAATAGTTGTCAGTGTTTTTTTTTCAAAAAAATATCTAGAAAAGAATCTATAAACTAAAAAAACAAACATAATATTAGTGAGAGTATTTATTTGAAAATAAAACAAAACGAATGTTTAGTTTATATTTATAAGAGAAATCTGCAGCGGATGTATTGTTTAAATTTCATTGTTCTTTTTTTTGAAAAAAAACAAGTCACTTTATCAAAGATACATCGTTTATCATTAAAAAAAACAAAGCAAATATCATATTTTGTCCAATAGAAAATAAAAGTTCTTCCTTTAACCAAGTTTTTTTTTCCAACAGCAAAACAAAAAAGTTTAGATAAACTTAATGAGTTTTTAAACACTGAATTCGGTTGTTGTGGGTTTCTCTTTTCTTTATATTTTATTGTGGCTTCAAAATAATGTTAACAAGCTGGTCAAGTTGTTCTTTGAGAGTTCAAACCAAGACAAAAAAGAAAAGAAAAATGACAATTTCATTCATTACATCAGAATCATGTCCATACAATTGAATGAAGCCATTCATTGTTAGTGTTGTTTTTTTTTGATAACATTTTGAATGATTGTTGGTTTGTTCATTCATTGGTTACACTTGCAAACTAATTAAAAGTCCAAACAAGAATTTAAGTTTAGTTGTAGCTTCCTACTAAAGTACTGGACAAACAAACAGAACAAAAATTTACTCAAAAAATTGGCATAATGAAACAACAAAATAAATATAAAAAAATTTCTTTTCTGACGTTTGAATGCAGAAAAAAATTCATTCTCTCTGAGATGGTGACAATTAGTTAACCTGTTGCATAAATGACCAAACTTATAATCACCATCAAGAATGTCATCACCTAAAGTTTGGTTTTAGTCACTGAAAAAAAGTTGCTGTGATAAAATTATAACGAGAAAGAGGTTTTGAATATTTAAAATTGAAAGACCCAAATTTTATCAAATTAAGAAGTTCATCAGTGTTATATAAGTCAAAATTTTGTTATTATCTTGACTGTTCAAACAAGGTTACTTGGTGTTTTCTTCATCAATGATGGCGTTGCTCAAACGAAAACAAACTTGTATTTTTTTCAAAGTTTTTTTTATACTCTTTGAGTATCAAATACCTGTTTTTCTGTAGTCAACTAAATTTTGAAATGTTCTTAGTAGTTTTTTTTGTGTCAATCTAAAACTTTCATTGGAAAGCTTTTCTGTCATAAAACACAAAAATGTTTTTGACGCCAAAAATGGCTTAAAATTGGTCTTTAATTGTTGTTTATTCTTTATTTTTCTCCAAACCTTTTTGTAACCTAGAAAAATTATTTCGAATTGAATTTTCACTTGAGTTGAAAACAAAATTCAAAGTTCATGGTTTTTAGCTTCAGCTTTTGACTAATTTTTTCAGAATAATCTGCTCGAAAGTAATGACCGCCAGGATGTTGACAAAACTATAATTAAATATTTTACTCTTTTTTGAAAAAATTTTTTTACACAGAGAGAAAAATTTAATATATTCAAGTTAATTTGTTTGTTTTTTGCTCATATCTGTATTTTTGCCAAATTTTTCTAAGAAATTAATATTAATAAATGGAAAGATTTCAGTGCCGTGGCGGGAGAAAAACTTCAATATTTTTTCTGAAGCCTCTCCCGTTAGTTAACAGAAAAAACAATTTGTTTGCTTAGAGCGTTTGAGATCAATCAATAATTATCATTAATAAATGAAAAATTGATTTATTATAAAGCCAGGTAAACAAATCGAGTTTCTTTCAAGTTTTTCACTTGAAATCAAAGCGATTAGTATTGCTATTTATATTAAGTTTTTCTCAATTTTTTTTGTCGTTAGCTTTATGGTTCTTAACCGTTTAATTAAAATATTTTTTAGATTTTTCTTCTTAAATATTCCTTCAGATAAGTTATTATTGGGATAGAATAGCCAATCTAGTTTTGCTTACAAATTTTTGATAAAATTTAGACATTTAAAATTTAAATTTTATTTTATTTTTTGTTTATCAACTTATTAGAATTTATTAAAAAAAATAATTGTTTGACATTAGGTCTAGATTTAATAAAAATTTTAATCTTATTGTTTATCAGCCTTGTAATAACATTTTTGAAAATTATTAACAAACATTCTAGTAGTTTTTGAAGCATCATCTCTAATTTTTTTCTCGAATCAAGTTGACCAAACTTTACAGAATTCGAATTATTTTAGAATATTTTTGAACCAAAACATCGAATCAATTCGTCAGACGATAAAGATTGAAGAAAAAGTGTTTTAAACCAATGCCTCATCTGGCACTTTTACACAATTTCAAAATTTTATTAAAAGTGAAAATACTTTTAAAAAAAACAGCCATTTTTAAACACCCTATTATTGAAAAAAAATTATTAAAAAAATAAATCTATTGAATTTAAAGAAATGTGAAAAAATTACAAGAACACTTTCTTCAATGCTTATCAACTTGACTCAATCATTTTGATCAAGCACATCATCATTTTTTTAATCAAAACTTCATTCTATTAAAACTCAACTGAAAACAAAAACTCGAACTATCGAAAAAAAGAAGAAGAAGAAAAGAAAAGATGATAGAAAAGAAGTGATTGAAACGATGACCGGTAAAAGACAATGAAAATGGTAAAAACATTTCTAATAAGAGCTTGAATTCGATTGTCATAAAGACTAAAAATATCCCCCTATTCCTCTTTGGCCGATATAAAAGACTTCAATAAAGTTTGGCTGTTTCTTGTTATTTTTGGCGAAGAAAAGAAAAGGAAAAAAAAGAATAACGCATAAGAAACACAACAGTTCAAACACTTTCTAAACAATCTTGGTGGCGGTGTCTTGTTGATATTTTATACTTTCCTCTTTGAGTTTGTTTTCATCTAAACACTATTTTTTTCACGTCTTTAATATTATTAATGTTTGTGTTGAAATAACACTTCAAAGCACACACTGGAAAAAAAACAATTGTTTCTTTGAAGATTATAAATAAAAATAAATCTAAATGAATAAATAAATAAACATAATATTTAAAGCTGTAGTAAATTTGTTAAACTAACACAGACTATTAAATTTTGGAAAGGCTTGTTGTTACTGTTCTTCAACTTGATTAAAACACAATTTTATTTTCTAAAACAAAAAAATGGTATTATTTTCTCCCGTATTGATAAAAGAAAAACGCTCTTGAAGATGCGCTCGTAACTAAACGATTCAGCTCGAAAAGAAGGAAAAATTTATCAAAAACATTAAAATAAAACTGTCTACACTTTCTCACAAGTCTATTTTGTGTTTCAATTATTTTTGTCTAATCAGAACAAAAACAAAACTGTAATCTTGTTTTGGCATCCTTTTAGTTTTTAGCATTTCAACAAAAAGAAAAATTTGAGATTTACAATCATTTCATAAAATAATTCATTGATACAAATGGTCAACATTTATTTATGAATGTATGTTTAGTATTTTTAACTGATGATAAACTATAACTCTAAACCAATCGCGAAACGGAAAGAAATTTCAGATGATGAATTTTCAAATCTACGTATCGAAATGAGCTTATAACAAAATGATCAAATATTTATAAATATAAAAAAAAATCTATCGATGAGGGAAAATAACATAGAAAAAATGCTCAAATCGGATTTTTTTTCTAGATTTTTGTTTCATTATTTGTTTTAGGCTCAAAAATGACAAAGCATAAATTTATGTAAATTAAACAAATTTCTCCACTAACAAATATAGGCTAGGTTATGCAAAAGAGAAAAATAAAATAATTTTTTTTTAAATCAATCCAAATGAAAAGATGATGATCAAGATGAATATCTTTAGCAGAATCATTATCATCATCCTATGATTGGATAATGATGATGATGAGGATGATCAAAAAATTGGTGTTTAAAAAGAGATATAACCAACAAAAAAAATCATGATCAACTATCATGAAAACGTATTTGTATTCATGTATCAAATTAATTATTTAAAATAATGATGATTAATAGAGATCATACTTATTTTATATGGTATGAAAATATATCTAGACAAATGAATTTATGTTTAATTTTTCTTAGTATTCAAGTATTTTTTGAGTTTTATTATTTCATTCACATACCAGGCGTTTCGTTTAAATTCAAATTAAAAAAAAACAAAGCTTAATATTTATTTATCAGTCACTATTAATCTGACAAATTGAATTTGAAGGTTCAAGTTTTGGAAAATTTTCTCTAGCAAAAAAACAGAACAAAAATTAAAAGTTTTAGTTTTTTTTTTAAATGAAAATTTTAAAAAAGAAGTTTTAAGAATAAAATTTCTGTTAATTTTTACTATATTATGATTTTTTCAATAATTAAAGGAAGGTTTTGTAGTTGTTTTTTTTTTTTTTTTGAATCAGTTTTTTCTCCAAACCCAAAAGTAACAGAAGAAATTTTATTCAAAAAGAAATCTGCTATTTATTCACAATAATAAGAGGTTCAAAAAATTTTATATAAAAAGCTAGATGATATCATAAGTGTCTTAACCTTTTTTCACAGACTAAAAACATGATAAGCTTGAAAATATCTTAAAGAAAAAAAAAAAGAAAATAAAAATCTGAAACCATTTAAATAGTTTTTCTTCAATCTTGAAAACTTTCTCTGCTTTACTGATACTCACCATTAGAAACAGTCTTCTCCGTTGTACAGCACTGGATCACGGTGACATACAATCTACTAACTTAAAATATTAATAACTCAAATATAATAACTCTAGATTCGAAATTCATAACTAAATGAGTAAAAAATTGAAAGAGTTAAAAACTGCTTACGCTTACTCTAGGGTTTACTTCTTAAATATAACAGAAAAAAAATCTTCCTAACTCAGTAAATATGATAAAGTATTATCAATCAGATATTATAAATTATTTTATCAAAAACAATTTCATTGACGATTAAGTAGATTAGATAGTATTAATATAAAAAAACTATTAGAACATTTTGATTTAAAAAAAGTAAAGCCATTTTTTCGTCAATTTAAAATTTCAAAATCTCATAAAAATTTTTATCAAAACTTTTCAAGTTGAAAGCAATAGAAGCAATTCAAGCTTACTTCACATTCAAATTTACGTTTTTGACAAAATTTTCAATAAATTAACGTTATTCACTTGAAGAAATAAATAAAAGCTCAAATCTTTGAAAATATTGATAATAATAAGAATATAAAAAAATTTTATGTAAATAAAAATTGTCTGTTTATTTTAATTTAGTTTTCTTTTAGTTTTTTCATTCTAGAAACTTACTTTAAAGTTCTATATTTAAAATCAAGGCGTGTTGCCAATCAATAAAGAAAAAATGTTTATTCATAAATAGAAATATCCGTTTCTTCAATTTACAAGACAGAGAAAAATAAAATTCAAATTGAAACCAAGAAAGCATCTGAAAATAACAAATATTGTGTTTGTTTATGTTATTTGAATTAAAACCAATGCTAAAATATCAGAAAACAGAGATAAAATTATTTTGAACTTTTGAAAAAGTTTTTGATTAAAAAAACTAATTTAAACAGAGGTATAAACTTAAAAATTTAAAGAAACGCACTTTAGGCGAAACAGAAATATTTATAATCACGAAAAATAAGTAAATAAATAAAAAAAACTCTTATTTTTTTGTGAATGAATTTATGAAAAAAAAATATTTGTCAAAATATTATTTAGAAAAAAAAACTGAAGATACAAGTAATTTACGTAGAGTATGTGATTTTTTATGACTAACACACCGACATTGAGATTAAATTCACTGGGAAAAAGATATTTATTAAACTAGAATTTTTTTTTTAGTTTCTTTAAGATTGTTGTTTATTTATTGAAGTAAGTGTGTGTGTTTTCTTTTTCGGCATTAAATCTAATGAAAAAACTAAAGCAAAACAAGAAATTGAAAATATGGGGTATGAATTTCATTCTCTTGTAGAGGGTCTGTAGAGAAAAAAATTTTTCTTTATGCTACACCATGAAATTTTCATTTTCTACAACAGCTTACGATTTCTAACAAATTTGCCATAAATTTTTCATTCAAATTTTATCAAATTTTTGAAATTAAAGAACTGAGTTTTTTTGTCATTAATGAATGATCATAGCTTATGCCAAAATAATAACAAAAAAAATGAAAATAATCAATTTGAAAATTAATTCAAACAAAACTCTGATTGAATATTTCTTACAAGTGAAAAAAACTTTCTATCTTATTCGCCTAAATTATTCATTTGTCAGACTGTTTTATCATTAAATTCAAGCTAGTGAATAATAATATTAAAAAAATTAATTGAGGTCAAAGTTTGGATTTCATTTCAAAAAAAAATTGTTTTTATTTGCTAGATAATCAATTAAATTTTTTACATTCAAAGATATTGTTTTCAAACACGCAACTATTATTTTATATTTATTGAAATGGTTGTCTAATTCTGATGCCTTTTTTCCATTTCAAAACTTTTATTTAATAGTTGGTTTCTATTTTGATAATAAATTTTTTTTTAAAACTGTATCGTGTTTCAATGTGAATAGTCATAAAATTCAATATTTGATCGTAACATACTCAAGCCTTAAAAAAAACTCAAACGAAGAAATTTGTCGATCAAGATTTGGTGGTTTTCTATATTTAAATTTTTTTTTGAAAAAATAAAGATACCATGTGAAAGAGATAATATTATTTTGATTCGATCATTTGGTTTGATGGTGTTTAAGACATTAAGCTACTCAACCTGTGTCTATACCTAACCCCATAATTAGCAGCAAATTTAATATTAAAAAAACACACACACATAATCTTTGTCTATCATGCAATTTTTGTTGTTGTATTTGGTTTGAGAAATTTGAATGTAATCGAATCACGCCAAATCAATAATAAAATCAATTTATTAAGATATCGATGAAAAATTTTTAGTTAAGTTCATTTCAAACATAAAAAAAATTGAAGACGAATAAGATTTCTCTAAATTTCTTTTTTTGAAATTTCTCGAATTTTTCTCACAAATAAAAAAAATTTGAAATCGTATCATCATTTATCTAAATTGTAATTTTATTAAAATTTTCAACAAAATTGCTTGAATTTAATTTTCAACACAAAATTTTTTTTTTTTTGAAGATAAAATTCTGATTGAGAAAAAATTGAACCACATTTTTTGCATGAAGCTAGTTTTGTTTGATTAATTACATTAAAGTTTTTTTAAAAAATAACTGCTCTACTTCAATCTTGATACAAAGAAAAATAGAAAAATTTTTTATTTGATTGATAGTGTGATCTAAAGTAGATATATTGCTTTAAGAAAATAAATTTTGTTAGTAAAATAAATTGTTTAATTGTTCAGGTTTTCTCTAATAAAATGAAAATCATTTTACTTTTTAATAATTTTGAATAATTTTTGAAAAATAAAATAAGTTAACCGGCATTTTAACAGCCAGCAAACTAAAACATTTTTTTTCTTATTTGGAGGTCTGAATCGTAGGAAGATTTTTCAAAAAAAATTTTTTCTAATGAATCCAGAAATTGAGTTTAGCTATCAAAAAAATTGTTATAAGTTTTATAGTGTTTTCATTTCGATACAAGGTTTATAATAATAATAAAAAATATGTATTTCAAGGGAAAATTTTGGTGTCAGCAATAATTGAGTAATTATTGGCGCCTTTTGCTCAAGAACCAACCCAACCAAATGCATGATGAAAGATTGTGTGCATTTCCAATAATAATAAAACCCTTCAGCCATTTTATATATCTTTTCATCTTCATGATTGAAACTTTAAGAAAATAATCGAAAAATTTATTAATAAAACATTAAACGAACATTAAAATATCGAAGATGATGTAAAGTCAACAGTATGTTGATCAACACTTTTTCTTGTAGAAATGAAAACAAACACACAAGTGTGGTTTTTCACAATCTTCATCAATTTTTTTTTGTTGCTGATCGAGAAAAATGAGCTTTGCTTGGCCTCATAATTTTTATTTCTTCACTGCAGACATATAAAATATAAAGCTCGATCAGTTTGTTTTAGAAATAATAATAATTGCACATTTTTTTCCACTTGTCAATTTTTTGTTTTCTCTTCATACCTGTGTGATCATCATTTCTAGAAAGTTAAAATTAAAGTTAATAAAAAATAAATAAATAACTTTTGATATTGATTCAAAAAGTAATAATAATAAGTCGATGCTCAACTATCAATATAATTTCAATAATGATAATGATGATGACAACGACGACGATGAAGATGAAGACGACCTACCATGGAATTTCTAATAATAAGATTGATGAAAGAGTCGACACGAAAAGTGGTGCGGGATTCACCACAGTTGACTCATCATCTGAAAGCTACAATCACGGGAGTTTTTTTTTATATTTATCTTTCTTTTAACGATCAATGTATTTCTTAAATCGAATGAACAAACTTGATATCAGAATAAATTTTGAAATGCTTTTTAACACTGATCAAACTAAAACAAGTGTATCAAGTGTACCAAAAAAAAAATCAAGAAGTCTACTGACAAATTGGAACTGAGTGAAAAGTTCTCTAACTCACTGGTTTGATAAGAGATCATTAAATCGGAAGAAAAGCTTCAAACCAAAACCATTTATTAAGCATCAAAAATGATTTAATGTAATTTAATAAAATTCCAAAAAAAAAAAATTAAGTTAAGATATCGAAATTTTTAAACAAATGACTTTAATTTTTTCTATTTATTTGAAAATTGTTCTAACAAAAACTTTCTCTCAAATGACAATAATTACTAAATGAAAGTCTAGAGTTCTAAGCTCAAATTTCTTTTTAAAATTTCAATCGAATTTCGAGCAAAAAACAAAATGATATAAAATTGTTAACCATTTCTTTTCAGAATTAAACAAATGTCAAGTTGAACCATTTAATAACCGTTAATAAAATTTTTTCAACATCATATTAAGCTTTTTTTTAATTGGAAAAAAGTGTCACGTTGTGATTATTGAAGCAATTCTTTTGTTTTTATGATTTGAAAAGTTTTGAAAATAAGAACTTGTATCGAGCGAATGTTTGAGCAGATAAAAAAATAAATAAATGAAAGTTTTCTCTGTCATTACAAAAAAACAACCGTAATAGAAAACGGCTTTATTGAATTTCTAAAAAAATCAAAATTAAGCTCTAATTACTGAAAAAGCACAATTTTTTTAAATAGACTTTTCTGTTTATTTGAAAAAAAAACTTTGCCATTGAAGTTTATTTATTATTTTGTGAAAGTTTTGTTGAATTCTAAAAATTTAATGCTTCATAACAACAACAACAAAATATTTATCTTAATGTCAAAAATGTTACATAAAAAGTTTCAAGATTTATTGAGGAAACTTATTTGTCTTTTTCTAAAAATATATGTTCTGAAAGACTGTATTTTAATAAATCAATTAGTTTTTAATTATTAACAAGAATAAGAATTTCCAAACCTAGTATAACTAATGGAAAATTGATAAGAAGTGTCGGCTCTTTTACAAAACTGAAAAAAAAACTTTTTTTATGGGTTTTTTTTCAATTAACATTGAAACAACAGAGTTTTTTTTATAATGAATCAAGCAAACTGTTTTTTTTCACTCAATTTTTATTATCATTGAAAATTCATTTAATTTAAACAACAGAGAAAACAAATTAATGGATTATTTAATACAAAGGTGTGTCTTTTTCAATTCGAAACCAGAAAAAAAAAACAAAATTACAATATTGATAATTTATAATAGATTAAAAGTAAAGAGGAAAAAAATTCCATTAAATACAAAAAAGTTTTGATGTTCGAATAATGAGTCAAATTTTATTGAATTAGATTGAAGAAAATTGTAAATGCAATTTAATTTAATGTATAACTTTAACGCTTCTTCAGATCGTTTTAATCGTCCATTTTCTTCATGCCAGATATATGCTTCTTCAATCGGAAAGATTATATTACTACTTTAATAGCACATTTTTGTTTGTTTGTTGAAGTAAAGATTTCATTGAGTTTTTTTTTTCATTGAAATCATTTTTAAACGGAACTATTTTTAGATAGAGAAAAAAATTATCAATTTTTATTCATTAATTAACTAAATAACTTTCTAAAAAACAAGATTGAAAATTTTCTGATGAAAAATTTCAGAAAATTTGTTTTTGACATTATTGAAAGTATTATTGATTAATTCCGTAGATTAAAGTTTCCTAGCTGACAAAATAATAGTCAATAATTTTTTAAGAATGCCGCTTTTTTAAAGTTTTGTTTTGGCAAAAAAGTTTTATTTATTTATTACGTTTTTTTTTGTTTCAACTCAAATACTTCAAATAATAAATTTTCAACAAAAAAAAAATGTTTTTTTGAAGAAATTGAAAACTAGACAAATAAAATTTGTTTTATTTTAGAAAAACCCAACTCTTTTTTTTAGATTAATCAAAATTTGAAATTAAAAGCGTGAGAATTGTTTTTTTTCTTCTCATTTTTCTTAGTAGACAATATTAATTTTTTTTGAAAACCAATTCTTGCATGAGCTTGAAGAGTGGTTTGGTACAATTCAATTGTTCGTGTGTTTTCTCAATGAAAATCTTTGACTGCAATTAGTTTCTATTGAAAAATATAGAGAAACTTTCAACTCGAAGACAAACTAGAAGAAGAAAAAAAATAGATAATTAAACAAACATCCTTCCACATGAAAAATCATAGAACCAGAGAAGAAAACAGCAAAAAAAACAACAAAAAATGCTATTTAAAATCAAATTTTGTTTTCATTTGAACAAACAAATTGAATCAAGCCAACAATAAAAAACCAACCAACCAACAGACAGAAAAAAAGTCCAATATATCATGAAGCTCGTGAAAAAACCAACTTGTGTGTTTCATGAATAGGTAAAAACAAAACCAAAACAACAAAAAAAATTACAAACCTAAAAATAATTTTATTTTTAGATTTTTTTTCTTATTTTTTTTCTTCCATACTATTTTCGCTTCTGCTTTCTTGGTGGTGATGGTAGTCGATTTTCCATAGTGTAGTGATAAAAAAATAACAAAATAAAGAAGATGATGATGAATTTATGACAAGAAAGATGTTTATGCAATGCTTGCATGCTGCTTTAAAAACTGAACCAAAATAATAATAAAAACAACAACTACGATTTACCATTTTATTATTATTACCATTATGATTATCATATAGGTATATTATTTTTTTGAATGAATGAGTTTAATTTTTTTTATGACTGGTCAGCATGTCGAAATCATCTTTAAATTTTTCCCAAAAGCGAAAATAAAAAGCGAAACTTAACGGCAGGTAACTTTACTATACTTTAATTGACTTTTATTATTGCTAATGTTATTTTTCTCTGTTGAATTTTTTTAAAAGAGATAGATTTAACATTAACAGAATTCATCAAACTCATCAACAAAAACTGTCTGAGACTGACAAAGACCTACAAAGAAAAACTAGCAAAACTTTCACCTAATTTCATCATGCAAACATATCATTAGAATTTTAAAAACAATAACTAAACAGCAGCATAACTAAAGTTAAAGTTGATGCCACAGTGTATCATTTTTAGTTAGTAGTGGTGGTTTTTTTTCTCTTGGTGATGAAGATGATAACGATGATTAAATAAAAGATGAAGTAGCTCAAACTTTCTTATTTTGTTTGAATTTAAAAATGATCCTCATTCATGGTTTAAATAAGAAACAAAACAAAACAAAAAACTTTACTTTGATAAAAAGAAAACAAATTACCGATTTCATTCCTCGTTTGTCGTTTTTGACTTGTTTTTCAAATCGAATCAAATCACTTTTAAACGGTTTTTGTTTTTCAGAAAGAAAAAGAAAACAACAACCAAAACCAAAAGAAGAATACTATTGTTAGCCATAATGAAAGCTTCTCAAACTTTCAAGTTTAATTAGCAAAAAAGCTAAAGAGTTGGGTAAATTTATTTTCTCAAATGTCTTAAAATGTTTTGATTTGAATACAAGTTAAATTTAAGTCTATAAATTAACAACTTATCTGTAATAATTGATGATTAAATCGCTTCTAAAAGAAGAAAAAAATTCTTTCAAAAAATCCTAATATGATTTGAATTTATTCTTCTTCACATCTTTTTGGTTGATTTTGATGACCAAAAAACGTGTTGTTGTTTTAAAAAATTGAACAACTTTTTAATTTGAATATTGAAACAGTTTTTACTTTGAATCAAAATTTAAAAAAAACCGTGACCATGTTTTTGAGAAGAAAAAAAACTGATTTTTGCTTAACAAGCTTGAAAGTTTTGAAGAACTTTGTTTTTATCAACTTGATTTTGTTTCGACAACTTGTCCATCATTATTATCATGGAATAAAAATAAGCTATGCCTTCTTTTTTTCTGTTTAAATATTTGTTATTGTATCGTGTTCAAGCTCAACAAACACAAAACAATGTGATGGAAGTTTGTGCTTGGCAGATGATGATCAAGAGCAGATCAAGAAGCTAAAAGAATATTTTCCAATTTAGAACAACAACAGTTGAAATACAAAGTATTTATAAATAAAAATCCATCAATATAAGAAAAAAAGACCAATAGATTATTAGAAAAGAAAGAAACAAATAAATGAGATGAACGTTTTGGTGAAAATATAACGACCTTCAACGACAAGCATCAATCGATTATTTTTAAGGGAGCGAAGAGTGAATTTGAAATTTAATTGTATTCCGATTTTTTGTTTGTTTGATTGGTGTGTTTGAAATTCAAATAGGCTATTAAATTTGAGAAATTTGCAGAAAAAGACTGTTATCTGTTTGAAAAATCATCAAATATAAACTTTCAAATATTTTCTAGCTCTTATTTCGGTAAGAAAAAAAATATAGGTTTTAAAATTAAGATGAAACAATTGATAAAATCAATCTTCTGATCTTTGATCAGATTATTGATTCCAAAAATTTTTTACAATCTTTTTGATATCATAATAATGATTTTAAATAGAAAATCTTTGTTTTATTGAAATATAGTGAATACAATTGCTAGAATCATGGTGTTAAATCATTCAAAAAAAAACTAAAGCGAAACATTGAAAAAATTAATCACACATAAAATGGATGTTTTGAAAATGATGGACTAATAAAAAAAATCTTGTTTAAAAAAAAGAAGAAAATCCATTGATGTTAAATATTCTTTTCTTAGACAGAAATCCGTGACAAGAGCTTCACATCTGAAACAACAACAAAACAATCCGAACAAACCTCAACAAAAATTGTTCTTTTTCTAAAGATTTTTGATATAAATTTGTTGGTTTGTTAGTTACTACCTGCGTGCATGCGTGTGTTTATTGTGAACATCTTCAATGAAATTGTGATAATCTTCATTTTGCTCATTTTTTTCGGGTTGATCAAGGTCGTCATGAAGCATTCTCATTAGCCTCAACAGCAATAAGTCAACAGTAATTCATTCAAATCGAGGTTATATCATTTGTCAGTTATGTTTGTTGTTTCCTATGTTTTTATTATATCCTGTCTCATCATAGTTATTTCAATATATAATAAAGAGAAAAAAAAACAAACTATTCTGATCTATTTAAAATTATAAACTAATTACAAAACATTTCCATGGAAGTGTCAGTGGAGTCCCACCAGTGTGTTCGTTTTTTTTTCTGCAGAAAAAAAATGTTTATTTATTAATCCTCGCTTATTTTTTGTTTATTTCTTCAGGGATGATGCTCCAGCCAACCAACAAGAAGCGTCAAAATTGAATTAAATTATGTTTTTTGGGTTTGATCTGATTGGTTAGATGGTTTTAACATTTTTAAACTAATCTGGATGATTTACTTCTTTGGTGAATAGGCAAAACAAAAACTTGTAGTGGTTTCAAATTGTTTCGATGCAAATGAAAAGAAAAGAAAAATAAGCCTTTTATCTCTTTTTCTTTTACTCAAAATGATAATTAAACTGTTGGTTTCGAATATAATTCATGAGAAGTGTTCGCTTTAGCTTTTTTACCATTTCGATTTTTTTGTTTGAGAAGAAAGACAGAAATCGAACACACACACAAGCAACACAAAAGACGAATAACCTAATCTTTAAACTATTCAGTTCCTCAAGTGTTTGCAGATCGTTTACGTTGTTTTTCTTCTTCTTTGAGTTGCAAATTTGACCAATTTGGGTGCATTTTACAATTAAACACCTAATAAAAATGAGGCCATAACTGTTTTTTTGTTGTTCAAAAAAAAAAAAAAAAAATTTTTGCTTGTTGAAAACAAAAAGAAAAGTCCACTTAGTAAGAGACATTCAATCGTTTGAACAATAATATTATTAATGTAACAACAACAGCAAAGAAAACAAAGAAAATATTCCAATAGCCATCGCGATGAGTTAAAAGATTATTGGGTGCCAGCAATGGGTGATTACACGCTAAAAAAAAAAATATAACAATTTTCACCCAAACTATTTTTTTTCTGACGATGATCATTGGGACTTGCGTTTGTTGTTTCGTGAAAATGTTTCATTAAAAGTAAAGTTAATTAATCGCGAACAAAACAAAACCAAAAAAAAAAAAACTGAATGAAACGTGAACAGTAATTATCAAATAATTTAGATTGTTTTTTCTCGTTTTGTTCGTCGGGAAACATAACATTAGCCCATTCTATACTAGTGTGTATCCCGGCGGTGGTAGATACGTTTCAATTAAAACAGACATGTTTTACAAAAGAATTATTTTTGTTCTATAATAAAGAATGTAGGCACGTATTGTACAAATGTGTTTTCAAGATTCATTAAGACTTTTAATAATAATTCAATAGCCCAAGAATCTCGAACTTATCCGCGACTCGTTGTTTTAATTATTTCTGTGGAACGCGAATAAATTTCTCAAAATTTATTGTTCAACATAAACATCACATCATCACAGTTGCAATGTATTTGAAGGGTTTTTTTTTCCAACAAATTTTTGAGTGAAAGCTTTCTGTTAACTTGTTTCCAATTATTTTATTCTAAATATTGAAATGTTGAGGGTTCAATATAAAATCAATAAAATTTAATTTTCTTTGAAAAAATGTAAGAATAAATTTTTTTTGGTTTGTTCAAAAATAATAAGAAAGAATTTCGTTGGTAAATTGAAAATAAAATCTACAATCAGAAATACTTTAAAAACGTAAATTTTCAAAATTAATCTTGTTAATAATTAGTTTTTTTTAATCTACAAATTAATTTTATATTCAGTAAAAAGAAAGAGCTTCATTCAATTTCTATATTTATTCACTTCTGTTTACGCTAGGTTTATCAACGATTGAGAAATCTTTATTATATTATTCTTTTTATTTATTAAATTTTTCAGCTCATTCAGATTTTTTAACAAAAATTTTTCTATTAACTTGAAAGAAAAAAAAATGCAGAACACTTAAAGAAAAAAAATAAACATTCATAATCTGGTTCAATAAAACTCAAGTCTAGGAAAGATGATCAATTAAGAAAATAATCCAATTTTAATTTAGAATAAACAATTTTTTTTCCATCATCATCAAAAAAAAAGTTTATTTTTTAAAATTTATTACAAAAATTTTTTTTTCTTGAATTGAGCAAGAAAAAGAACAACAACAACGATTGCAACAATTATTAGTGCACCTTAATAGATACATCATATTATTATTAAAAAAGAATACACCTGTTTGCGTGGGATTTTTCTTCTTTCTTGTAGACTCGATCTCTATTTTATTTACTGTTTCCATAACAATTGTATAATGTTAACAGTTTTTTTTTTGGTTGCCGTTTCTTTGTTAGTAGAAGCAAAAATTTTTCTACAAAATTAATCATAATTATAATTAACTTGTAAAAAAAATGCTTGCTCTAGAATCTATCAATTAATGATTTCAATTTAATATAAACTTTTGAACACAATAGTTTTGGTCAAGTTTGATTTTCGTTTCTGACCTTCATGGATATTGATTCAGCATTTGACATTCCTCTGTAAAATTTTTGAGCTTTCATTGAAAGCAATGTTTTTTGTTTTGTTTTGTTTTTTTTTCTGAATAAATAATAAAACTTTTTTTTCTATCAAAAAGGCTGTCAGAGAATGTTTCAAAAAATGAAAATATCCAGAATGGAAGAGTGTTGGAGAATTATCAAGATGAATCATTGTTTTACGCTAGAAAAATATTGAATTCCTATTCGAAGGATGTTCGAGGAGAATTTTTTGTTTTAGATTTTTTGAATGATTCGAAAACTTTCAATCAATCCGAAACTTGAAAAAACATTCAAAGAATTCAATTATCAATTTAGAATTGAAAAAAACCTGGATGTTAGGCAAACGTTTGAGAAGATAAAAAAAAGTTTTTAATATAATTTTTTTTTCTGAAAAATATTTTATTAGTTTTTTTATAAAGTTAAGAAAGATTCTTCAAAAACTTCGGATTCATTGTTTATTTTTGTTATGAATTATTCCTCCAACCCTGAAGGTATTGATGATATATAGGTTTTTAATTTAAAAAATTTTTTTTTTTAATCAGAGATATTCTGTTCAAATGGAACAAAATTTTTTTTGAATCAATTGGTTCCTCAGTTGGCTTCATTATTAACAGGCAAACCTAAAGTGTTGATTCTTTTGGTTTGTTATTCAGTTGAATTTATTCAATTTTTTGAAAACAAATTTATGGATTCTTTTTTCAGAATATTTGTTCAATAGTATCTGATGGTGAAGCACGTAGAAATTCCATCAAAATTCCCAGCTATGCAGATTTGTTGATTTACAAATACACTGGTCAGTGTTTATTTTTATGTTTACAATCAAAAATAATGATAATCGACAAAAATTCATTCTTAGTTTCAAATCAAAAAGGTCTCTCAAACTTCATTGAAACTTTTTGTGAACATTTTCTATCCGATGGCCTGAGAAATCTAAATCTGATGGAAAAATTGACTTTGGTGACAAAATCGTTGACCAAAGAGAACGCGACTCAAATACCTCAAATCTTTTCGACATTTACCAAATTGTTTCGAATATAAAACATTTATGATGAGACAGAAAACTTTAAATTAACTTGGTTTTATTAAAAAAAAGCTTATTTTTTATTTAAAAATAAATATCAAAAAAAATTTTATGATAAAAATCTTGTACATTTTTGGTTATTTCAATATTCTTTTATTTAACCAAAGAAAAAAGCAAAAAACTGAAATTTGATATTATTCTAATATTTTACCTGGCGTAGGTGTTCGTTTTTTTCATCTCTTTCATTTCTGATCAATCTAAGAATTCTTCATAGGTTTTTCCCGCTATTTTCTATTATAAACGAAAAAAACGGTTTATTCATTATTAAACGAATAGATTTTTTTACTTCTTCTTTTATTATTATTAAAAATATTCAAAAAGACCTACACACAGGCACATATTGAAAAGAATTGCACGCCTTTTTTTTGGGTTGCATGGGAGAAGGAGAGAAAATTCCATCTATTTTGATAAATGTGTCAAGTTGATAGTCTAAAGACTTATCTAATGAGGCTTCTTCATCTTGTTAGGTCTTTTTGCTTTCTAGGTGAAAGAGGTTTTGATCAAAATCGGGAAACACAGAGAGTTGAGGTCAAAAATGTGTTAAATGTTTTTTTTTTTTGCTAAAAATTTGACTGAAATTTATTTATTTATTTCTGTGTGCACACCAAATCAAACAACGCCTATCAAATTTGAATTTATTTGCTTTAGCTGGTTTTGTTGTTGTTTTCTTACATAATTTATACAAAATATAGACTTCAAACTTGCACGGTTATTTGTCATAGAATTTGATTCGAGTGTTTTTTTTTTAATAGAAAAACACTCTGCATCTTGGGTTTATCATGGTTGTTGTTGTTGTTGTTTTTTTTGGTTGATTTTGTGTGTTGATAAATATTCATTGCCAATGGATTGGAGCCATTATCAATGACGAAAACAAACACACACACACCTGTCTTCTTTTTTTTTTTGGTACATTTAGTGTCCATCACCATTCACTATATGATTATGTTAATCGAGAAGTGAAGAGAATGGAAAGAAAAGTTAAATCAACTAAACACAAATAATGATCATCATCATGGTAATCATTTGTTTAACATTGAAAAATCATGTTCAAAACGAAACATTAGGTTTGTTTTCTGCTGTGTTTGTTGATGACCATTACCAGAAGCGTTTGTTTTTTTCCCTTTCTTGTTGTTGGGCTATTTGATTTGATTTTTTTTTAAAAGAAAAAAAAAATTTAGGTAGGCTAGTGATGAAGAGGATAGAAGAACAAAAACCCAGTGAACGAATGCTGCAATGGTGTGATGCGTACATAATTTTGGTTTACTTTACTGTTTTGGTAAAATTGGTATAAGCTATTGGTAAACATTGGTTGTTCATGTTGTCGTTGTTCATTCTATAACAATGATAATAATACCTGAAACGCTAGAGAAACAGAAAAATAAAACTTGAAAACAAGTTTTTTTTCTGCCTCTTTCTTTTTGAGCTACTAGTCACGGTTTGTTTCTAAAGATTAGCCATAGTTCTCCAATCTTTTAAAACCAGAAAATAACAAACAAACTGTTTACCTAGAGAATACTTAAAAACCACATTGATCAAGTCGATGAATTTTTTCGAAAAAAAAAACTTTGAACAGTTCATTTTTGAAAAAATATAACGTCAAATATCATCATGGTGAATGCTACAGCCATTTGTCATCTTATCGTAATTTTAGGGATTTCGGTTCGTTCAAGATTATTTGTTTAACGTGAATTTTTTTTCAAGTTTTAAATTTTTAAATTTTAAAATTCAGGGCGATTTAGCGCGTAAAAAAATTATGCCAACAATTTGGTGAGTTTTCTCTTATAACGAATTGTTTTTTATCTATTTTTCATTTGAAAACTATAAAGTTTTTCGATGAATATTTAAAATTAATTAAAATTGAGTTTAATTAGAAAAATTAATTTGCTTTAAATAAAAATTCAATGGTATTAAATTTTATTCAAATGTTGCGTACTTTTTCCGAAATCATCATACTCAGAACAATCTTGAAACTTTAAATTAGTTTAATTATTAACTTTTAATTCTAAAAGCAATGATTAAAGCAAAAACAGCTTAAATCGTATCATTAAAAAATTTTTACTAATTGGAACAAAGTTTACTTAATCAAAATAACCGGCTGATTCTATAGACAACAGTAAAAGATGAATGCAATAAACGAAAACACCAAACATTACCGTAGTCAGTTTTCATTGGAGATTTGTTGTTTTTTGATAAACTTCTAGCTGAATGCAGTGTGTTCTTATTATTAGAAAAATTGGACACACTACTTATTAATAAGCAGCTGAATAATTTATGTTTAATAACAAAAAAAAAAAAGAAGAAATTCTATTGAAATTAATTACAATTTATCAAGAGTGTTAATTAAAACTTATCAAGTTTTTAATTAAACTTTTATTTGAAGAATTTCAGTTTGCCATTTAATTAATTTGCATTTTTTTTTAATGAAACGAAACATTTTTGAATAAACTAAAACATTGTTGATCTTTATTCAATTCAAATTTTTTATTTGTTTTAAATTATTTAGGACGCTTCACAGCAAAAATTTATTGCCGGATGAGAGTTTTGTTGTTGGATTCGCTCGATCAAACTACACTGTTCAATCGTTAAAGGACAAAGTGACACCCCACGTATCAAACATTATTAACTCGGATGATGAAACCAAATACAATCAGTTTTGGTTGAATCAAGTTCAATATATTCAAAGTGAAAGAAAATTCAATATAAAAGATTATCAAAAATTGAATAGACAACTTGAAAAAATTGAATCTACTTATTCGGCATGCAATCGAATGTTTTATTTTGCTCTTCCTCCCCATGTTTATGTCGATGTCGCTGGAGCCATACATAGAACTTCAATGGCCAAAAAGTATTTTTTTTTAATTATTACAATTAAATTAAAAGATTTTTAATTCAGAGGATGGACAAGAATAATTCTAGAAAAACCATTTGGTAGTGATTTGGAAAGTTCAAACGAACTTTCCGCTCAATTGAACGCCCTGTTCACTGAAGATCAAATTTATCGAATGGATCATTATTTAGGAAAAGAGATGGTGCAAAATATTTTGCCATTTAGATTTGCCAACAGAATTTTCGAGCCTATCTGGAACCGAAATCACATTGAAGTTGTTGAAATTTTATTCAAAGAATCCTTCGGAACTTATGGTCGAGGTGGATATTTCGATAAATTTGGCATGATTCGGGATGTCGTGCAAAACCATTTATTACAAGTACTTGCTTTGATAGCGATGGAAGAACCAGTTTCGTTGTTTGCTGATCAAGTTCGTGATGAGAAAGTCAAACTGCTAAAAGCTGTTCAAACATTAGATATTAATGATGTTGTTTTAGGGCAGTATACTAAAAATGTGAACAGTTTACCTGAAGAAGATTCTAGTAAAGGCTATCTTGATGATCCAACTGTTAATAAAACATCTTTCACGTCAACTTATTCGATGACCATATTGTATATAGATAATAAACGCTGGAAAGGAGTTCCATTTGTGATTCGAGCAGGCAAAGCACATGATGCTAACCAAGTCGAAGTGAGAATTCATTTCAAGAATCGGCCAACCATTTTTAGCCAAAATGATTTTAATGAAGATCCTCACAATATTTTAATTTTACGAATTCAACCAAACGAAGCCATTGTACAGCGGGTTTGTGTCAAACGTCCAGGCAGAGACTTTGATATTCTACAATCGACCATCGATATGGTTTATAGCGAAAAATTTAGGGTACTTTCATACTCATATTAAGTCAAACATTAATATTGAAAAAATTTTCAGAATGCTGAAATAGTTGACGCCTACGATCGACTCTTGTTGGATGCATTCCGGTCAAATCAAATAAATTTTGTTAGGACCGATGAACTGGAACAGGCTTGGAGAATTTTCACCCGAGCTCTACATCAAATCGATCGAGGAGTGATAAAACCATTCCCCTATGTTTTTGGTTCATCAAGCTTACCTGAAGCCGATAAGCTATTAGTTCAAAAAAAATTGGGCCATATAATCAATAAAAAACAATAACTATTTTTTTTTTCTAAATAAATTTGATAATTTTTTTTTTCATATAGAAAAAATTAAAAGAAGATAAAATAACCATCAGTCAGAGAGATTCTTTGCTTCTCTGGGTTTTTATCTGTGTTTCACTAGATATGTAACTATTAAGAAGCCATTTTATTTTTCATCATTTATTTATTTCACAACTGATATTTTACAGTTAGTAATTAAATTAAATGAGTTATTTATCTAGATTGACCATTAAATGAAAATTGCTTTTACAAGAGAGAATGGAGAAAAAAAAAGTCTTTACATTATTTGACCTTAATAAAACAACCATAGTAACTTATTTCAAAAAATGGTAAAAATGAAAAGAAATTTTGTCACCTCTTTATCGATGAATGATATTAAGAAGAAAAAAATTAATAATCTAGATATGGATTTAATGTTTTAACAGTTTTTCAAAATTATTAGCTTCATATTTTCTTAAAATCAAATCTTTATTTTTTAATAATTTTAAATTGACCATAAAAGCTTCATTTTTATCTGCTAAAATATAAGTTTTTAAATTTATTTCAATTAAGCAAAAAAATTAAAATTTAAATAATTCTTAACTTAATAAATTTAGAAATTAAAAAACAAATTTTTACAATTACTAATTTTAAAATAACAATTCATTTTTATTCAATTTTAGTTTCTCCAGTAAAAACATGTCAATGATGTTAAAAATAGAAAATTTTCGTTGCTGTTTCAAATAAAACCGAATCATAAACTAGATACAAACAATGAAAAAATTAGACTAAATATGAAACGTCAAGTCATTGATGATCCTAATTTTTTTCTCATCGGTTTTTTTGTGTATTTAAAAGCTTGTGACAGTTCTAGTCAGAGGTATAAAATTGATCGGTTGTCAAATTATTTTGTGTTAAACTTTTTCGAATTTATATGTAATGACCGCGATTTAGCAAAAAAAGAACTAACTTATAAAACAATTATGTTATTGAAAACTAGATGAAAATCTCGAAGAAAGATAAAAAAAAACTCAACGCTTAATATGCCTCTGAATGTGAGTTGCTAAATGTTTGTCATTTTTCTGGTTCAAGTTTTAAAATGTTTTTCTAGCCTGCGACACTGGGATTAATCACCACAGCAGCTTTGTTGTCAATTTTTCAGCTACCTAACCGTGCTGGAAATCGTAGTAAAAATCAGAATCTTGTAAGTATTTTGAAATGATAATAATTTATTAAAAATAAAAATTAATTTTACTAATAAAACTAATTTTAAATGAAATCTTTGTAATTTTTAGGTGAATAATATAAATAAAAACCGTTTTTTAAAACGGTTTGAGCCATCATATTTGTCTTTATATCAAACCGATCCTCCAGTCACTCGAGGTTTTCTTGACAGAATGGCCAATCATATTTTTCGACGACCTTCGCTAGCTGACATTCCTCCATTAGCCTACCGTCGCTATCGACCTCATCCTCAAAAAAGTTTATGGCTCTCAAATAATGGTTATCCTTATATTCAGACACCTTCATCAATGTTTGGTAAACCTGGCAAAATGTTTGACCGGAAAGTTTTACGTGCTCAGAAAAAACAACCATTGATGTTGGTCGATTATGGAAAAAAACAATCCTCTTACAATGATCAATTCAATTACGATTCGATTTTAGATGATATGAATGAAGACGAATCGACAGTTCATGAACATCATTATCATCATTATTATGATGATACTCGTTCTAATCAAGAGAAAAAAGAAGGCTCTGCAAACAAAGAGATTTACACTGTGAATCAATCGAAACAAAAGATTTATTCTGTTAAACCAAAAATCATCAAAAAAACAAAAAGAAAATATAAAACAACAACTACGGAAGCGGTAACAACCACAACTGTTGGTGCTTATATAACTAAAAATTGCTCGGAAAACAGCTATAAAAATGATGAAAGAATAAACTATCATTATCACATGTATTTGACAAACTCCGGGAAAGAATTCGATTATCGAATCAAGCCAGAAAAAAATCTTAAAACACATAACATCAGTAAAACTAAGCCGATGATAGCCATGAAAAGCAAAAAAACAAACTATCAAACAATCACTTTTCCTATTTCAACAAATCCCACAACAATCGATTATGGAGTGAATAAAGTTTTCAAATATTCTTCAAGCACTCAAACAACACCCTCAACAGAATCGGAGTTCTCGTATCAAATAATCACAAGCTCTTACCAAAACAACTCTGTCTATCCGACAATCGAATTGAAACATCAGAAATCTTTTGATAGTAAAAAAACTCCTGTCGCCCTGTCAAGTGACTATTATAATAGAATGATTTATTCTAAAATTTTTGGCCAACTCTATCCATATTCAAAGCCAATGCCGATTGAAAACTATCAAACACCGGTCCCTCAAGTAATAGTCAACTATAAAACTAGAAATGGTGTAGATGCATCAAAGGTTTTTCGTAAAAATTCTGAAACTAAATTGTACGTTCCAAAAAAAACCAATAGCAAACACTAGTCAAATAATTGAACAACAATCGTGAAAAAAATATCTTTTTAAAAAAAGTCTCCAACCAAAAGCTTCAATTCTAGGTTTTGATAAAATTTCAACAATTAAATCGCATTTTCCTAATCAAAAACATCAATATTTACATAGAAGAAAAATCGTAAAATTCCCTGTTTCAATTTTACTTTTTCTTTTATCAATGTTCTTAATAAATGGAGTTTCATTGATTAAAATAGAAAAATATATTTAAAAAATTTAATACAAAAAATAAATAGAATATTTAATGAGAAAAAACAACAACAATATACCCAATAAAACTGTATTATAAAATTCCGAAAAAAAATTATTACCATTGAGAATCAAATTGAGCGTTGTTATCATTCCACAAGCTGTCAACATTGTTTTTTGCCACTTAATAGTTGAGAAACTTTTCGAAAAAGAGTTCTCGATGTTCTATTTGCAAGACTTGTGATGTTGAAAATAGAATTAAATTATTAGTTAATTATTTTCTCTGGCTGAACAACACCGACAATGTTTGTTCGTTATCTTCAATCAGAATTTTGACGTTGATTATAATTAATTTTGTTTTTTAAATTATATGGAGGTAGTAGTTTACTGTTCTTTTTCAATCTGAAAAAAACAGTTTTTAAAAACAAATTCGAGTTATAACAGCATTGTATTTTTCAATTCATTCTTCGTAATTTATTTGTATCATTATTGGAACTGTTTTGGATGTTCTTCGTCAATAGATTTTATCCCATCTATTTGGAATTGGTTTATATCACAGTGATTTTTTTCGTTTTTGATTCGCTCTGATGGTTTCCATAAACTTTGAACATTTTTAAGCAATAAGCAAAAAATGGATTTTTTACAAACAAAAACAATAAATATGAAGGTACCTGGGCATTGGAAAAACCAAGAATAATTAAATAATTTTTCTGTTAAATAAATAGTAGATAGAGTGGTTAATATAAAATTACGTATTCTTCATAAATCATGAGAATATAACTGTCAGACTATATTTAATCAACAAAAAAACTTACCATGTGAGCTGGTGTACAAAAATAACCAGAAATTAATCCAATGACATCCGCTGATGAAAATAGTGGTTAAAAAACTCACAAAACTAGACATTCCCAATAAAATATACAGTTTGAAATACATCACAAAATTCCATCTTCTAGATGAAATTTGTGGGATAAAGCTATGAGCATTGTTTGAGATCGTTTCGGGGTTTTGATTTTTCGATGATAACGACAAACTAGTTGATCGAAGAAATTTTGTTTCTCTAGAAACAGTTCGAATTTCCCATATAGTTGAGACAAATATATAAAAATTGAATAAAAGTGATAAAAGTATAGGAACATTGAAAAATATAAACTTTGAGCTATAGTTATTGAAGTCACACCACAGACGACCATAGTATGGTTTTAATAAAACCAACTGAGTCGATTCAATAAATGGCAATTTATCGAGTAAAAAAGTGAATCCAACTATCACTAGTGGTGGTAAATATGCGTAACAAATACATCGGAAAAAATTTTTTAGTCTTATTGTTGGATGACGAAGTTTCTTGCCAATATCAAAAGCTATCAAAATTTTGAAGAGAAAAAAAATTAATTGTAGATTAAATAAATAAATATATAATTTTCACTCTATCGATTCATCGTGAATTGAAACAAAAATTAAAATTCTCTATGAACATGAATATCATAGTAATTCAAAACTACAGTTAGTTTAGTTAGGCATAATATGATTGTGTCTGAATTAATGAATAGTACAAAGAAAAAGAATTTCTCTAGCATTTAATCAAACAATATTTGGTATCAAAAGATGAGATGTATTGTATTGTTATTAATGTTTTTTTTTAATTAATTACTTTTTTAATAGTTTTTATTTTGTCCTTCAATTGAACAAATCAATTCAAACATTTTCATCATAATTAAGTTATTATAGAATAATTAATTTTAAAAAATATTCATATTAAACTCGAGAATATATTAATTAGTATTAGTATCAGACAAAACAATATCAGCGAATAAACCAGAAACAGCAAAAACTTTTTGCTACACTTTAAATGGAAATCTCTTTTTTTTCTCTAAGCTGTCAAAAATCGGAAATTAATTGAATGCCAATCATATTCAGAGAGAATGAGTTTCATATAACACAATTCTCGAATAATAAGATTTTTTATTTATTTTTCATCACAATTTATATGAACTTTTTCTCAATTCGAAACATCTGTTTCTTTTGTAATTTTTTTCCCTAAAATACTGTCTGATATCTAGATTAAATTTTTATCAAACAAATTATTCCAAAAGAATTCGAAATTTTAGATTATTAATTTTAAAAAATTTACATTTTCTTCTCGAAAATTTCATTTAAATTTCAAATGTTTCATAAAGATTTTTTTATTCTTATTATCAATCATAAAATTTTTCTTTTAAAAAGTATAAACTGTTTGAAAAGCCTGAATGTTCTATTTTATTCAAGAGAAAATTAGAAGAACCTTATTCTTTACAAAAATGAATAATAAATATGAATTCCATAAAATTTCTGGCAGGAAAAAAACAAATTATAGTTTGAATAAACAAAGTTTTCAAAATAAAGTAGACAATTGTAATATTTTTCCAAATAGAAACACCATATTTCAAAAAAAACTCAAACACTAAAGAAAAAGAATAAAAGCAATTTTGAAAATTTTCTTGCTGTACATGAAATTAGTTGTTGCAAATCTAGAGAAAAATTATTTATGGTTTTTTTCAACATAAATGACTTGCTATATCTGAATTGAATCCAGAATTCGATTTTCACTCTGTTGATCTATTTTTGCTTGTTTAAAGTTAATTATTTTATAAAAAATTTTTAAAAAACATTAATAAAAATAAAAAATATATATATTTCAAATCTGAATCGATGTTGCTTGTTTTAATGTATTTACAATCTACTACTAATTGTAAAATTTGGAATCTAAACGATTGAAACGTTTTTATATAAATTGAAAAAATTAAAATTCGAAACGCTCATTTTAAAAAAATGAATAAATCATTAGGTATTTAAATTCTAGAATAGAAATTACAAAAAACTCAAGTTTTTGACATTAAAAAAATATTTACTTCAATGTATAGAAAGCTGATTTAAAAATAATAAATTTAAAAAAAGCATTAAAGTAAGAATAGATATCAAAACTTAAGTTTGAAGCTTCAATGATAATGATCGATGGATACGTCAGAATAAAAAATTTGAGAAATATTGAAATACTATTACTGTGTTGGCACTTATAACATGCAAAATTTTGATAATCAACAAAAAAAATGAGTACTTACCAATCAAATTGGTCCAACTAAAAATTGATAGAACAAAATAGTGCATCAAAACTGACACTCCTAAACAGCCAAGACTTCCTGGTGATTGATACCAAGCGTAAAAAAATAAAAAATTTGCGATCAGCTCGCTCAAAACCAAACCCATCAAACACTTTCCCGGTATGGTTCTTAGATGTGGTAGAGAAGTATAAACCAAAAAACTTAAAATCAATGCTATGGACGAGATTATTAGATTGATTTGAAAAATTCTTGTTTGAATTCTATTGAATTTCACATTGTTCCAAGTATTAGAGTTGTCTAATAACAACTTGAAAAAATGTGAACAATTGGTTGTAGAGGCATTAGACATAATGACAACAATTACTGAGTCTTTAATCCAAATAGAATATTGATCCAAGTTTTAAACTGATGATGAACCCAACAAAATGAAATCATTTCTTAAATAAAACGAGTTTTTTTTTTGTTTGAAACAACAAACATTTTGAAAGTCAATTTTTATTCCGATCATTCTCGGATTCAATTAAAAATTCAAATTTCAAAGTTTTTTTTTTAAAACGCTTCACAAACAAATGAATTTTGGTTTTCTCTGAAAACTTCTTTCCCTTTCAAAACTGAATAGTTGAATAAGCAAAAGTTCTTTTACTGCTTATTCCAACTGATTTAAAACCATCCAAAAAAGAATCTTCTGAGAGATTCTGCTCAAAACGGCAAAACGTAAAAAAAATTGTGCGTGACAAGAATGCGTTATGAAAAGATACACAAAATTGAAATTGGATGCGCAGGCTGACCAAGTTTAACCAACAAAAAAAACCACTAACATTAATTTTCCAAAACAAATAGAATTTTATTTTTGAGAAGAGCTTTTAAACATTAAAAAAAGAAGGTTTCCCCACAACTGTTTTCAAATTTTTTAAGGATATTTTTCATTAAAAAAAGCCAAAAACAATTTTAATATTTAAAAAAAATACAGCACTATACCGATGAGATTCAACTTTTTCTAGATGGTTTTTCGATAAAGATAAAATGTCCGAAAACAACAACATTATTTATAGAAGAATATCAAATATTACAATGTGAAAAATGAATTAAAAAATATCAATTAAGTAGAAAGCAAGCGTTTTATTTTTCTCTCAATGGTGTAGTTTCAGTGAGAAGACTGAGAGATGTGAGATTTGTGTAATTTTATTTATTAGTTCAACTTCAAGAATTAGTACGAATTTGCAATGAATGTCATGTGAAAAATAATTTCAACTAATATATTTACACAATTTTAGCTTCTCCTTTCAGTTTGAATTTTTTGTTGTTGTTTTGTTTTTTTTTTTCTTGGTCATCATTTATCTTCCAAGTTCATGCGGAAAAAAATTGAGCCAAAAAGATGCAAAAATTTTGTAATTATTAGCAGCTATTCAGTGTTTGTTCGACAGGCATTCGAAACAAAAAAAAAATTCATCGAGTATTAAATATTTAGTGCGAAATTTTCCCAAAAAAAACTAACTTAATCAATGGAAAAACTCTATATAAAAAAAAAAAAAAAAAAAACAGAAATGTTTGTCAGCAGAGACTTCTTTTAATTTATTCCAGAAAATAAATTAATGAGTACATTTTCATTTCATTAATCAAGGAAAAAACAGATTACTGCTGAGATATAATATTTGGTTAGTAATCATATTTGAGGGATTTTTTTTGACACAAAAAAAATCATCCTTCAAACTTGTTGATTTTGACGACCATTTTATTTAGAAAATTTCTGCCGGAGGCTCATCGCCAAACATAAGACGCCATGAAAATGGCGTTGACCATAAGCAGCTAGAATCATTTGAATCATTCTTGCGTTGAATAATTATAGTGTCGTTGGAATTGTTTTTGTTGTTAAATTCAATAATTCGATTATTTTATCGGCAAATTTGAAGGAATGATATCGATTGTCACCCTCTGAACAGAACATCACCAAACAAACAATGTTAGAGGCTTTCATCACACCAAGATTTGAGAATTTTTGAATGAAAGAACGAGCCGAGCCACTACCAGGGAGGTGTATTTTACCATCTTCAGAAAGTTTCATTGTATATTGATCAACTTTTGGTACGGGTTTCAAATTTAAATTTTTTTCTAAAAAGTTTTTCATTGATTCGTTTAAAAACTCTTGTTGAGCTAAATACATGATAGGAATTTGACTCTGAAAATTTTCTGATACAAATTCTGGAATCAAAAATTGATCGAAGCTCGAAGATAAAATCAGAATAGAAAAAAATTCATGTTTTGACAGCCATTCTGTTAATTCGGCATAAAAATTCTCTCGAAACTCCTGATTAAGTTTTAAAATTAACAAGATTGATTTTAAAAAGAATGCTTTTACTTTGTAAATTGGTGAACGTTGCTGTATAATAACCAATTTTTTTGAATCAGAAACAAACACTTAAAAAAACGTCATTCGAAAACTTTAAATATAGAATTTTTTTTAACTGACCTTGAATTGAAGTAGAATACAAAGATCCATCATACTTATATGGATCTGGGCCAGCGAACGGATGCACGTGTTGTGATCGAATATAACCGACAAATTTCAGGTCTGACGAAATTTTTGTTTTTTCAGTCGATGTCGACACAAGTAAATGATTAATTAATAGATCAATCGATAACTGTGGTACGTTCCCAACAGAGATACATGGTAAAATCAATGTATAACCCATCCCATTGATGATCATCAATTGGACAGAACGAGTCACTGGGTATGAAAAATTGATTCATTTTATTGAGAAGTTTTATTTTCTGTTTTCTGTTAGATTCACAATGAATGAGATTTGATAAAATGCACTGTCATGGCTTTGTTGAATTGATATATTTCTGAAATGAATCTGAAATTGATTTGATTGAATTTAGTAATAAATCTGATTGAATTTGAAAATTTGAATGAAACTTTTTTCAAAATTTATCATTATTGAAAAACTTGTTCAAAATTTTAATTTCCGAAATTTTTTAATTCCAAAATTTCCATTTTTGAATAAACACATGTTTAAAACGTAACGCTTTTTATTGAAGGCTTGTACTTGATAAAACAATGTGATCATCGTGTTTTGGGATTTGAGTGTGTTCCTAGTTTGTTTGTTTTTTTTATTTTCTAATTTAATTTTTCTTTTGAATGAAAAATATCAATTCATTTTCTCTAGAATGCTAACTAGAAATTGTCGAGCTTTTTCGCTGGTTTCTAAAAAACCTCTTCAATATGGTTTCAGCAATATGACAACATATTTACTCGAAAATCAATGTCTTTTCACATCTCGTTCCAAGCGGTTATCACCTTTAATATCCAATGAAAATATTAGGCCAATCACAACATCTTCAATTTTATCATCTAAAGATTATTATAAGATTCTGGGCCTGAGCAAAGATGCATCAGCCAAAGAGATAAAAAAAGCATATTATGATTTAGCAAAAAAATACCATCCCGATACTAATAAGCAAGATCCAAATGCCGCTAAAAAATTTCAAGAGGTTTCTGAAGCCTATCAAGTGTTATCGGATGAAGGCAAACGAAGACAATATGACGATTTTCAGCGAACCGGTTTTGGTGGAGGTGATTTCACGGGATCTTCAAACACTGGTGGATTTCAAGGTTTTCAAGGCTTCTCTTCAGGTTTCAATAGCGAAGATCTTTTCCGAAAAGTTTTTGAAGAAATGCGAAATTTCACTGGTGGTGGTTCAAGTTTTGCTGAAGATTTTGGCTACAGCTCTCCTTTGCAAGTAGAATTAAGTTTAAGTTTCAATGAAGCTGCCAAAGGAATTAAAAAAGATATTTACATCGATGTGATAGATACCTGTCCTAAATGCCATGGCTCAAAGTAAGTTTTTTATGATGAATAGTTGAAATATTAAAATTGATATTTTTCAAGGTCACAAGGAGATGAGAAACCAGTAAAATGTCCATATTGTAATGGTACAGGTATGGAGACTATTTCCAATGGACCGTTCATCATGCGTACCACTTGCCGACGTTGTCATGGGTCTAGAGTTCATATAAAAAATCCCTGTAAAGAATGTCATGGAGAAGGTCTCACGCAACAAAGGAAAAAAGTTGTTGTCACTGTGCCTCCTGGTGTTGATGATGGACAAAGCATAAGAATGAAGATTGGTAATAAAGAGCTTTATATCACATTTCGGGTAGCTCGGTCCAATCATTTTAGAAGAGACGGTGCCGACATTCATTCTGATATAGAGATATCACTGTTTCAAGCTTTACTTGGAGGATCTATTGATGTTCAAAGTTTACATGAAAATTTATTAGTCAAAATTCCGCAAGGTACTCAATCACATACCAGAATCAGAATACCTGAAAAAGGAATCGCAAGAGTAAACAGTTATGGTAAAGGTGATCATTATGTCCACGTCAAAATCAAAGTTCCAAAGTAGGTCTTTGAATAAATAATTGAAAATTTAAAAAGATTCTATTTTCTTGTAGAAATCTGACTAAAAAACAAAAAGCCTTATTGCTGGTGTTGGCCGAAATGGATACCGATAAGAGTCATCAAGGCAGCATCAATGGAATCATCAGTACACGGAATGGTGGCAATGTAATTGAAGGCGATGCCGAATTTGAAGAATACGTTAATTTAATCAAGAATGCCTTGGAAGATGTCGAAGGTGTTGAAGAAAAAAATAAGAACTCAGATCGAAATTCTTGAATTTTTTTTCGATGTCATGGTTAGTTTTCAGCGGTTTTTTTTTTTAAATTCAAACAAAGACTTTGAAAAATAAATACTGTTAGAAATCAAATTTTTTTTTTGATTATGAAAAATTTAATTTTTCAAACAACCAAAAACAAACTTATATTATGTTATTCACTAATGATAGGTGTAAATTTAGTTTTTTTTTTGAAATTTTTCTCTTTTTATTATTGAATTCAATTAATAAACATTCTTAATGATTTGAATTTTTATCCTGAATTAAAAAATTGAATATTTTTAAATAAAATTTCTTTTGTTTTGCGGTATTTACAGAATAGATTTACGGAGAAAAAAAAAACATTAAAAATTGAATCGAACCAGTTGTTTCGAGATTGATATTCAACAGCTGATTTAGCAAATAATTTTTTTCATATTCCTTTGATTTTTGTTTTTGTTGATATAAAAAAAAAAATTAAAATTCTTGTTATTTTACAAACAGACAAATGAAAAAAAAGTTTCGTTTTTTTTTATAAAAGAACAACTACAGTTATCCAAACAGAAACAATCGATACAATTGTTTTCCAAATTGATTTCGACATCAGATCATTATGCGATCCGTTCTCTTGGAATTCATTGTTTTGTTGGTGAAATACATTGTTCCCAGGAACTTGTTCCTGTGAGGATTGTTGCGGTTGACTTTTTTGATTTTGAACCGATTCCAATTGATTGGTGTTTGAGATGTGTTTACTTTCACGAGTCAAAAATTTTTGTTTTTTTAAGTCACTTAAATCATCTATCGATTGACTGATTGTATGATCAATGATATCGATTGTGCTTTTTTTGTTGTGAATCGAATCACTTTGAATCTCTGGAACCTTCATATCTTCGATTTCCATTTTTTGTTTATTAGCAAGCTGTTTCAAAATAAATTCATTTTCTTCGGCACTTTCAATAGCTTCAGTTTCGGAAAGATTTTTATCCGAAACCCCTTCAACAGTGCTAGTTGTTTCAGTTTTTATTTTGTTCTGAATTTTTTTCAATAGTGATTCAGTTGTTGTGGTTGGCTGTTGTTGTTCTATTTTGAAATTTTGGACCATTGGTTTTGTGTTGAGAGAAATAGTAGTAGTTGGATTTGAAGTAAAAAAAGAATCGAACCAACATTTGGTGTGTTGTTCGCCAGGTAAATCACACATCGTATATTTGCTGAAATAACTGTTGTGTGCATGAAACAAATAATCGGACAAATTGGCCACAAACGTACTACACTGTTCTTCAACCTTTTCAAACATACATGATCGAAAATTTTTCCAATGTCTAGAAAAGAAGAAAAATAAATTATCATTTTTTTCCTCTCAGTCACTTAGAAACTTACTGGCAAACATCGGATCCTTGATTTTTTTTAATTTTTTCATAGTGCTCGACATCGCAAGTCCAACGAGACTTGTTCAAAACCAAGCTGATGCATTTTTCGTGTTTGAAAAAGTCTGTGTTTCAAATTGAATTGTATTTAGAACAAACATTATGTTTCTATCAAACTTTTACCTTGATTCAAAAGCGGAGATGTTTGATAGCATAAATCATGAATCAAACTCGGTCTCCATGTATATCGGTAGGTTGCAATTTTGAACTTTCTAGTTTGACAAAATTTCGAACTTATCGGTTGACACTGATCGTATGATTGCCGAACACATTCGACAAATCGGATGTATGTTCCATTTGAACTTTAAAAAATTTTTCACTGTTAATTCTTTTTAAAAAAAAAAATAGTCAAACCTGCATATATCATAGTAGGCTGTTTCATGGTCATTCAGCTTTATTTGCTTCAATTCATCGAAAAAATTTGTTTGGCATTTTTCCAGTTTCTCGAAACATGAAGCCAAACTAAAATCTTGGAGAAAAATAATAGTAAAAAATTAAAACAAATGTTTCAATTTTTTTTTTAACCGACTTACGGATTATGGATGAAATTATTAGGAAAAAAATTAACGATTTCATTTGTAAAGTTTTAATTAATGTCAATGAATTTTCTTAAAGTTCTAGAAAAAGAATTTCAAAATCAGTTATGGAAATATATAAATTCTTTAATCATTTGAAAGTTTCATTTTTAAATTTTTAGTTGTTGTCTTTGCCCAAAGTTAAAAAGTTTCACTAAAAAAAAAAAAAAAAATGCCGTATTATACAGCCAAAATGGTTAAATATTTGCATGGCAAAAGTTACAAAGATGAATTAATATTCGATGATGATTATGAAAATATTGCACTGTCCATCGCTTCTGGTATAATACCATCAACTTTTGAAAATTTACCCGATATAAGAACACCAAAGAAAAAAGCACCAACTCCAAAAGCTGAAGCGGCGAAAGACATATCTGTTTCAAAAAAGACAGAGAAAAAACGAGCATTACGAGTCACGCCTAGTTTTGTCGATGTAGATCCAACCAAAGCACCAATTGATTGTACAATATTTGATGACAAACCTGGCGAACAAAATTTCGATGAACGCCGTTTGCTTTACATGAGAAACTTGCTTCGACTTCAAGTCGATCGAATCACTCGTTTAGAAAATTTTTCACCAATTTCTGGTGAGATTTAAAACAATCAATGTAACAAATATTATCATGATTCGATTCATATTTTTATTTTTAACAAGAAAAATTCTACATGTATGACTTTGATATTAATCAAGAACTACCAATTCGACCAACCTTTGGAAGAATTTTCAAAGCTAGGCATAAGGATTTTCCCGAAATAGTAATGTTAGGTAGAATGTTCGAAGGTCAAGGTCAAGAAGTGGGTAATCCGATTTATTTCAAAATTCTAAGACATTTGGGAAAAAAACATCCGTACATCATACAAACATGGGATGTTTTTCTCAACACTAATGAACAAGTGTTTGTGTTCCAAGAGTATGCCAATCGAGGAGATCTTGATAGTTGCATAAAAAAAAATGGTGCAGTAGAAGAACCCTTCTGCAGTGAATGGGCAAGGCAATTGTATCGAGCTTTGGATTACTTAGGCGACATGGGTGTTTGTCATAGGACAATTTGTCCATCCTATGTATTGCTTAATCATCGTGATTTTGGAGTTCGATTAACTGGTTTTTATAATGCAATCATTTATTGGAATGTTAATAAAAATTGTGTCATTAATCTTCCATGTTGGCCGCTTGAAAATCAAAATCGTGAAGTACCAGATTTTCAAGCACCAGAAGTTTATGGAAACAAAGAAACAGAGCTATTTGATCCAGTTCAAGCAGATATTTGGTCTTATGGTGCAGTCATTTATTTCATGATCTCAGCCAAATACCCGTACGAGATCAAGGTAAGTTTTTTGGAGTTCTTGCACTATTGTGGCATTTTTAACTATACTTTTTACACTATTTTTATCTACTACAGTCCGCAAACGAAAATCTCGAACAAGAAATTCAAGAGAATATAAAAACCTTGCAACTTTCTCAAGAAGGAGAAAATTTTCTAGCAGATATTCTTCACATCAATGCGACAACTCGTAAAACAGAGAAATTGATCAATTCGCCTTGGTTCGCCAAGTTTCGAAATGGATAAAATAAATTTTTTTTTCAAGAAAATTTTTTTTAATTATTTTTAAATATTGAAAAAATTTGAAATAAATTCACAATGAATCTTTGTGACGAGGGTCATTATTTTTCTAAACAACAAGCGCCCATTAAAAATTCAACCAAATTTAAGAAACATTTAGTCGAAAAACAAAAAGAGATTTGAAGGATCATTCAAATGAACAAAATAAAGCATAAGACCAATAAGAAATATCAAGAGATTATTCAAATGTTTTCTTTCAACAAGTTTAATCAAATTATGTTGATGGTAAACTGATATTTCTTCGAAAAGAGGTCAATTCAACCAGAGAAAGAAAAACACCATAAAAAACATCGTTTCATCACGTCAATAGAAAAACCATTTCGTTCGTAGTTTTCTTTCGAAAAAAAACGAGATCATAAAAAGGCATTGAATTTCAATTGGTGAAAGTTTTGCAACAGTTTAAAACAATAAAATGCTATCATTTCAAGAAATTTTTTCTATTTTGAATTTAAACTCACAAGTAACACAGAAACGAATGTGAATCAATTGGAAAAATAGTTTTTTTCTCTTGGATGATGGCTCTAGTCAAAAAACTTTAGATCACTTGGGTAAGAAATAAAAATAAAGTTCAATTGAAGCCGACAACAAGTGAAGAGAAAAAAAAAACGACAAGTTTCCCCAGTAACAATGTCAAAATTCCGAAACAAATTACAAGAAATTTGCTCATTGTTTTTGAAGGAGAGAGAGAATAAAAACCCAAAAGTTTGAGTGGTTGTCAAGTCGAAATGAAATTGTCATTGAGTTTTTATGATTGAATTGACAAAACAACCCAAACTTACAAGATGCATCAAGCTTGACGAAGCAAAACAATGATCTTAAAGCTTTTTTTTAAAAGTCATTTTAGCCTGAAGTTAGTTTTTCAAATCTCAAAATCGAACATTCGCTAAGTCTGATTTCTAAAAAAAATTAAAAAAAAAACTTACCAAGTCAGAAATTTAATATTGAAAGAACATTTGATTCAAAAACAAAACTTTAATTCAACAACTTTAGTTTCAGGTTTGAATAAGAAAGCGTAGAATTTGATGAAATTAAATTGAAACTAACAGAAAGCGAATTTTTTTTTTCAAAATTCAAACGACAAACAAATTAGAAATACACAGAAACGCACAGAATTACTGCGAAATCGATACAGGAAATCTGAAAAATTCAAAAAGTCTATTATTTTGATAAATCAAGAATCGGTTTGTTTGGCATGTGAACTGGCAATTTTTAGAAGAAATAGAGAAAAATTTTGCTTCGAAAGGAAAATCAAACAATCAAGATTGTTTTTTCCGTTTTTCTAAAATTGAAACTTTCATTCTACATTTCAAGGTTCGATATGTTCGAGATTTGATGGTCGATGATTTGATCATGAAAATTTGAACGATTATTTTTTCTATGTTGTTTGAATCGAAAATCGAGGGAAACGAACTCAAAGAAAAAAAAACTCACACAAGTGACTTCATCGAGATGATATCATTGAATGGCTTCAATTCATTGATTTTTCGTGAAAACTTTTTTACACACAAAGTGTTTTATTTATTTATTTTAAAATAAAATTAAACAATGTTACTATTTATTTTTTGTTTGCATTCTGCATTATTACTTACCCAGATTTTTCGGTTTTTAGTTTGATTATTCTTTGAAGCTTCTATATTATCGAAGTAATACAATCTGTTTAATGGCGGTTATGGTGGTGGTGGTGGTGTTGGTGGTGTTGGATGAATGGGTGGTAGTTTCTGTGCGTATTTTTCAATCTTATAAGTTGTTTAAGGTTCTGTAAGGGTCAGTAGTGGTGAAGATAGTGGCGAAACGATCGAAAGATCAAACCGTTTCACTAATTCAAAGTTAGAAGAGAGGAGGACGTTTCTTCTTCTTCGAGTCGGCTTCACTAGGCAACTTTATTGGTGTATGCTTTTTTTGAGGAAATCGAGCAATCTCAATGTTGGCCAACGAAATGGCTTACAAACTTACCAGCCGAATCACGCTAACGATGTTAAGCAAATGATAAAAAATTTTGTTTAAATTTTTTTTCTGAAAATTATATTTTAGAAAAAAAAATAACATAAACGCAGATCACCAGACAAAATTCAAGACTGATATCTTTAAACAATTTCAATTTTTTTCGATTAAACAGATGAAATCATGTTGAATTGAAGTTTAGTGGTTTTAGTACCCAACACAAATACACACAGCCTTATGCAACAACAAGTCAAATGAATTGTTTAGATGACTATCATGAACGACGACGACGACGACAACGAAAACGCTGTTGTTTCAATACGTGAGATAATCTCTCGTATGTATGCAGGCTTTTAGTTTTGAGTCTTTCTCAATTCGACAATTATCTTCAGTTTTTTTTTCAGTTATAAGGGAAAAAAATATATCGATATTACAAAACTATTACCGAACTTTCACGAAGAGACAAAATAAACAAAAGTTTTTGCATTTAAATAGAACGGTTTTTAAATAAAAAAAAAACTTCAAATGATAACTTGAAAATGAAAATTATCATCAAAAAAAAAACAACCAACCTCTCCGACTAACCAACGAGCTTTCATTCAAAGAAGAAAAAAATTTTAATTTAGAATTAGCTGAGATTAGCTTTTTATTGAAATAAATAAAATAGACAACATCAAAAATAACCAAAGAAGAAGAGGATGATGAACAAATTACACAACAGCCAAACAGCTTTCCTATATTTATGACAAGCAACCACAGCAATCATCATCATTCGAATAAAACCAAAAAGGCAAAAAACTTTGAAGAAACAAGAGCGAATGAAATGCGAAGAGAAAGCGAATAAATGAAAGAGAAAATACCCAGAAAAAAGTACCGGTAAGAAAACAACGGTTCTTTTTGGCATCAACACAGTAAATGTATAGTCTATGTATGAAGATGTTTAAAGATGTTACAACATACAAGTCAAGTATGAAGATGTTCGTTTGTTTGTTTTTTCTCTCTGATTTCGCTTCCTTGAGATCTTCCTGGAGATCAGAAAGAATTATACTTAGCAAACAAACCAAACCTCTTATGAAGTTTTTTTTTTTATTTCGATATAAGCAATATTTTAATAAAAGAAAAATGAAACAATCGCTCATCCATCTCTTGAATTCTTGATTTTTGGTGTGATAATGGATGACAGTTTTCTCGTGTTTTTTCAGCTGTTTGTTCGGGTATCAAATCCGGTTAATGACACCTCAAAACAATGTATGCCGTGTACTTCAATTGAAAAACGATCATCATTATTTAATTTTGGTCAATGATCTGAAGATTTATTCTTTGAATATTATCCGATTCACTAGTTTTAGCACCACTGTGAACAATGAATGATTGATAACAACGATTCTTGACAAAAAAAAAAAACCTAATTGTGTTGAGAGTGTCTCCAAACAACAGGAAAAAAAATGACTAATCAGAAATGTTGTGATTTAAGAATTTTTTTTTTTTTTCGTTTCTTTTAGAAAACAGCAGAAGAATTTGTTTCTGTTTCGCTGTATTTCGTGTTGTAATGAATGAAACTTGAGAAAGGATGATGAATAAATAATTTTTTCGAGATTCTGTCACGATATTCTCGAGTTTCAACGTGTGTTTTTTTTCTTTTCTTTTCTTTTGATGGTAATTAGTGCACTTAATCTAGTTAACAATTCAAGCCTCTAGAAAATTGTTAACGACAAACGAAAAAAAATAAGCCACCATGAAATATTGTCATGCACTTTAATTAGTAACGTACCGTTGTTATTTTTGTTTTTTTTTTCTCTAACCCTTTCCGTCCTAAATTATATTTTTGAAGAAAAATGATTTTTTAAAAAAGAAACTTTGTTTCAAAGTTTTTTTGAAATTTTTTCCTTAAAAATTCAAGTTTTTTGAAGCTTAATTTAAAGATTTTTTTTCAAGAATTCTGGTACATTTTTTTTTTGTAATGATATAAAAAAAAAAAAAATAAAATATTAACGATGATTAGATAGAAAACTTTTTCATAAATATTTTGGAGCGTATCAAAAGATCGCAAATTCATCATTTGCGATCATCTTGTCATTGAGATTGGGCTCGTGAAGAAACCGCTGCGCTCTAGTTTTTTTTCCTCTCGATTCTTTTCTTTTTTTTGTTATAAATAAACAATTCAACTGAATTGTTTGAATTTCATTCATTAAAGTGGTGCGTGTGTGTGTGGACTTGTAAGTGCGGGTTTGAACAAATTGACTAATAAAACCCAAAAAAAAACTATACAGAGAGATTTTATTTGAGAAAAATAAAATTCCAAGAATATAATATATGCTGACTCATTTAAATTTTGAAAAAAAAAAATTTTAAATTTTAAAACTAAAAACTCTTTTAGAGCTTTTGGTAAATTGATGATGAGCAACACGTTTCCAAAAACAAGATAGCCATCAAAAAATTAGCATCGTGTTTTGTAAAATCTTGGCATCAAGAAATAGGAAAACGATGATGATTATCATGGTTTAGGCGTGATCATCATTCATGGCATTCTCATTTCTTCTATTTCAAGATAGCTTTCAACAAAAAAAAATTTATGTTTAAAAATGGAAAATCATCATATTGAAGAGTGAATTCATTCTCTCTTCTGCTGGAATCATCCATCTGGTTCATGTTAAAATTAAAAATTGATCAAAAACTGAATCGAAACCAGAAATTCATTGGTTTTAAACGATTTTTCCAGAAAAAAAAAACAAACATACATTACTCATACTATAAGCAGGGCTAAAGGTTTCGGATTATCTTCTAGCAAGCCTTATTATATCTTATTTAAAACTTAAATGAGAAGGCTTCATGCCATTAGGTTTTATTTTATTTAAGTAGAAGATAGTTTTTGCAAAGTCAAGAAAATTTATCGAACTGGATTGATGATGTTTATGTTTACATGTTAAGTTATGTTAGTTATGCTAGTCAAGTTATGATTTTGATCACCAAGATGATGATAATTTTTTCGAAATCTTTTTCTTCTGAAACATATTTCTCGCCATAATAACAACAACAATATGAAAAAGAATGAGAAAAAAAATTTTTATATTCTTTATATAACCCAAACGGTTAGTGAACTTGAATTTCTTGGAGTTTTGTTCCCGGTGAACAAGAACAGAATAATTCTTTGCCCAAAATAATTTATGACAAGTTTATTTTATATTTTTTTTTTCAATTATTAGAATATCTTATGAAACAACACAGATTCTTGATGCAGAGTGGATTCAGAAACGTTGCATTATGTACTCATATGTTGTATGCTATTGAAGCTTGTATTTCAAACTCCACCAGTCAATCAATTGTTCGCTCAGATCATTGGGCTAAACCCGCACGCGCGTCAACCCAATGGGAAAAAAACCCATCTCAAAAAAATAAACTTTGGAAAATTTTCTTCTATTGGACGCATCACAACAGAACAGTTATTGGTCTTTGATTCCATTTTTTTTTTTCGATGCTAAAATGTTTTTTTTTAAGAAAAACACACACCCCACACACACTCTTCTTTAGAAAATAAAACACATAAATCAACTGTTGCATCAAGTCGAACGCGTGTATCCTCTCCATGTGTGTGTGCGTGTGGGTTCGCTATCAAAAAAGGAACAGCAGTTTCAAGAGTTTTTTTCTCGATTTATTTTTGAGAAGAAAACCAATCATATCATCATGACCCTAATTTTTTTTTTTAGTTTGAATAATATGAACCAATCAATTCAAAAAAAAAAGATGATTTATCAATCACAAATAATAAATCAATCATCATGTGCCTTGAAAACTGAAAGTTGGTTTTTTTTTCTATAGTTGAAACTCCTAAGATTTGAATTTAAAAACTTGGTCACTCATTAAAAAAGAGAAAAACTTCTGTTTAACTAAAATTGAACAAACAGCTTGGTTTTAGCTAGCCTCTTGATTCTTTTTCAGTGAAACTTTTCTAGTAGAGAAATTTAATCTCTAGATGGCCCAAAGAAATGGGAAAAAAAGCATTTTGCTCTTTTTTATTTTTACACTGATGTTGAACATGTAAGGCAAGTAAGCATGAATAGCCTGAATAGCATTAATGCATTTGAGCAAAGAATAGAAAGAAGACAACAACAAGACGTCAAAGAAACCAAATCCGAACTCAAAGTTTTGTTTGTTTCAATACCGTGCGCCTAAACTTCAATGTCATACTTTGTTCAAGCTTTTTTTTCTGTTTTGTTTATTTATTTAACGCACGAAAAAAATAGCATAGAAAAACCGAACAACCAGCAACATTCAACAACGCGTCGGGTTAATTCAACAATAAATTGAAAGTTTTTTTCTCTGGCTAAAAGAAAAAGGTTTTTCATTGACGAAAAAAAAATTTGTTCATTCTCTGGGATATTTCAAGCATAAAATTTTGAGCTCTGTGAATTACCAGCAAAACCCTTTAAGAAAACTATTAATCAAAGAATTTAAACCAAAAAAAATTCATCATGCTGCTAAGCAAGCACACACAAGTTGTTGGGATTGAAAATTTTAAATTTAAAATTCAATTCGTTCTTTGTTGTCTTTTTTTTTCTGGCTGTTTATTTTTGTTCTCTCCATTGAGTCCCAACAAGTTGTTTGTTTCTCAATTCGGTATTAAACCTTAATACTTCACATCATACTCAGAGATGGGATGAGAGAATGATTTCAAAGCCAACAAACCATAAATTTTAAATCAGAAATTAACAGAGAGTGTAGACAATGGAGGAATCATTCTGATTCTAGTGATATATTAATGAATCTAAACGTGATGTAATATCTGATGATTGATAAATTATTTATCATCGATCAAATTTTCCATCAACAAAACAATTGTCACCGTTGAATGTTTGAAAAAAGCTACTCGATCTTGAAATGATGAGATGACAGTGAGAGAGAGAGAGAGAGAAAAAAGCTATACAAGATCAAAGATCAGAGACAAACCCGAGAATGTTGTTGATTAATATCATTTTACCAACGTATTTTATACCACCAAAAAAGTTAGAACCCGAAAAAAACCATAGACAAGACGTTTAGTCGACCAAAATCATTTTTCTGTAATGATGGAAAATCAAACAAACCAACGGAACCGTTGTCTATTTGTGTACGTAGTATGTGTGTTTTCCCTTCTGTCTAAAACTTAGACTTTCGCTATCTCCACCAACAACAACATCTGGGAACGGAGATGATGGTTTTTTTACGTTCATTTGTTTGTTGGTTAAACGCGTCAACCAAACAAACGAAAAACAAAAACGTCAAGTGTCTCAGGAAAGTGACTAAGATTTTTTTGATGGCAACGCGAAGCCAAAAGGAAGAAAGAAAGAAAAACAAGTGCAACGCGTGCCACAAGCGAACAACAACACAAAAAAATACACAAATGTGGTCCGCACATGTTTCAGATTTTCTTCTGTTTGTTTTTTAATTCCTCCTTGTTGGTTCATCGTTCGATTCCTCCGTGATTACGATCATCAAACAGCTCAAACACAACAAAAAAAAAACGACGTTTGTGACCTCGATTTTTGGCAAAAGTTTTTTTTTCTTTTTGTTTTGGCTAGCAACGGAAAATCGAATGTTTGCTTTGTTTGGGTAGAAAAAAAAACAACCAAAATCGCGTTTTGAACTGTTTTTATCTAATAGTTATTAGATTCATTAATAGGATGATTGTCGCCATCTTTTGATTTGATATTCAGTTTGAAAAAACATTTAAATTAGCATGATTTAAATTTTCCCGCTTTGAATTTTTTTTTTATGAATGAATAACATTTTCGAATTTTCTCTTCCGGAGAGAAAAAATTTGTGGCTGTTCACGGCAAAACTGTCGTAGTAGATTGTTCGAACATCACCAGCAACTAGGAACAGACTATAAAAAAAAAGAACATTTCGGTGAACAGTGATCGAAATGTAGTACGACTAATACTTATAATAATAATAAGAATAGGTATTCATTCGGTATTTAAAAACCGTTCAATTCGTTTGTCGTCGGTTCAAGTTTTTTTTTTTAAAATACTATTCTCTACTATTGTTTTTCAATGAATGACCTGTTTCGGAAACCTTCCTCCACCTTCTTGTCACCATCATCTTCGTCATCAATACAAACGGAGATCGATGGCCAAGATAAATCTTTGGACTATTCGAATAGCATTAGTTTGATGTCGATGTTGAAACAACATCAACGATCGTTGGCAACACAAACAAACAACAGCAACTCAAACAACAACAACAACAGTGTTGTTGTTAATGTGAATGAACAAACGAAGAATGGTCAACAGCAGGCTGCCGGCACTGTACCATCATCTTTGTCGTCATCGTCTCTATCTAGACCTTGGTTGAACAAGAACAACCAAAACGGTACGGTGATTCATTTTAGTGCCAATCATAAGATGTCACTGTTTTCATTGGAGAAACGAATCGATTATCATCTTTCAAGAATCATGAAGGGACATCGGTTGATTAATTTTAAAAATTCAATCGAACGATTACCAACTGAGAAACGTATTTGTGAATGTATCATCGAAATTTTGGTTAGTTTTTTTAGTGTTTCAAATAAGCTTTATATATTTTTGTTTTCTGAAATAGATGTCCTCACTCAATTTGATTGCCCGTAAAACGAAAATAATCTCTTGTGCTAAAATGATGATCGATCATCTGAATGAAAAAGCCAACGGATTGAATAATAAAACCTTGAAATTGACATTCAGTTCAAAAGACTATCGTTTGGTTTATGTTGAACGACTTCAAGAAGTCAAAGCTTTGGCCATTGCTTTGGAGCAAATTGTTTGGGCTTTGAATTCGAACAAAGAACACATTAAATACATTTCCAAAGTGTTTGCCGTTCCGGAAAAGTATCAGCGAAGTGAATTCGCCAACGATCCTAGTTCGGTTGTTCCGTTGAAACATTCGATCATGCAAGCCATCGAACAATGTCAAGAAGTGATTCACATTTGTCGTATATTGCGAGCCCAGATTCTCGACGCTATTATCCGATCGTTTATTGCTCATTTTTAAACAAACATTTCTTTTGATAATAATTTAATTCTTTTCAAATAAAAATCTTTCAGGTTTTTAGTTGAAGAAAATTTAAATTTTTTTTCAAGTTTCTGAATTTTTTTTTCGAAAGAAACTTCTGTTAAATGTTTTTATATTTTTTGAGACGACCAAAAAAAAAAAAAATTAGAGCACAAATTTTTGTTTCGTTTGGGTTTTCGGTTGTTTTCGTGTGTGTGTGTGTGTGTGTGTGTTTGCCTGTGATATTCCAGTTGAAAAAAACAAACAATAACAGAAAAAAACAAGCAAGCACAGAGCACACATTAATTACACCATATTTGGGAAACATCGATTTCGAAACAAAACAGCCAATTATTTAGACGCCCGAATTGCCAGCTATCTGCTAGTTTTCTCAATTTTTGTTTTTCCCTTTGATCAAATTTAATTTCATCATCACACAAATGTGTTCTCTATGTTTTTTTTTTTTTTTTGGATGGTGTCTATGTGGCGTTTCCACGATTAACAATACAGAGCGAACCATAGAACGAAAGCATTTCAAGCCTCAAACATGTCGATACTTGTGAACGTGTAATGATCATCCTCTTCGTCTTGTTATTGTGTTATTGCCAAATATTGGCCTATATTTCTGTTTAATTTTCTTCTGATTTGATTCGCTTTGTTTGGTTTGGTTTGGTTTTGGGTTTTGTGCGTGTTCCATAGAGTTTTGTTTTCTGGTAGGAAAAAAAACTTGATTTGTATTCTTTTTAATGAAACAAATCAGTGTGCGTGTTTATTTATTAAAAGCAACAACTCTTCTTTTTTTTTAAATGGTAGCTTGCCAGAATTCTGGATACAATTTTTACCAAAAAAAAAAAAAAAATTGATCTTTCTTTCTTTTCGATACATCAAAACCATGAGATTGCTATTCAATTTTTTTTTTCTTACTCTCGTTCTATGATTGAAAACTGTGTTGTTTATATTTGTTTTCTCATTTTTTGCGAATCTTATAATCGATAAAAAAAAAAAAAATTAAAAAACCATATGTTGATAACGTTAAATTTTTTGAATTAGAGATTGCCGATTTCCTCAGAATCAATGGCTTTCCAATCACATCAAAATGTTTGTTTTTGGTATTGCTTGTTTGTTTGCTTGTTCGATTGATTTCAATTTTTTTTTTTTTTGGTGCAATTAAATCAAACGATTCATCAATGGCTCTTTTCTATTTGTCAAAGTGTATATTGAGAAACAAATTTTTTGTGTGAAAAAAAAAAATCAATAGCTAGGATACCACAAAATAGAAGCATAACAGAGAAAAAAAACCAAAATAGAGACTGATCACCTCTATCACTAGTTTGAAATTAGTTTATAATGTAAACTCACATTCATTACAAAATTGTCTAGGCAAGGCAAAAAAAAAAAAAACGATCACTTCAAATAAAATAACAAATGTAATTTTTTTTCTCTGATTTAAAAATTTAATTAAATCAAGCCAGCGCATCAAACCTGACGCTACCAAAAACAATATTTTTATCTTATCACAAGAAACTTTCATTAAGCACCTTTTTCCTATTAATTTATTTAATAAGAAAAAAAAAACTTCATTGATTCAAAAACTTTGATAACGAATTCTAAATTCTTGTTGTTGTCAACACTTCCATAAACAGACATTGATTGTTCTTTTGAGGTGTTTGTTTTTTCTATCTACCTGTCTTACCTGAAACAAAACAAAAATCTTAACAAATGAGCTTATTAACGACCGGTAAAGTTTTTTTTTATTTTTTAAATCATGAAAATCCTTTCAGAATGATTCAACAAAACAAAAAAAAAACAAAGATTCAGTTTATTTCTTTGATGACCTTGTGCGCTTTTGTAAATTGGTTTTTTTTACCTGAGAAAATGAGAAAAAAACTCTCTTCTTTTTTTTTTTTTTATTAAAGTTTGTCGTTGTTTCAGTTATTGAGTGCTTTCAATCATATATTAACGATGATGATTATGATGACATTGTTTCATCATTATTTAATCAATTCTAGTCAACAGCTTCAAATTTATTATTTGCTTAAATTGAATGTGATTCGTTTAGTATTGATATTAGTAAGTGTTTGTTTGATTTGTGAAGCCGAAACCTATCATCATCATCGTCGCCATCATCATAATCATAATCACATTAATAGTTATAAATCTTTAATGTTCAACATACGTGAATTGATGAGTGATCAAATCAAATTTGATCCATCAAATCCAAACAAATAAAATTGGAATTTGATTCGGTGTTCACTTATAAAATTCCTTTAAAACAATTCTCTTTGGAACTGAACTCTTCCACCGTGATGGATCATTTTCTTTATAAACCAATTGAACTTCGATCGTATGAATTCAACAGATCCATCAGAAACGTGATAGTCGATCATGATTATATTCGTTTTGAGCATGTCACAAAAATCCATCAGGGTGCTTACAGTTTGTATCTATTTTTTTTGGATTCAAATCTAAATCGTTTGATCGATTTCACTCGATACGATTTTAGCATAGAGGTTGAAGGTTTGGTGTTTTTTTTTTTAAAAAAAAGCTTTTCAAAAAAGAAATCATTCATTCAATTCAATCATTCAATTTTTTTTTTCCTTGACAGGACTGAAAAAAGAACATGAATTCTGTCGATCGAATGTAGAATGTGAAAGTGGAACTTGTTTCCGGTTCATTTGTGTTTGTGATCCTAAAAATCCGGTCCATACAATCAGAAAATGCTATAAATGTATGACGATGTTTCATCTTCTTCTTTTTTTTTTATAGAAAAAACTTTTTATAACTTGATTTTGTAGCGAAAAATCTTAACGAATCGTGTCAAATGGACGCCGAATGTCAACATCACAGCGGAGATGAGGCAGAATGTTATTCTGGTTGGGAGAAATGTCGCTGCCAAAGACATGCGTTACAAATGAAGATTTCTGCCGACCATTATTATTGTGTTCAGCCAGGTAAAAAACAAAGTAAAGATCAAGATTTTTTTTCAGTAGTCAAAGTTCTTAAACCTGAAAAAAAAATTTAAATTTTGTGTTTTTTCTTTTCGTATATTTTTACCGATAGCGGAACTGCATTCGCCATGCCAATTCTCCAAGCAGTGTAACATTCTTGGTGATAATCAGTATTGCGACAAAAACTATAGATGCGATTGTCTGCCAGGTTATCATCTTGTTGATGAACGGTATTGCATATCATCATCCTCATCATCAACGATGTTATTATCATCGAACCAACAGCGAACCACCATTCTATTTATTATTTCAATTCTAATATTTCTATTCAATTGGAAAATTTTAAGATGATTTTGTTTTAGAATGATCGCAATTTGACTGTTTATACCAATTCATCTATTTAAATCATCTCATTAAACATGTTGTTTGCCACACAAAACTTTCAATTGAGTTCCAATTATTATTATTATAGTAATTCAAAAAAAAACAGATTCAGTGTTTGTGGTTTTGAATTTGGGTGGATTCTGCTATTTAAACTTGAACAAAACATTTGTCATCAAAATAGAATTTCGAGTTTGAATGTTGACAATGTCACCACAGACAGAATACAGAAATGTCAATGCCTGCTCTAGTTTTGTTTGTTTGTTTTTTCCTGTTATGCCTATGTGATAGATGTACTTTTTTTTTCAATTTTCTTTTCTAATCGAAAAACCTAATGTAAAACAATGGTTGTGTTTTGTTGTTTCTAAAAAGAAATTTCGTTTGATGTCATCATCATCATCGTGTTTTTGAACAAGTTCTTCATCCACCGCACCCATTCATCATCAATCGACAGTGAAGCGTAAAGTCTTCCAAGGAATCTGATAAATATTCAATTCTGTGTAGAAAAAAAATGGAATCAGAGAAGAAAGAAGAACCAAAAAAACCTGAGGAAACTGCCGAACCAAAGTGTTCTGGAAATAAAATGGCTCAAGTGATCTGTGAAATGGGCAAAAACTATGGTTTATTGGTGTTTGGCTCGTTGGCTGTAGTTTGTATTAGTATTCATATTTATCAACGCGTTCGTAGTCATTAGTAATCTTTTTTCTTGGTGATGGATTCAACTCGACTCGTTTGAAATTTTTGAACCAATTCCTATTATTGGTATTATTGATTCGTAGAGAGTTGTTTTTTTTTGAAAAATTTTATTTATTCAATTTAATTTGAAATATATAATGTTTAGGCTAAATTAAAAATGTTAAGTTATAAAAAAAAAAATAAATTTATGTATCAGATACTTTGAGTGCTGTTCAAAATTTCCGATATCATTGTCGTCGACAAAGATATGGTATCATTTTTTGTTTCCGAAGAATTCTCAGTTGTTGAAGATTCTGTTTCCGTTGGTCGAAGAATCAGTATCCAGAATTTTTAGTTCGGTGGTTCCTGATGAAACATCTTTGGTTGAGTTATCATTGGTTGTTGCCAGTGAATCATTAGTTTCAGAAGAAATCGTTACTACATCGGTGATGTTCGATGTGGTGTTTGTCACAACCAAAGAAATGGTCGGTAAAGAACCTGTTGTCGCTTCTACTGAACTTGATGAAGAATCATTCGTCGGAATATCATTTATAATCGGTAAAGTGCTTGTTATCTCTTCAATGAAATTCGTGGTAAAATTTTTCGATGATGATTCGGTTATGATTGACGAAGAACTTGTTTCAGCATCAGTAAGAATTGAAGTAGAATCTGTCAAAATATCGGTAATGATCGTGAGAAAGTTGTTGTTACTTCAATAGAACTTGAGGTGGAGTTTGTCAGCGAATCCAAAATCATAGGCAAAGAACTTGTTATCATTTCAGTGACGTTTGCGGTAGAATTGGTTTGATTATCGATGATGGCTGGAGAAGAACTTGTCACTACAGTGACAATGTCACTTGGTGTAGAGTTTGTCATTATATCAGTTATGGTTGGTGAAGAACTTGTTGATGTTTCACTACTGGCACTAAATGTAGAATCAGTCAATATATCGTTGTTGGTTGTTGAAAAAATTTTCTTCTGTATTGGTTGACGTCAATGAAGAAGTGGTTGAATAAATGGCTTCATCATTGGTAACGATCGAAGCCTCTGTTATTGTGGTCAAAATGGTACTTTCATTAATTGAAGTCGAAGTTTCTGTTTGCGCTTCTTCAGTTGAATTTATCATTGGAATCGATGTCAAACTTTGTGTTGTTGTTGCTGAGGTAGTTTCATTCGAAAGCAACGAGCTTTCCGAAGTTGTATTCGTTTCGATAGATGTTGATGAGGTTACTTCAACATATGTCACATTTTCATATTGTTCCATTTGTTTTCTGAATCCATTGAAGATAGGATGTCACTCGTGTATACAGACCAGGTAGTTTAGGTAGAGCGCATCCAATACCGGCACTAACAATCCCGACTATGGTTGAACGTTGAGTATTTGGATTTGTAATCAACATTGGTGATCCAGAATCACCTTGACAAGCATCTTTACCACCCTCTTCAAATCCCGCACATAATTGAGTTGGCCTATTAGACAGAAAGTTTTTGAATTTTTATTTTGAAAAAAAAATTCATTTGATACTTGATACTAAGCCATTTGTTCTTTTCTCGATACCAAGCTTTGCAATCAACGTTATTGACGATTGGAAGCTCCACTTCTTGCAATGTATTGGATGATAATCCAACATGATTGATTCTACCCCAACCAATGACCATGGCTTTTTTCATGAACAAATTTTCTTCATTTATCTCAGGTAAACAAATAGGTTGAATGTATTTATTGAAATTAATCATGAATGGAAGTTTTATCAAAGCCAAATCATCGTTAAATGTGGCATAGTTGAAACCCGAGTGCGGTACAATCAAAATTGGAGCCACTGTAATAGAAGTAGGCTCAACGGGATTGTTTCGTAAATGACCACCAAGTTTAACATTGAATCGATCGGCAGTCAACTTATAAACACAATGCGCCGCTGTCAGAACCCAATTACCATTGATCAAGGTACCACCACAATGATGACGATTATTATATCTCAACGAAATTATCCACGGATAGTCACCATGCACGGCATTTGTTCCGTTAATAATTTTTCCTTGACGAATTATTTGTCGAATACCACAATTTGATTGATTCAAAATCAAAGAATTGTTGAGATCATTGCTGATTGTGGCGGTGATGGTGGTGGGAGGGATTTCTGAAGTTGCTGAGCTGTTCGATAGTTGACCATCCACCAACGATGTTTCAAAAACTAATGTTGTTGTTGTTGTTGTGTTGGGTGCTGGTGTTGTGACTGTTGTTGATGAAGAAACATCAATGGTTGATGATGATGTTTCGGCTAGACATGTCAACGATACCAAAACACAAGAAAAACTCGAAAAAATCTTGAAATAAAACATTTTTCTAGTTGAATACTTTTCATTAATTCATTCATTCATTCATCACAAGCTAACATTTTTAATAAAATTATCTATTAATAAGACCCAAAAAAAAAAAAACTTTTTCCAATCTTTAATCCAATCTGGCTTTAGGTACTTTTTATTTATATACCATCCTCCTCTGTGATGTGTGAATCCTCAGAGAAACACTTGAGGATGTTTTTTTTTATCCCAATTGAACAGATGACCAATTGGAGAAAAAAATGTGTACTGTCGTGTGTTGTTGGGGATGTGTTGTTGTTGTGGCTATGGCTGTGGTTGGATGTTGTTGTTGTGCAAACTCTCTCTTCGCATTCACTGTTTCATTATTTAATTATTATCAGAAAATGGAAAATGTCAGATGATTGTGATTATTAACTTTTTTTTTATGATCCACCATTAGCCGGTTTAGCCTAAATTTTTTTCTGCTCGAAAATTGGTGCACATCGGTTTCATCTCTAACCTTGACCGGAATAGCTTCATCTCTTTTCCCTCCCCTTTCCTTCCCCTCCGAAAATCACACAAGGGCACAGACACACCAACAACGTCTGTAGCGTTTGGTTGCAAAAAAAAAATATTAAAATACCACAAGCTTTCAATTATTTGTTTGAGATCCTGTTGAATTTCCTTTGCCAAACTCTCAAAGTCACTGTGTGTGTGTGTGTGTGTGTGTGTGGTGTTGTGACAATTTATCTTATCGAGATGATAGAAAGATGTGACAAATGAACAGAAAATCAAATTTTTTTTTTTCGAAAAGCAATATCGAATATGATTTTCAGTATTAGTAACATCGTCAAGGTTAATGTTTCTTTTTTGGAAATCATTAGCCACATTAGTTATAGTGGTTTTTTTTAAACGTTATTGACACTGTTGGAAATTTATTGATGGATCAATTGGAAAAGGCAAAGCAGAAAATAAAATATATTTATAAAAAAAAAAATTCAAAATAGTAATACCAATGAGTTTTACTAATTTTTTTTTCTAGCAAATAATAAATCATTTAATAAAATGCATTACCTATCTATGAATAATAGAAGAAATGACAATAATACAAAAATGATCAATACTAGCTACTCTCCCTTTCTCTCTATCTAAAAACACATTCATCAACAATTGCAATCGACATTTGTTACAGGACTGGAACATTTTACAATGTGAACTGTTGTTGTCGTTGTCGGTTCTCTGCTGCTACTGCTGTTGTCATTTTTTTCGACCACAGCATTGGAATTGACAAGGTTAACATCGGCATAGATGGTCTTCAATTGTGAAGCGATCGACATTCGAATCAGCTTACAAATCTCAATCATTTCATCGCATTCATGAATAATCTGAATATAATGTTCTCTCAATGGGATGGCTTCCTCATCACTACGGTAATAGTATTCCGAAACAACATGAACCCGGGCAATGTAGCGTAGATGTTCTTTGTTTGAATTGAGAGCCCAAACAATTTGTTCGGTTGCAGTGGCCATCGATTTTACTTGATCCATCATTTCGATAATTTTATCTTTTGTTTCAAAATCATCGTTTTGGTCCATTGTGGTACTTATTTGCCTCAGTTTACTCAAAAAATCTTTTGCTAATTTTATGATAGGAATTTTTCGTTCTATCAATCCTTCTGAAGAGTTCTATTAGAAAAAAAAACTTTTAAAAGAATTATTTTCTGAACAATTTAGCTTACAATAATTTCGATGAGCTTCTCACAAATCCTTGCATTGACCGACAATGATTTTATAGCGTTACAAAAATTCAAAAGCCGATGATTCTTCATGATTCGAGTCAGATGATTGTCGATTCTTAGCTCCACCAGATTTGGTGACATTTTATTTTTATCAGTGAAAAAACTGTACAAGGGTTCGGAACAAAACTCTCCAGGTCAGAGTTTTTGGTTTTGATGGTAATAATTGCTCATCCATTTTAATGATGGGTGTGAGTGGATGGATGTGTGAATTTTTTTTTAATTATTATTTTTTCTAAAGCTGATAAATAAAATTTTGAAAGTCAAAAAAAGCTAAGCGAATATAGAAAATGAATTCTTTAGTAAAAAAACTTTGTTTGCTGTTTAAATAAATATATTCAAACCATTGCAATAAATAGACTTTTAGAATTTTTAATTTTCGAAACTAATCGAATCAACACTAGTCTTCAGAGATAGCTGAAAAAATTTGTGACGGATCATTTGTTAGAAAGCTCGAATTTCAATTGAGAGAAGGACAAAACATTA